>JACTAT010000276.1:22661-155510 GCA_014526335.1 Chrysaora quinquecirrha | reverse complement strand
CTGATATTCCACATATATAAACACTGTGCAAACATTTCTTGCAATGAATGGCTTCTAATCATTCATTTTAGCTCAGCTTTTGGCATCTTTAAAACCATTATTTTCTTGTCCTTAGTTGTATTTCTTGAATACAAGCACTTCAAAAAGGAATTTTGAGTATACAAATTTGACCGTTGGCTAAGGAATTGTTAGTAATATTGCATACCGACTGAAAAAGCATAGTTAATCGTTGCCTCCTTATTCTAAGCTAAGCTCAAGAATGGTCGATTGCTGACGTTGAGTGGTCTAAAATTTCCAGCATTCGATAAAAGAGAGCAGGCTAGAACAGCGTGAAGCCCCATGCAATACTTACTTGTAAAAGTCATGCATCGGATAACAAAGGTTTCCTGAAACTTGAAATAAGCATTTCCCAGAATTTACTGCTTCCGTTAACACTCTCTTGTTATCATGAACATAGTTTTCTGTAAAAGGATCGATAGAAGAACTCATTAGTTATTACATTTCATGCACTATGACCATTATCCACGACATGCATAGAATGATAGAAACAAAACTCAATAAACCGTTGTAAAAAAATTGCATGTTTCCATCGGCAGTGCCAATATTCATTTCAGATTTTTATTTGTGAGACTCTTACTTAAATAACTTTCGATGGTTAACTATAATCATAGATTATCAAGCTGGACTGCAGTCACACAAGAGACTGTCGTTGAAATTCAGGGTCTGCCATCCAGCGTAGTAGTAGTAGGACCAGCCCTTTGTATCTATTAGCGCTAAAAGCTCCAGCCTTGTGGCAACCCATTGTGAAACTGAAAGGGGTAGGTTTTGAGAGGTGCAATCGGCTCATATGGTTTGAAAGGTACATTTTGACTTTTAAGGGTATTTGGATTGCGCTGAGCATTCAAATAGATATAAACAGACTCTCCAATCCTCATCATCATTCTCAGACTCTCCAATCCCCATTATTATTCTCCGAAAAGAGATAAGATATCTATCATTGAAAACAAAGTTTTACACGGTAGTTTTCAAATTATGAGCAGCCAATAACATCAGACAACACTCAGCTAATCGGATTTTTATGTCTTTGATTTACCATACCACCTGCCAAACAGAAAGGAATTCCCAGATTGGAGAGGGGAGCTCTTAAACGAATAAACGCTATTGGTATACACTCTTTTTTTGAATAAGAACCAGGAAATTTTGATCGAGGCTGGCCGTTCTTAAATTTTTGCCGTTTTTGAGCCTGAAATGTTCTTAATCTGTTCTTAATTCCTTGGTTACTAAGAAAGCTATATTTTCAATGAATGGCTAGGGTGGTACTAGGTTTGTGCGAAAATGCAGCATTCTTGTCTATTTCTTTGTTTGCTTGCTTTTTACGTTCACTCTGACCGTCTTACTTATATATTTAGCTGATATTCTTAGCGCTTTTTAAAAGGCCAGCCTCAGCTTGTTCTTAATTTGTTCTTAAAGTCTGGGCAAAATCCAGGCTCGTGTTCTTATAAAATTGTTCTTATAAAAGAAAAAGAGTGTAGTTGAATGATTAGGCCTGTGACCTACAGCCAAAATAACCAAATTTTGGGACAATGACAAACAAGACCAAGGGTGTATCGATCTCTCATATTATCTCCAAAATTTAACCTGATGTTCTTAATATGATGTTCTTAATCTTGATATCCCATAAATAATTATTCTTGTTAGATATCATCTCATAAACCACTAAGTTTCTTAATGGAAAAAATTAAGCTACCTACCTAACATTTTTGGAGAAACACCAGTTGCTAAACTGACACCATCGAATCGATTATTGAAAATTTCATTCTTTTCCAATACACCACCTAACCAAATAAAAATATAGATAGATGATGTGCAAAGACGAAATAATGGTATAATTTTGTATTCAAAATGGCAATCACAGCAATATTTCCACTGATATAAGTAGCATCTCTAGAGTAAGAACTTCTTAAAGCAAGTCCTTTATTTTCACCTCAACCTCAAAATATGACAATAGCCAAAAGGGATATAATTGGCTATCCGAAACATTTTTTGTTGATATAGAACATAAACACACCATCCAATAGTACGTCTGGATAACATTTTCCGGCATAAATTTTTCAGTTTTCACGCCATAATGGACTATTAATTTAACAGCATTCTCGCGATCCTGTTGCAGATTCCAAAATGTGAGATTGAAAAATTTCAGAGCGCTTTTTTAAAATTGGGATTTGGTTGAGCAAGTGGCAAAAACATTTCTCAGAGTAAGATAAACCCAAATAGCTTGTGTTTTCAAACGCGCATCACATCACCAAATGACGGTTCATTTACAAATATACGAGGGGGGTCAACATATCTTAGTACAACTTGCTAGGATTAAACCATTAAGCTGACTTCGTTGCAAATATTCAACACAGGCAAGAAAGTGTATTAAATTCCATGTATTTCCATGTTTTCCATGTATTTTTCCTTGTGTGTGACTTTCGGAAAATAGACAGGAAAACAGAAGAAGACAAACTCAAAGAAAATAATATAGCTCCAGCTCTGGAGAAGTAAATTTTGAAATGAAAAGCAATAATTTACCTGCACTATTTGTTATTTCTATGCCAGCAGCACCACCTTCAAAGATTCTATTTCTTCTCAGCACAGGAAAACTCGAAGTACTTATCAGAACTCCAGTTAATGAGTTTCGGAATATATCGTTTTCTTCTAGAAGACCTTTGGAGAAAACAACACTATTTGAAGAAACTGATAGACGAGAAAATATACAATTAATTTAAGCTATAATTAAACAGTTTTTAAGCACAGATTGTTTAAATGTCTGAAAATGATGCATCGATTCTGTGTGTTCCCACGAATTGCTACGTAGGACAAAGCTGACACCATATTTCAAAATGCTTACGTTCAAGTCGAATTAAATTAAAGTTTTGATAATTTTAAAGCGTTGCTGAAAAAGATAAAAAAAACAGATAAAAAAAAAACGAACACAAAGTGGTACCTTTTCCATTATTGAATATGCACACTCCTCCTTCATGACCGTCATGAATTTTATTCCTTCTAAGAATTGGATTGCTTTCGGTTTTAATCCAGACACCAGCCATTGCATTATCAAATATTTCATTATCTTCAATGATTCCAAGTCCTCCATTGTAGATTAGAACACCTCCATTTTTACCACCCCAGATCTTATTTTTCCTTATAACTGGGTTGCTGCCACTCCTGAGAAAGAAGAACCGAAAAATTCTCAAATGATTGTTTCTTGAGCCAGTTATCTCTTAGATTTAGGGTTTATTAAATCTAAATAGTATACCATCCAACGCCAGAAAATGTAGTTACTGTACTATAAAGTTCCTCTTGGCATACGTCGCAAACAACTATAAGATCCGAACATATTGAGTGCTTTTAGAACACTTCTTTAAAACAAGAAATCAGATTTACACAATCCATGAACTGAGTTTGACAGTGCAAAATATTTTTTATCAGCTTCTCATTCAAAAGATACCGGTATGACAGTAAGATTGCAAAAGTCACAACATTTAAACATCTGACTTAGCTTAAGGCCAAGCCAAATTATGCAGACCTTGTTCAGTTTATTGCATCGAGGCAACAAAACGGCTAAAATTTGTCGGATAAGTAAACAATGCAACGTACGTTTGCTACAATTCTGATACAAATGATGCAAACTCCTGTGCAATTTGTTGTATTGGGTTAAAAGGCTTAATTTCGGTGCGCAGCAAAGACGCAACTTATGCATGCTGCAAACAATAAATAATGATGAACTCTAGTAATATTATTCAGATTAATTTGGCAGAAAATCTTCTTACAAGCCCCCTCCTTTATTTTTGACTGGGCTTAAAATGGCCAACCCAAAGCGATTGAAAATTAGGAGAAAAATCATAGCTTTCAAACAAATGGAATTTAGTCTATTGTCTTCCAGAAAGAATAAACCAAACTACTTGTGCTCGAGATAGCTGAAGAAATAAACAAAGTTTTGGAAAAAATCTTACAATGTAGATTCCGCCATGAAGGCCGTGATGAATTCGATTTCTTCTTACGATAGGATTGCTGTTCGATCTGATCTGGATTCCAGCAAGAGCATTGCCTGTAGAAAAATTAATGTGTTTCTATCTTCATTCTAGCTACACGAGATCACTGTCTTTAATCAGTATCAGTTGCTTGTAAATGTTGCCTAACAGTTTCATTTTTTTTAGGTTTTAATGTGCATGACTTTATAAAAACTCGTCCGAGACACTAAACCAGCGTGTGGTTAACAGTACTGAAGCGTTTCCGACAAATAATTAAGCCAGACTTATGATTATCGACTTACGATGCGAAAGAACTAATACCAACTAGTTGTAACTGCTAACTTATGTGGACATGTCAACAACTAATAAAAACTTATAGTATAGAATTGATCGCTGTCGCAGCAGCGTATATAGGTCAACTTCAAATGATGGGAATCAGTTGTCAGCGAAGTGCAGAAGTAGCTACAACATGTCCCACTTTTTGGAACTATGCGCCGACTAGTTTTAGTCAAAAAGGAACTAATCAACATTATTTTTTTAGGTATAAGTATTTCTGACAATCCTTGTGAAAAAGATGCCTGACATCAGGGTAATTATTCCAATAAGAGTGTTTTTGTCCGACTACCCACTAGATAAACACCCAAATGAACAGCAAGGGCACAGTTAGAAAGAGCAAACCAGTGGAATTATCGTATAGCTGTCAGAATAGGAAGTATTACCGTGAATATCGTTATTTTCAATCAATCCACGTCCATCTCCAAAAACATAGATACCACCTTGCTGACCATTGTAAATTTCATTATCTCTGTGAATAAATCGAAGAAAACAAAGCGTTAAATCTATGAATTACGCACGACAATGGAACTGATATTAATCAAAATATGAACTAACCATATAGAGAAAAACGGTTGCTTACTTTATCGTGGGGTTACTTCCTGAAGTTATCCAAACTCCAGCAAATGTATTAGAATGGATTTTGTTTGATATAAATTCTCCTCTTCCCTACAGAAAACATAGGTATACAGGATTTAGACTCAAAACCAATTGTTCGTAACTTTACTAATGATTTTTTTCTAAGAAAAGCTAGTCATCAATGGTGTAAAGCAAGTAACAAGTGGATTGAAGTGGGGTACACTAGTCTACTACACTCTTACGGCATTCTACTACTCTGTGAAAACCCATTAAAGAACAATACCAAATAGTAAATTACCATCCCCTTATTATGATAGAGAATGTTTCGAAGATAGGCTATCGTTGTTGCGCTGCATCCGAATTTTGGATCACAAAAAAACCATGATGAGTTTGTTTAAAAATTCAAAAACCTACGGTGGTCAAAGTTGAAAAGGGGAATGAAATTGCTGCGTTCCTTTTTTTAAAACAGTCTTGATATAAACCTACTTTTATAGAAAAGAATATTCATCATGCTTACATCATCATGTACATAAACTCCTCCAGTTGATCCACCATATATTTGACATCTAACAACAGTTGGATTTGCTCCGGATCGTATTTCAAATCCTGCTATTCGATTACTGTGAACATTGTTTTCTTCAAAATATCCCTGCAAAAGATACAAGTTGCAGAATAATTCTATAATTCTAATAACTCTTCATGTTTTTTGGGCTAAATCGGCTGGAAATCTAAGACTGCCGGACACTATGAATATTTACTACCGGGGACGTGCCGCCCTGAAGGGAAAAATTGTTCGAAGTTCTGGTATAATTAGGAAGGGTGCAAATTTCAGAATAAAACAGATATTTCAATACTGGATATATCAAGGTAACAATAATTAAAATTGGTATAAAGTCGGGTACACTTTGAACGAAATTGGTAGGCTTTCGTTTCTGAAAACTGTCGTCTTGGGAGCCAGCTAAGCTATCTTACAGTAGTGAGAAGAATAAGGCAACGAGAAAAACAACACTCGGGTCTAGAGTACGCAATGCAGACTTCAATATTCTCAAGCTTCTCACAGACTTGCTAATTATAATCATTGCAAGTTTTGCTATACTCTGTTTCTTTGTTTCTTCATTTATGCTGCATCATGCAGTAATTTGGAATCTTTGCAATGCTGTTTCATGAAATGCATATTAGAGCTTTCGACGGAAATTATCAAATTTCCAAGATATAGAGTTTTCGATACCAAATTCGTATAACTTACTAGTTGCAAAGTTTTACGATTCAGCGCTTGTATTATTGGTTTTATAAGCGTTCAAAATCAACGATTCTATAGGGCTCAGACCAGTTCGGGTGAAAAGATTCCTTCACGGTAAAAGCCCTTATAGAATTGGTCGCTCTTAAAAGCTCCTAAATTCAACAGTACAAGCGTTAGGATAGCGAAATTTTGTAGCTTGACTTTATTTAGGAATGCTTTATGTAATTCTAGCATTGAAAACTCAACATCTTGAAATTTCGACAAATTTGAAAGGTTAACTTACCAAACCACCATCAAAAATGAAAAGACCAGCATCTCTGCCATGATGTATAACGTTTCTTCGCACAACTGGATTCGCGTTTCCTTTAACCCAGAATCCTGCTAATCTGTTGTTACAAATTTCATTTTCCTCATAGGTTCCTTGTGCTCCTTCTGTCAAGAATATTCCAACGTTTTCGCAGTCCGTAATTTTACATCGGATTATTTTTGGTTTAGCACCATCGCCATGAACGAAAACAGCCGAAGAATCTGTTCGAAAAACGGTATTAATTAACTTATGAATTACAGTCATTGTATTACATTGTATATACTCTCAAAATATAATTGTGGCAATACGTCGTCGAAGCGTATATAGAAGCAGAATGACCATAGACGTTAAGTCATAATTTAAGAAGCAAAGTAAACTTCAACAGAAACTCTAAGAAACATTGTTTCTTAAGCTGTAGTAACTTCTACATGAAGAAAAAATTGTAATGTCCGATAATGTTTTTAAGTTATCATAGCTGATTGATTCTGAGGGGTCTTTTCATCCTCCTTTGTTTCTATAGAAATCTCTTATAAACCTTTTTTAACGGATATCTCGCATGTATACCTTTTTGTGGAGAGAAATGCCCGAAAATGATGTTGCACATAGAAGATAAAGTAGACTATGAACCTGTTAACGTCACTGATTCTCGATTATTGCAAAGCATTCAAATTGCCCAAAAAACCGCAGAACAAAATGAAATACAATGTTTACTTATGACGCACAGAAAAGTCCCTAAAGTATGTATGGATAGATTATACTGTAGTACGTTACCAATATGTCGTTAAAAGAAAATTTAGTATTTCTGTCTTTCAATGTAACTACAAATTTTTTATAAGAACACCTGACTTCGAGTTTCTGATGTAAGCCCCATTAAATACAATCGTCTGTTTTCATGGTTTGTTCAGATGACGCTTCTTTTCAAAGAAAGAAGGGCATCGTATAATCTGCAATAATTTCTAATCAATATAACAGTATAAATATAACTAAAACAGGAGATTTCGAGTAGCTTAAAGCGTAAAGTAGAGGATTTTGGATTTATTAGCATCTGGTGACGATGTGTTAGTAAATTAAACGTTGTTTCTCTGTAGATAGGCAGCACTAAAAATATAAAACTAGAAAACTTTAAGATTCATGAAGGGATAGAACTTACTTGAATTTTTACTAGTTATATAACAGTCTTGTACAACTGGAGCACAGTCGTTGCAAATTTCGATACAATGGCCTCGATTATGATTACTACTTTCTGCAGCGTGAGCCTATGCAAAGAAAACATTTGTGAATTAGGTGGAAACAAGTTCAAGTTGAATCAAGCAGCTCGATTAGATAGGAGAAAAGAAAATGTTAGGAATTTAAGTAAGAAAAGCAAAGTGAAGTGAAGTAAAATAAAAGAGGAAAGTAAACGAAAGTATAATAAAGTAAAACAACAAAAAGTAAGCCGAAAGTAAACCAGCAGTAAAGTAGAACAGGGCTAGTAAGCCACAGCAAAGAAAAGTAGAATAAGGTAAAGGAAAAAAGAGGAGTATATGAAAATCAAATCTGCCTAAAAATAAGAAAATGAAATGATAAAGATAGGTAAAAGGGAAATAGAATGGAGAACAGAAGAGAGCACTTCAGCTGATAAATTCGCGAACAGTTGCGAGTCACAAGAGATGAAAATAAGAAAGTTATCTATGCTGACATACCTCAAGCCTCAAGCAAGCCAGAGACGACCCTGTTGCCGTTGGTCGCAAGCGAAAGACTGAGCCATTTGAAGATCTAACTGTTGGATATTCTTTAGTTTCTGCATTTTCTAAAAAAAAGTCGAAAGAAATTTAGTGATCAAGAAAATGATTTGCGTTCAACAGTACAAGGCGTACAACAGATTGAGAATTTGGAGATCTCAAAATTAAGTTTCAAGATCCTTGAATTGAAGATCTTAAGAGAAATCAAGGTACCGTAAAAAATTCGAATCAACCCCCCCCAAATAAACACATCCTTCGAATTAACCCTACCTTGGAGAAAAAACTATATAAGAACCCACTCAAATTAGCCCCCACCCCCTTCTTGACAAGTAGATTTTAGCCATTTGAGCCCGCATTGGCACTTTGAAGAGTTACGGTGGAAAGATGCATCCATTTCGTGCAAAATTTGTTATAAGCTAATCAAGATATTACAAGGGTTAAATAGAGCTATGAAATATTACATAACTTAATAACACACGTGAGGTAAATAATCAAATCGGTAACATTAAAGGTAAATAAAACGTACAAAGGTACAAGCTCTATTTAACCCTTGTAATATCTTGATTAGCTTATAACAATTTTTGCAACTGAAGATGAACATAGAATGTTCGAAAAATGTTTTGCCGATTAAAAGTTGTCGTTATTCTGATCCGGCTCTAGAATTTCCCCTCATGAATGACATCCGGCTTCATTGAAGTAACAGTGCATGCTTAAAAATTATCCCTTTTGACAGCAAGCTTTAGAAAAGGTACCTCCCTTCGATACCCAGCGCTAGGAAAAGGGGGCGAAATCGATACCCGGAAAGGAGTGCACATCCCGTCAACAAAATATACGAAGTACGCCACCCGGGGTTGGGATAAGTTAGTTCCAAAAATCTTAATTCTACTGAATGTTATTCATAGCAAGGTGAGAACTTACCAGTTCCGATGATGGAAACTTTGTTTTCTAAAGTAATGTCTTCTTTATAAACACCAGGATGGACTAAGATGATTCCATCTGCAGGACATTTACTGATTGCATCTTTAATAGTTTTAAAACACTGCAAAAAATATTTTCATCTATCAGTATATTTTTACTGATACATAGCTATTGCGCAGGAAGAGATATAAATACGTTTTATCTTTTGCAGCACTTTCATTAATTGCCTGAACCTCGTCCCCAGGCCCCAAATCGAGTTTCCTCGAATCTCAACAGTCAAATCGATTTGGGCCCTGGTACCGGCCACAAAATCTGCCAAAATACTGGCAATGTTGGCCTAGGCATAAAAACAAGATGTAGATTCCGAAAGCAGATCTCTTAGAAAGGAAATGCAAAGAATTTCATTGATAACTGTAAGGCAAGATAAAATATCGCATGTAGCATCATTTTTTGGTTTTTATAGATGTTTTTCACATAGTTTTCGGCCTATTTTGGTGTAAAATTTTGAAGAAACTGTGATGTCACTTAAAATTTCTATTGTTTGAACAGCCAATCAAATTGCGAATAGACAAGGCCAATACCAGGGTCGAATATGGACAGCGGAGTTTCACGTAGAGGCCTATTCACCCTGGGGACGAGGTTGTAATTGCCTGTTCTATTCAATCTTGATAAGCCACTCGTGGAACACTTCATACATACTGTAATTGACCAATGAAAGAGCCATACTGTAATCGAACAATGGAACAACCAAAAATCTTCTGTTGCAAAACCAATTAAAAAAGGTCCTTCAACGCGAGGAGCGTATGAACAATAATAAAAAAATATCTAGAAAATGCATAAAACCTTTGGAAACTATTGAGAGAAAACTGTTTAGTAAAAATTTTTAAATGGAAAGAGGGGAAAAGGGGGTTTCTGCAAAATCATTTAACATTGAGAAAATCGCCTGTGAGTAGTACACAATTTTAAAATTGCGAGAAAAAGTGGAAAAATCTCGAGACATACTTAGAAACTTTTTTTGTCTTACCCTCCTCAGAGTATACACGTCAGAAATACACCGGAACAATTGACTATGGCGGAATTTATAACCAGCGGCGGATCGAAATGCACCAATGAAAAAGATGAAGCTGGATTGGTATTGTGTTTTAAACACCAATCAGCTCGCGAGATATAGCGCGATGAGCAATCAAATTAATTAAAGATCCCATGTGAGAAAACGAATTCTTTCTGTCTACACAGAACCTACCCCGAGGAGTGTCACGCGAAAAAAGTTTCTAAGCATGTCCAAAGACGTTCTAACTTTTCTCGTAAGTTTAAATGATCACTTTGTTTAGTTTCTTCTGGAAGTCAGTAGTAAGTAGCTAAGAAACATTTTGATGTTGGAAAAAGGAAACGTACCTTTCTTCGCATGTAAGTGAGATCGTTGAAGACGTTTTCATCATTCGTGACATGATATGCTTTTGACAAAAAAGGAAATACTCCTCTCCACGTAAGACCAGGATAAGCCGCTTTGGTAGCCACTTCATAAAGACTATTGCTTCCTTTTAAGATTGGTTGTTCCAGTCTATATATTCTCTCGTATAAGCTTTTCCTGAAATAATCGAATACATTCAATTAAAAATATGATAAACAAAGATAAGTTCAGCACACGTACATAGTTGACATCGATTCCATTGAATTACAAGATCTATATTTTGTGGACTATCAGACCACAATCTGCATCTGCAGCTAAAACCTAAGGGATTATACTTTCTAAGTCACTTCAACACTGGTCAGCAAGTACAGGCTTGCTTCTTCCAATGTAAAACATCCTATATCTTTTGACAAACGGCCGCTATAATGACAATGAAAATTTTCAAAATTTTACGCTACAGGATTCTTCGATACAACAATATTATTAATCATCCAAAATTTGGTGCAGATGAAAGTTTCCAGTGTTCGTGCGCTTGCATTATTGATTTTGTGTCAAAATGCAGGATTTTATAATCAAAATGCAGGATTTCATAAGGGCTCAGACCAGTGGGTAACCCAAGCCAATTTTCATGTTAAAAGTCTTTGGAGGGGTGGTTGAAGGCTTTGATACTTTCGCTATGGGCTATGATTGATAGGTTTTGATACAGCTGGATGCAAAAAGGGAGAGGGATCGAAAAAGCTGGGAAAACCAGTGTTACGTAACGCTTGAATGACCCCTTAGACAACAAACTTTGAATACTCGAAAACCTGCATAAATGGTTCAGACAGTACAATTTGCACCCTTTGCACAAAAGTCAAGCTTAATAAGAATTAGGTATCTAAAACTTATAAATCTTGACATTTTGAGTAAATACCATAGTATAAAAGGTGCTTTAATACGTCAAAGGTAATTTAAAATTTTTCGTTAATTTCTTTTAGAGAAATAGACCTTGTGTAGACTTATGACACGCGTCTCATGTTCCGCTCACAAAATCCAGACCAACGACCACAGCAATTCACCAGTTTGAGCAGCTTTCTGACAACAACAGCAACTAAAGATGGTAGCTCCGATAACTGGGACTAGTGTAATAAGTCTAGACCTTGTGTGATAACTGCCTCGAAATCGAGGCTACAAAACGTTCAAAACATTGTTTAATCCTTGATTATTTAACCAGGGAATGGCGTACTGATGTTTGGACTCTATGACTGCATTGCTGTATATAATAACTAACCAGCATGCATTTTTACTCTTCTTCTTGACGTTTGCGTTTTATCAGCATCAAAACATGAAAACAGGCTTATCAAAGAATCAAGCCCTTTCTTTTAATTTTTAGGGAATTTCGCATGATCTGACTGCTGTTATGGAGCCGGTGGGTCAATTACCTGACAAGATTTCAGCATGCAAAAACATCATAATTGGCTTCTCCAGTTATATCACTGGGAATTCTTAGAAATTTCATTCCAAAATTGAAATAAAACTCATTCCCTGCTGCTTTTTGTGAGAATTACTGCAGAATTACGTGATCGCTGCTGTTTTTATTTCATTATTTGTAGAATCTTACAAGGAATTAGCGATGCGGGTGAGCTTGACGATGGTATTTATCCTATATTTTTTCTCGCATCATAGAATTCGCTTCGCATGCAATGTTTTGACGACCCGCTATTTTACAGATTTGCATACCGTGGACTTGCTGAAAATGGAATTTAGAGCAACTTTTTATACTCCTTTTATATACCTTCGCAAAAGATTGATTCGAAAAAGGCCTTATCAGACAACACAATCCAATGCTTTATTCTGATACTGCATAATGTTAGAGAGAAGTGGGCTGCAATTCATACTTTTCATACTATTGACATCATAAGTCGCTGACTACTTAAAATATCTTTAGCTACATCAAAGCACAAGCATAGCAAAAAAAGATTGACGCGTAATGTATTCCTTCACCTCTCCAATGTTCGCCCAAAATTTACACACTTTTTTATAAGAATGTATTTCATGAGAATGCTGACGCACGAAACTGTGGAAATTTAAGAATCCAAAAGTAAAAGCAAGGCACAAATTTTATCAAAGTTTAGATTTTTTTATATATCCGAGTTTTTCAGCAAACAAGACAAATAATTTGACTTTCGCGCTGTACGTTTGAAGTAGCTACCAATACGCCACGCCGGCTACGCCCCTCAAGCCTGAGTTGAGACTGTGTGTTGGTGTAAAGCTAATCTTATCAAGCTCGCTCATCAAGCTCGTTTTGCTTCGTTTTTATGATGACAAAAGACAGTAGCAAAGATCTGAACTTTATTTCTTGGCCCTAAATCATTATGTATGTTGCGTCGCGAAAGAATGATTTAAGAATAGGGTCAAAATAAAAAAATTAAGAATGAGAGGCTCGACGAAAGGTATTCTTATAAAATGGGGTTTATCATTTCAATTTACATCTATAGGAATACCCCAGATAGCTAACTAATTCTCAAAACGGGGGCAATAGATTTTTTCGACGAAAGGCTACCAGGATTGACATCAGAAAGTTCTAGCATTGCTGATGGTTTGCCTTCGGGTTCGCATACGGATGACATTCCTCCACCCTATATAGACAGACCCCATAGGCCTCACCCAGGTAGCTATACTGTAGCCAGCTATTTAAACAGTCACCATCGTGACAAATTGCTCTTATCATAAAAAAAACTTAACTGCTTACTTTCTAAAGAATTTTGCATAAGATTTTGAAGTTACTTACCATAAACAGTCATCCTTGCACAATGCATTTAGACGCTTGCAAGTAACAGCCAGTCTGCATAATTCCAATGGTGCACAAAACGAGCATAATTTCAAGAGAACTTC
Organism: Chrysaora quinquecirrha; assembly: GCA_014526335.1. Taxonomy (NCBI): domain Eukaryota; kingdom Metazoa; phylum Cnidaria; class Scyphozoa; order Semaeostomeae; family Pelagiidae; genus Chrysaora; species Chrysaora quinquecirrha. The sequence goes on along the minus strand of JACTAT010000276.1, from coordinate 142,111 downwards.
ATCAGGCAACATTTTCTGCAAATATCCAACAGCAAACTGTTTTCTTCTCGTACCTTTGGATGCACAAATTCAGCTAATTAGAATTGATTAACCGTGAACAATGAATTTTAATTCAACAAAAAGGCTTCGGAAGTCCGGATGAAACACAGACCAGCAAACAGATCAACGGGGCTAAAAACGGGGGCAATAGACTTATTCGACGAAACTCCACCAGGATTGACATTTTTCAACAATTCAAGGCATTGAGTTGTCGATGCTTAACAGTCATACAAAGCATCTAAAACTTAGTCTAGGCACACAGATTCACTGTCCTAGCGCTGGTATTATTGATTTCATGACCGCTCAAATTCCTGAATCTATAAGGGCTTTGACCATCAGAAATGATTAGGGGTGAAACGTTTAATTCTTACGTTTCAATCTTTGAACGCTCATACAGGGCCGTCGCTAGAACTCTCAATTAGGGGGGTGCCGAATGTAAATTTGCCGACAAAATGGGTGTGGCCTGGGTGTGGCCTGACTGCTACGATGAATTTAAGGGCCCGCTCCCCAGAGCACTGAAACTCTTTTAGAAATGGAGGGCACAAGAAAAAGGGGCGACTTAAATATAAATGTGCACAAATGCCTTTCCGAATAGGGGGTTCGGGGCATGCTCCCCGGGAAAATTTTGAGAATTATTGAGCTAGAATCGTTCTATTACAATTTCGGAGCCTTTAATTACAATTTTCTGAACCGTTTTCCACTGCAAATCCAATAAAAATCGACGCCAAAGAAGACTATGACTGAAAAAATGATTGTGTGATGTTGCGACGCCATAAGCATTATTGCCATTAGACCACTAACGAATGAAGATATAAAGGTATACATATTGTACAGTAGATTGTCGTGCCATTGATAATAAGTCATGAAGCAATGAAGTAAGCGCTGAAGTGGTGCTAATTGTGAAGACCCAAAAACGTCGTCAAATTCAGGCAAAAGTTTACAAAGAAGACAACGTAGTTCTAAGCGATTTATCTTTCTCGATCCGTCATTTGTGCATAGAAAATTGTTTCTTTAACTCACTTTCAAATACTACATGGTAGCTAATATACAACAGGATTCTGTGATCGTTCAGTTGTAATATGATGCGATGCACACGCGGGAGTTCCTAGCAGGTTATTGCTTACCATAGAAATTTTGGCCCTAAATTTTCTTTGTTGCGGACAATGCCCGCATTAGAGACAAGTTGCCGACAGGCTTGAGGCCAGTGGGGGGGGGGTGCCGCACCCCCCGCACCCCCCATAGCGACGGCCCTGCGCTCATATTTGGTATTATAAACCTGGAAAACTCTCGAAAAATGGTCTTTCGTCGAAAAGGTCTACAGTATTTACAAATAGCGAGGAAACAGCGATCAAGGGTATAATCATAGCTACATAACACAAGCATACGTTCCAACAGTTTTAGTGTATATTGTAGAAATCGCGCGCCACTAATACCTTCTGCTAAATAAAGAAATTCAAAGCTGTAACCAGGATTTATTGGAGAAAATATTAACGCTGCTATTCAACCCATAGTTGCTATGTAAAATATCCACTTTTCTTGGTATTGAGGTCAAGAAAATCTCTTCAGAGACTAGAGAGAAAGTCCTAGCATTCCTGAACGTTTGCCTTTGGGTTCGCATACGAATGACATTCCTCTACCCTATAGATTACTGCAATTCCTATCAAGAGCCCTGTGAACTAAGGATTCTAGCTACTTACGATGTTAAGAAATAAACGGAATAATCTATTTAAAATCTAGATGGTACCGACTGTGCATTATGGTAAACTATATTCTGATTAACGTAAGATAGTTATCGCTTCAGAAACCTTAGGAAATGAGCGAGTAGGCTGCGTTTGATTTTTTTAATTTTTAATAGATTAGAACTAATTAACTTACATAGAAATAAACTTACGAATTGGATCTGGGGTATTCCTATGGATATCTTAGGGTTTTTGGCAATGAACGGATTAAAACGGAGTCAATACAGGGATTTATGATCATATGTAAAATAAATTTCAAGGAATTATATACCATGCATGAAGGAGCCAATGCCCTTAACTTAAAAAACGATTACAATAATGAATTCTATGGAGGTACTTCATATGTCCACAAAACAGAAGGTCTCTTAGGGTAGATAGCAAAAGTGCCCTAAAAACTGTGCAGATACAAAGGAATTCCTGGAACCCTGGTAGGCCCCTCCAAAGCTGGGGGCTGGAGGCCCCTATTAATTTAAAAAATAATAGTATAATATCATAAAATCATTATATACCTTGGTATATCACTTTTTACTTAGCAATTATTGGAGTTTCAACCCCTGACTTTTCTTGTCTGCTCTATGGCCCCTTGGGTGGTTTAGCTTCCCCAAAACCGAGAATATAGAAGTTTTTCTCAAACAATAAAGAAAATTTCAAATTGCCAGGAAAATGACCCCAAATAATATTTTTGGTATCCACAACTGCTGCAGTAGCATTTGCTGCCTTTGCTAGTCTATAATTTTTCTTATTCATTTTTTGAGAACTCAAAACATTTCATGGATCTTATCAAGATCTCTTCACCAAAAATCTTTCAAAAGTTGAACAAAGCTGTAGGGCAGCCTGCTTAGAATCTATACAAGAGAGCAAGAAAAGGTAGCTTTAAAGCAATACATACACAAGTAAAACCTTACATTCATAACATTCATAGAGATAAATTGTAGGAGAAGAGTTAATAATTTATTATATCATCAATAATCAAATCCTTAACACTGATTTGTTGTATTTTAACTATTTGAAATCTAAAAAATCTTTCAAATCATTTTGCAGTTCACAAGACCATCAAAAGGAATCTCTGATTGTTGGGATGGTTGAACAATTGAAAAGTATTTGATGATGTAGTTTTATGATGTTATATCTGAATCATTTGGGGGCTCCATCCCCCACTCCCCACTACTGATGAGACTAGTACATCACCCCCCTCTGATGATAACAGGAAGTACTCTATGTCTAGACCTCATGTTGATAAGGAGGCCAGTAACAGGTAACCTAACTGTGTAACCTGAGCTGGCAGGTGTGTAAAGGACAGGTCATAAATTGTGTAATAGCCTTTTGTTGGAAGCAAGGTCTATAATGGTGCACATGGGTCTAAATATACCAAATTTCTCAGCATGGACTACCTGAAATGCTGGTTCCAGAGTTCATTGATCCATGTGGGTAGATAACTTGGGTGACCTTCTGGGGAATTTTTATCTTAACACTAAAGTTAGTAAATAAACTTACTGAAAATTAAAACAATAGATCTTATAACATAGTTTTACTTCATACCTCTTCCATTAGAGCTATAAGAAGTCTTTTCATTTTCTTCTATCATGCTCTAGAAAAAAATAATCATTATCTTAATAATTTTGTTCAACAAATGAAGAATGTGAAAGAAATATCTTTCAAAGTAGATAGTGTTCTTTTAACTTGCTTCAATAATAAATCAGAGCACTGTGTGTTTTGTTTTCCTAAAAAAATGTTATCACACAATCGTTATTGTTGAAAAGACGTATAAAAACTCACCATTTTGATATCAATTCTTGGTCTCTTTCTTTCAACAAGAGTTAGCTTATCGTTGCATGTCATTTCCCCCCCTAAAGAGAAGAACAAAAGTATAACAATAGTTACTGATAACACAAAATTCTATTCGATCGAATAATTAATAATTTTATGAAAAGTAATAACTGTTCCTTTGATTGACTGATAATTCCTTAACTGGTAGTGGCAAATTCAGCATTTTACTACCAATAAATTTAAAAAATGACTTTTTTAAAGTATGTTCGGATATACCGGTTTTCTCTAATAGTATATATGGAAATTTTAGGCCATTCGTATAACAAAATTTCAAAGCACAGTATGTATTAAAAAGCACCTACTTGATAATTGAATCTTGCACTTTTCATCAATATCTGCTGTTCTCCTTCTTCGAACCCTGGACATTATGTATGGATGCTAGTAACTGGGTTTGTTTTGACAAGGTAACATCGTGGCTTTTGTGCAGGGTCTTTTATTTTGAACACCTGATCTTACAAACGAGATCAAAACAAGATCATTTCTCAAATTTGAAAAAATCTTCATTGTTTTCAAGAGACCACAAGAACACATATCATTGACCAATCAGCGACGGATAAAAGCCGGTCGATTGTTGAAACAGCCAATCAAGATCCGTTGTTGATTGTATGGACTGACCTTGGAGGAGAACCTGCCGCGAGACAAAGAGAAGAAGATTCGACAACACGAGTGCCTCGATTGCCTTTGTTCCTTTTCACGTGTCCTGCCATATGGGATTTGTCACATCTTTGATTGCTATAATTAGGTCCATTATCCTTGAACAACTAAAAAGAACGTGTTTCCCAGAAATGAATGAGCAGCAACGAGCAACCAGGAAGTTTAGGTCACCCTACTGCCCCGAGAGGTGGCACGACCAAACTTGTGTTAGGGACGTGTCTGATTTGAAGCGTCGAAGAGAGGGGACAATCCACTCGTTAAAATGTCTCTCGCTTCGAAAACAACGTCCCTTCGCTCGCCGGACCCGTAGTCTGCACTTCGGCTAGTGTCTTACGCATCCGAATAAGATTTTGAAGCAAAAACGCAAAAGCCCCTCAATTGTACAAGTGATTTGGTCTTCGACCAAAGAAAAAAGCTTTTCCTATTCTCAATTCTCCATTCTGTACGCTGGATTAATAAATTTCCTAATTCAGTGAAAAGATAGCCCGGCCCAGTGGGGGAATGACTTGACGAGCGTCTAAAGCAGGAAACATTTTCACCTAGCATTGCAACTGACAGCTGTTAACTCAAAAAAATGAATTTATTTGTTTTACAATTACTGCAATTGTCTTAGAGACTGTTAACTACAATTGTGAATTTTGTTGATTAGGTAGGTACATTAGCACACCTGTTTATGCCAGAAAATAAAACTACTGATCTACATTATTGGGAAGAAATATTACTTCAAAGGCAGTAAATCGAACATAGCATATACTGAAGACTGAAGTCATTATGAGTCGAAAGACTCGAGAGTTGTTTTCTTTATTGAATAATTCCGATGCTTTGGTACCTATACCTCTCTTTTTCTTGTCCTACCCTGACCTGTGCGGGAGCACGTGTCCCAGAAAATGTTTCATTTATAGGGCGTTTATTCTAGACGAACGCTTGAAGAAGTTGGGAGGTATATTCGAATCATTATGATGCCGAAATCGTGAAAGTAGATATGCTTCTTCCTACTGAACCTTTTCCAGTACTACCCAAAATATTAATAGATCTTAATAATGTCGCTACCGATTTTGCCTTGGAGTTTACCTTATCCCAGTTGCGTACCGATCATCAGCACTTGGTTCCAGGGGCAGAAATCGATGGTTTTTGCGCGTTCAAAGTAAAATAAGTAGAAAATATCGACCCCAGTAATAATGCAAATTTTGATAGGCGTGGAGTCTCTGGAGTCCTAACAATAAAATTAATAAGGGGGGGGGGCGCCAATTAGACACCAAAAAGTGTAGGGATGCGTCATCTACGTCATTGCTATGTGGTTCATGCAAAACATCATATCGTCAATGCAATGCGAGCTCACTGTGGTGTGGTGTGGTTGTTACTCGTCGTGCTGCAATCTGCTCTGCAATGAAGGAAGATTTAAGTAGCAGTGGAAGGGAAGCTTCGTGCACTATCTGGATAAAGAAAGATATTTGAAATTTAAAGCGGGTTTCTGCTCGGAGATCAAATTCTAAGCGTAGCAATTTTCGAAGAAACTAAGATTTACATCAAGTGCTAAAGTCACAGTGAAAGAAAGCAAAACAAAGCGTAGCATAGCACCTACTTTGACCGGCCTAAAACTGTAACTGATCTGCGTGCCTGTTGTCGTTGCGCATGCTGTTGCTGACAAACCGTAATGTGGCCAGTGATTCTTGCTGGAGCAAGAGCATATGCTCCTTATATTGTTTTCCCTGCTGCATTAGTGGTAGGGTCCGTTGGCTACTTTATTGAATCTCGATTGTCTAATCGAGAAACTGAGCTCAGTGTGGTCGGGGTTCGAGCCTAGCCACGGTGGCGTCACAGCCAGGGTCGAGGTCTAGATTAGTTAATCTACTATTGATATCCTGGCGACTTATGCTAAAACACCATTTCACCTTCATTTAGATAGAGTACAGTATATTCTGTAATTGCATCTATAGTGCTTTGATGTTTAGTGTTAGAAGAATCTTGATGCTTCATTGTTGATGGTTAAATGCCCCTTACACAGTTCTTTGCATAAAATCATAGAACATAAATCTTGCAGATGTTGCTTACGCTGGTGGGGCCTGGGACTACTGAGCATTAAGGCTTAACAAGAATTACTTGCATGGGTAAATGATGAAATCATGAAAAAGAAGTATAACAGAAGTTAAACAGTAACTGTACAAACAAAAACTAAACCAATAAAAACTGCACTGAATTTTTCAATTCAAAATTTTTTAAACAATTTTCATAAGTAAAACATACTGATGATTCTTAATCACATAAGCTATTTTCAGTATTGACCCTGAAATCAAGTAATTTTTATATTATTTACAATAAAAAGTTATACACATCTTAATATTAGTCATATCAATGGTTAATAATGACAATACATTAAACAAACACTAATGTTTTGAAAGTTTTTAATGCAACAGCGAACTAGAAATGAATACGGATGCACTGTCCCTTTTGTCCTGATGAATATTTTGTGGTGTTTTTATTTTGGAGGTCTTACTTTATTTTCAGGGTTCTAAGCCCATTTGCCTTTGACTGTTAACCTGTTTCTAGCATTGCATCACCATCTGAATGGATGTTATTAAGACTATCATGCTTGCCTATCATTATGAGATAGAGTTGTGTTTATAAAGTGAATTTTTCGCTACATAACAATGGATTGTCATTGTAATGGTGCGAAAATTTGTCAAAATTTCTTTGTCACTGGGCCAAAATGAATGCTCTTTAAAAGTACCTTTGTTTCTCTAAACTTGGTAGCAAGCCATTCTAAGTACTATAATTTTAAACAAAAATTAAATGCGAACTCTAATTAAACATTAATCTAAGCAGCGTTATAAAATAAGAAGCGAACTACTTCAATCATTTTCTATCCATAAAAACGTCACCAAACCTATTCCTAGCCGAGAAATTTTCTAATTTATTAAGAATATTACGATTTCCTTGGTTCAGATTGCGAGAAAATTCATTTGCAATGCCAATGTTACTTAATCTGTCTGTATCAGAGCATGCTCTCTTTCTCTCTTGTAACAAGTAATGGTAGTCATTTTCCTTTCCCAGAGCACGAACTTCACTTTGTTTCGGTCTTTTTGGATTCAGCGGTCTCTCGTACTGACGCCCATTTGCCCCTACTTCAAGCAGCAATTTCTCGACTCTGAAACAAGAAACAAGAAGAGATGTACTAATCTTCTGATAAAAGATTTAGGCAAATGTCTATGGTCGCATCAGGTCGCATTTGATTGGGAAAGGTTCGAGGTTTCTTCCCCTTTTCTCAGCTTTTCTTGGATCGATGGGTTCATCAAGCAACAACTCGACAAAAAGACCTTAGATTGGCTGTACCAATCGCTCAACCACGTAAATTAATATTAGTCTGCAATATTCACCCATATATCAATCCAATTATTGAGCCTAGGTATACATTGGTGCATCAATGTGTGCATCCTTTTTTTGTCTACGTATGTGCCACTTGACTTACCCACCTACTGACGGTGCATGTCCAATGAGCCAATCTTGCCTCTATATGCCCATTAATCAATCATTCTATTCACCTATTGATCAACCCAATTACTGAACCAAGGTATACATTAGTGCATCAATTTGGGAATCTTTGCTTTTGTCTACGTATGTGCCACTTGACTTATATATCTATTGATGCAAATAACTTTATTTCCATCAGTTTTTGCATCTGCATTTCCAATGAGCTAATCTTGTCTCAATAGATCCATCAATCAACCATTCTATTCACCCACTGATCATCCCAATAACTGAACTAATGTATACATTAGTGCATCAATTTGTGGATCTTTGCTTTTGTCTACGTATTTGCCACTTGAGTTACCTATCTATTGACGGAAAGAACATTATTTCCATCAGTTTTTGCATCTGCATTTCCAATGAGCTAATCTTGTCTCAATAGATCCACCAATCAATCATTCTATTCACCCATTGATCAACCCAATAACTGAACTAATGTATACATTAGTGCATCAATTTGTGGATCTTTGCTTTTGTCTACGTATGTGCCACTTGACTTACCCATCTATTGATGCAAATAACTTTATTTCCATCAGTTTTTGCATCTGCATCCAGTGAGCCAATCTTGCCTCACTAGATCCATCAATCAATCATTCTATTCACCCATTGATCAACCCAATTACTGAACCAAGGCATACATTAGTGCATCAATTTGTGGATCTTTGCTTTTGTCTACGTATGTGCCACTTGACTTACCCATCTATTGATGCAAATAACTTTATTTCCATCAGTTTTTGCATCTGCATCCAGTGAGCCAATCTTGCCTCACTAGATCCATCAATCAATCATTCTATTCACCCATTGATCAACCCAATTACTGAACCAAGGCATACATTAGTGCATCAATTTGTGGATCTTTGCTTTTGTCTACGTATGTGCCACTTGACTTACCCATCTATTGATGCAAATAACTTTATTTCCATCAGTTTTGCATCTGCATCCAGTGAGCCAATCTTGCCTCACTAGATCCATCAATCAATCATTCTATTCACCCATTGATCAACCCAATTACTGAACCAAGGCATACATTAGTGCATCAATTTGTGCATCTTTGCTTTTGTCTACGTATGTGCCACTTGACTTACCCATCTATTGATGCAAATAACTTTATTTCCATCAGTTTTGCATCTGCATCCAGTGAGCCAATCTTGCCTCACTAGATCCATCAATCAATCATTCTATTCACCCATTGATCAACCCAATTACTGAACCAAGGCATACATTAGTGCATCAATTTGTGCATCTTTGCTTTTGTCTACGTATGTGCCACTTGACTTACCCATCTATTGATGCAAATAACTTTATTTCCATCAGTTTTTGCATCTGCATCCAGTGAGCCAATCTTGCCTCACTAGATCCACCAATCAATCATTCTATTCACCCATTGATCAACCCAATTACTGAACCAAGGCATACATTAGTGCATCAATTTGTGCATCTTTTCTTTTGTCTACGTATGTGCCACTTGACGTACCCATCTATTGATGCAAATAACTTTATTTCCATCAGTTTTTGCATCTGCATCCAGTGAGCCAATCTTGCCTCACTAGATCCATCAATCAATCATTCTATTCACCCATTGATCAACCCAATTATTGAGCCTAGGTATACATTGGTGCATCAATTTGTGCATCTTTTCTTTTGTCTACGTATGTGCCACTTGACTTACCCATCTATTGATGCAAATAACTTTATTTCCATCATTTTTTGCATCTGTACCTAATGAGCTAACATTGCATCTATAGACCCATCAATAAATTCTTCTGTTGCAAATTGAAAACACATACAAATCGCAACCCAGGTGTCCATGCGACACCGTGCACTAACTTGTGCATCCGTTTTTCCATCTATATAACTATCGATCGGTTCATCCATCTGCTATTCCATTAGTTTATGCATCATCCATTAAGCTATTCTTGCATCCATCAGCCAGCGTTCAACCCCCCATTTTTCATAGACTCATATGCAAAAACGTATTACAGTGTTTGTATTCATGCATCCGTGTAGCTAGTTACTCATAAACCGTTTCATCAAACTATTCAATTGCATTTCTTCCCATCCATTCATGCAACTATATATCCATACTCTGTCAATCCATTAACCTAACTCTCTATCAGTCACTCTCCATTCACCCATACATGCATGTCTCTGAATATTACCCCTGTTTTCGGACTGCTGCAAGGATCAAGTATGCAAGCAATGTGGATTGGTAATGGAGGCCAGCGACTTTGGCAGCTATTCAGCTGGCAAGAGTTTGTAACTCGGGTCCCAAAGTTAATATTCTTCTAAAAAAAATTCCCTGAAGCTAATCATTTTTCCGACTCATTTGGAAGGGTGGACAGCCCATCGTTACAAGACCCCAGTGACCTGTCATTCGGCAACCAAACACTTGACAATCCAGTTCTGCATCTTCTGCAGCAAGCGAAGCAAGCGTCGTCAATATGAAGAAAACCCATTTCAATCTAAAGTTTATACATTGGAGCCTTGTTATTGCTTGCCTGCATTTGGATGCGTACATGTGATGCGTGTTGTTTTACTACTCTTTGTTTAAGCTATCTCTTGAAAACACGTTATTTCGTGTATGAGTATATTTGCCATTGGTGTTCTACACTGGAGGTTCAGCAAATTTCCTTGCATTCTCGAAAGAATAGGCCGTAGTTTGACAAGACAATACTGAGGACTTCCAGCAAACACCTGTATATTTTGAATCTTTATTAGGCTGAGAAATCGAAGAACACGAGAGTACAGTCCCAAAGAAGTTTATCTTAGGATAATCGAGAGACAACAATGGCTGCAACTTGGTGAATAATTAATGAATATACTTGGCTATATATGATTATTTTTAGTGAATGCAGCAACGCTGTTCTTTTCACAGTCACCCCTTGATTTTCTGGTTTCTGTCGGTGCAAGTCAATCGGTCTAAAGTTTGAAATGATCTATAAAACCGAAGGTCTCACCTTGCAAGCTTTTCCTCTGCTAATGCTTCCCTCTCACTGATTAGTCTTTCTCTTCCTGAAAGAAACAAAGAGCAATTATACATCCTATCACGAAATGTAGAAAAGGACTATACTACAGAAAAATTACAAACTGGCACTGATCTTTCAAGGTTAAGTGTAAGAAATGTATATTTATACACTTCTTACACTTAATGTATTATGGTTAATGTATACCTTGGTTCAGTAATTGGGTTGATCAATGGGTGAATAGAATGATTGATTGATGGATCTATTGAGACAAGATTAGCTCATTGGACATGCAGATGCAAAAACTGATGGAAACCAAGTTATTTGCATCAATAGATGGGTAAGTCAAGTTGCACATGCGTAGACAAAAGACAAGATGGACAAATTGATGCACTAATGTATACCTTGGTTCGGTAATTGGGTTGATCAATGGGTGAGTAGAATGATTGATTAATGGGCCGATAGAGGCAAGATTGGCTCATTGGACATGCATATGCATTATCTGATGGAAAGAGCGTTATTCGCATCAATAGAAGGGTAAGTCAAGTGGCACATACGTAGACGAAAGCAAAGATGCACAAATTGATGCACTATTGTATAGCTTGGTTCACTGATCTTTCACTCTAGCAGGAAATTGTTTTATATTCAGTTTATCACGTCTGACACTTCGGTGCACATATGAATATGATTTCAAGGCCCTGCTGTTCACACTTGAGATTCTCTTGTGGAACATAATGCTTGACCGTCTGGTAACGTTATAGAATACTGCTTGTTAAACATTGTTTGAGTCTTTTCAAAAAAAATTACCCAACAAATTCTTCTCGACAAACAATGTCTTTCAATGTGGCCAAACGACCACACATTGCTTGGCAAGTAAACCTAAGATTTTTGCTTAATAATGCCTTATAGTTCGTTCAAGACATAAAATAATCATGATTATCAATAAACTTACGTTCAAGTTCTTTTTCCTTGTCTTGAAGAAGTTTTTCCTTTGCTTTCAAAGCTTCTTCCTTTCTTCGCAACTGAGATATTCTGTAAAATGTTAAATCAAAATAAATTAAAATGAAAGATTCATTTTGACAAGATGACCTTTGAAAAACCAAAGACAAGCCAGAATTAAACATGTTCAAATAAAGACACCCTGATAAGGTGAGGGTGAAATGGTGTTTTAGGGCCAGTCACTAGGATCTTAGCAGTAGGTTAACTAATCGAGACCTCGACCCTGGCTGTGACGCTACCGTGGCTGGGCTCGAACCCTGACCACATTGAGCTTCTGACACCACGAGTCTGCTGGATTACACCGCGACGCCACAGCAGGTGTTTTCCTCAAAAATTGCCAAGTTCCAAATGCACGCTTCCAGAAGTGTAGTTAAGAAGGCTCAGGAATCATGAGTCGTCTTATTAATTACACGATTTTTCACAAGAACAACCTTTATAAACATAGGGCTCAAACTGGGGTTCTGCTATGTCGAAGACATCTTTAGGTAAATCAATACTAAGCCTGACACCAGCTTGACGCCTTTGCTCTGAGCCACACTTTAAAAATGATTTCACGAAAGAAACGGTTGATAAGGTGTTGAAAAAAAAAAACAGTCCAAAAACAACACAGGCAATAAGGATACTGAATTCAGAGGTTTACCTTAAAAAATACGTGTGCTTGACAACTAGGTGAAAAATGTTCACGTTCACGTCACGTTCAGCTCCCTCTGCTCAAGACTAGGTCCAAGCAATGTCTCAGATAGATTTTTTCTTCAAGTTGATAATCGTAATATTGCTACTGACTAGCCGTTTAAATGCTGAAACTAAGCTCTAGCTGTATGTATTGCGTAGAGGCAAGTCAGCCGGAGAACATCATCAGCAATTTTGTATTTAACAATGAAATTGCATTTGCACAGTAGAATATAGGTAACATTGGGATATCCAATAGCCAGAAGAAATGTAGTTAGTACCGTGATTTATGTATCTACCATCAAGTACTACAGAATCACCAGTTTTAAAGCAGGAGCCAGGAATCACCAATGATCGATCGAAAATGTCATGACAAATATGCAATACGACACGAGCATAAAGAATGACACATAAATTAACACTAAATACTGTACTATATCTGACATCTAATTCGTCCAGACAAATCATCAGAAACCTTCACTTCCTTGATAGATGCTTATCTCAGCTTTCACGCATCAGATTTCCAGATTCGACGCGTTCAAATAACACACGAATTTTAGCGTTGAATTTACAATAATGGATTTACTTACGTAGGGTCAGCGTTACTAAATTTCCTTTCTTTAGTGACGAATATATTTGCATATTTCGATACAGAAGGATGCCTCAAAATGTCATCTATGCTTGGTCTGCAGTCATCCTACAGAAAAAATTGACATGTATAAACATATGTTTTAGCAGTTGAAGCGTGCAGCAAGAGATCAGGTTGGGACGTTGGCTTTAGGCCTTGCTTAACTAGAAAAAATTGCCGCACGACTCTTTTTGCTTCTTTTGTTCATGATGTTTCACATAATTCCAAACCTCTCATTAAACTTGTCGACTACGCGAAATGGAACTGATGTCGCTGCTGTGGTTCTAGCTTTCGTTCGATAGTACAAAATAGAAATCAGCAAAAACGCAGAACCGGCGTTTTTATTCTGTGACGTATCATCAATTTTCTTCTTCGTGTTCTATGATTCAACATAAATAAAAGTACGTTCCACGTTCGTTCTTTATTACTTACAGTAGTTGCTTATCATATTTTTCTCTAAGCACTTCTACCTCTGTTCTTTTTATATGAAACTGCCCTCATGATCTGAATTTGACAAATCTTCTGAAAAATTTTTGTGCGGGAACAGGGAAAAAATCATGTTTTGACAAGCTAAACGACAAAGGCTCAATTGAATGCTCTTCCTAGGGGTCGTTCTTTTGCTGTCACTAAGGTAGACGAATGCATCCAGACCCCAAGGCCCCACAGGCTCCCACAACGAGGCGACAGCCCGAAGGCCCCATCCCGGTGCAAAATAGACAAAATATGGACCTATATTAGTCGGGCTTTAAGTCTAGAAAGCAAATCTGTTTGAGCTGCACAGTTGGTATTGGCCTTTAAAAAAACGCAAGATGATTTCAAAACGCAATTAGACATAGAATAGGCTTACAAAACAGAAAACAAAAAGAAAAACTCACGGAAACTTGTAACATCCACTTGATAAATTCACTGAGTTCATCTGAGAAATGACTTGGTATTGGTTTGAATTTACCATCTCGAATCTTTACTGCCAAAGATCTTTGATCCATTGCAAGGAAAGGAGGATGCAAAGCACATAATTCATACAATAAGCATCCCAATGACCAGATATCGGACTTTTCGTTATATGACATCTTGCTTACTTGTTCCTGAAGAAAAATTGAATTAAATTAAGAAAATTATTTGTTAACTAAAGCTAGTCTTTAAAAACGGATGGATTTCTTGTCATTCAAACTTTTTTAAGCAATAGTAAGCAAACTCGTCATAGCCCCTTGAAACACTGTCCTTCAAACGACACAGGCAAAAACTGCAAGGATATGCAGAAATCTAAGCGGCAATTTTGCGGACCATACTTTTTATCAGCCGATTTTCTTGCCAAACCAATCCGAATTGATGTCCTCAGGGTAACCGTTTTCAATAAAAATAGACCGTATTTATCCGATTCCAAATCAAGCCGAGTTTTAGGGCAAATCATAAGTGCCTGATGAACTAGAGTTCCATCGGGCACTTAATCCGATTTGTACATTTCGAGACGCATCTGGGTATAAATTCCGCCTTAGTTCATTGTTTCAGTCTCTGTTTCTGACGGTCAGATTCTAAAGAGTGTCAGACGAAAAAAGCTTTTAAGTATGCCCATAAATTTTTCCGCTGTTTATCGCAATTCTGAAGTTTTGCACTACTCAACAACTCAAGAACTATTGTATTGTCTTGTATTGTACTGTATTGTATTGTACCAATTTACTGTCTGTATTGTACTGTTTGTACCATTTCGTACTGTTTCTGTTGTATTGTATCGTATTGTGTTGTATTGCGCTTTACTGAGTGTGTTGCATTGTATTATATTCCATTGTACGGTACTGTACTGGTTGTAATGTATTGTATTGTACTATATTGTATTGTACTGATTGTATTGACCTGTATCATTGATTTACAAATTTAAATCAGTTTTGCAGTGTGTAGATAGAAAGCAAGATGTGAATGATGAATAAAAAATAAAGATGCAACACAAAAACACATTCTGAATAGATATGATCTGAAACAAACTATAATGATATTCCTATGTATAAGCAACTGATTATTACAGATTAGTTTCTGGCACAGAGCAGCTTGAGACCTGTTTGCCATTTCCATGGTTATCATTTGCAATTTAACAAATACTGAAGTGATGTTAATAAAATGGTATTGATACTCACTGGTGACATATAGTAGGGTGTACCTACAAATGTTTTTGCAAAGCTTGTATCATGATTTAGAACTCTGGCAAGTCCAAAATCACCCAGTTTCACATTACCATCAGAATCTATGAATACATTAGCTGGTTTCAAATCACGATGTAATATATGTCCACCACCCTTTTTTCTATGACATTCTTGCAATGCAAGTGATAATTGATAAAGTACTTTCCACACAAACTGTTCTTCAATGAATTTCCTGCAAGCAAATTGAAAGATCACATGAAGTAACCAACTATTACAGTTACCAAGTTAAACATCATGAAGAATTGTCCTAAATTCATAAACTACCAAGTCATAATAAAATAGGGTGTCCTGATATTTGTAACTGGAGCACCATTTGGGAAAAATTGATTCAACAATGTCATGTAAGTATGGTGTCCTTATCCAAAACTCAAGAAAAGAGCACCATCCAACTCACTTACAATATTGAAAACCTATTGAACTTAAGTTAATAGATACTTTTTCATGGTTCACAACCCACATTGTTACAATATATAGGGCAGTGTACAATAGTGTACAATGTAACAGTTTCAATATCCAAAACCTAGAGGATATCCAAACCATGACCTAGTGAAATCCTACTATTGAATTAAGGGATCGTCTCCAATTATTTGTATCAAATTCGTATAATAAAATTCATATAAATATACGATATTATAAAATTTTTTTTAAACCTGCAACATGAAAAACTTCATATAAAATTCGTGTAGGATAACACATAAAATTCGTATAAAATTTGAATAATATTTGTATAAAATTCGTATAGGATTTGTAAAGGATTTTGCAGAAAATTAAAAAAAAATTTGCATAATGATTCCCATACAATTCGTCTAAACAAATTCTAACTCTGTAAAACTCCTTTGAGCTTTGGGATTGTTCTTCGTACAACCTTTCAGTTCTCACGTTATTCCTTTCATAAACTACCGACTTGCGTTCCTATTGTTCTTTGAGCCAGTCTACTATTGTTCCTGGAATGTGCCGCTTTGTTATAAAAAGCTGCCAATTTTGTCTTTCCACGTCAAATTTGTATCAAGATCGTATCAAAATCGTATAAAATTCGTATAAAATTTGTATGAAGGAAAAAAGAAATTCGTATACAATTCGTATACGTGATTTGCTTTATACGAATTAATTCATATAACACATTTTTCAACTGAGAAAAAATTTGTATAAATTCGTATAAACACTATACGATTAATTGGAGACAGTCCCTTAAACCGTCAGAAATTCCCTTTACCTCTACACTCACTAATCATAAGAAATATCTTACAAGAAGACATTTGGTAGCCCTTTTAATGATTTCAAAATGCTTTATTTCTGAGTCAAAATTTGGTGAAGCAGTTCTGAGCTTACCTTTCTCTCTTATGTTTTGAAATGATATTAGAAAGGTCTCCTTTTTCACAGTGTTCCATAACAATGTAAATGGTTGTCTTTGTTCTATCAATGATTCTATCATAATATCTGACAATGTTACTGTGTCTGAGCTCTCTTAGCAGGTTCACTTCAGACACTAGCATTTGCTTTTCAGCTTCACTCATTTGACCATAGTTCAATTCTTTCCACACAAGACTCTGTTTGAAATAAACAAGATGTATTAAGTATAATTAAAGCTAAACATCATTTTATGGCTCTTTATCAACAAAACCAAATCGCCTCACAATCATTGTCTTATACACAGAACAGATCCCTTCTTCGAGAATTACAAGTAAACCTTTCACTTTCTGATTAAATAACGAAAAAGGCCGGGAAAAAATTCCCTGCCCTGGTCTGCTCTGCTGGCCCTCGCCCCTCTCCTCAGCAAAGAATGAAAAGCATTAGGCCTATAGACTAACACAAAACAAGAAGAACCCACCTTTCCGTCGCTTTTACGCCTCACTTTCTTGCAAGTTCCATAAGACCCAGAGCCAACGGTTTCAATGACTATGTAGTCGTCTAGTTTACTTGACGGCATGATTTTTCGTCAGTCCAAGAACACTAATTGTCTCTCTTGCTTGGCCTACTTGTTAGGCCTATTTCGTGTAACGAATTTTTAGTCCAGCACAGCACGTCAGCAAAACAAATGGTTTTACTTCTATCCAGCACTGACAAACTAGGTGCAAATTCTTCTGTACGAAGTGGTCAAGTAAATTATCTCTTCAAACGGTTTGAAAGAACTAGTGAAAACGATAAAAAGAGTGTTCAGATCTTTCTGTTGAACCCGCTCGTTGAACTGGTTAAACATCCCGCCATTTCAAAAATCTGTAAATCTCTTTCCTCCAACTGAATGCTGATTGGATGATTTCTTTTGAAGTAAAGCAAGAATACCCACAGGGAATAAAGGTATTCTAAATAAAGGAACAACTAAATAAAGGTCTCAAAAATTTTTCGTATCAAGAAACGAACTTTTGACTACACAATGACCATGGTTACACGGTAACCCAGGGGTTACCCAGGGGCTACCCAGGCAGGGTAAAGTGTCTATTTTGACAAAAAAAGAGCTCACGGAAACGTGAATTGTATTTCTTCTTCTATTTGTCAAATGTAAGTGTCAATTACCTGCTTTGGCACTAAAAATATTTTGATGCAACTGCTAAGAAACTTGAAACTCGATGGGGGTTGGGGACAGACATTTGCCCCCAGGCGTCACAACCAATTGGCGCAAAATTATAGATACGTAGCTATATAAGTTTATTAATCTTTCGTATCTAATTTTTGTGATCTTTGTTATGTTTCCAAAATTGTAATATAGGTAGGTACTAGGTGGGTAACGTTGCTGAGTCGTGTTGAGTTCATCATTTGCTAAAGACAAACAAATTAACAAAAAGCACTTGTTATATCAATAAATTTAAATATAGGCATGTTATAAATACACGAATTTTGCTTACACCATAACGAATAGAAAAAATGCATTTCGAAGAAAGTTTCATATATGCCAAGAACTAACCCAATGAGCAGCTCAATCATTTGGTAGAGGTACATAAAAGGACGTATGGGGGTGGGTTGCACCCAGCGCTGATGTTTTTCGCTACGTCACTGCTACGGTTATATTATTGTCTTCCTAATGTCAGGTGAAAACATGTCTACGAAGCAAGTTACTAAAATGAATTTACAAATTTAAGATATTTATTTCCATTTTAATTTGCAAATTAATGACAGTCAGAAGTAATACATTGACATCGTTCTGCAGAAGGAACAACAACATGGCTGTCTTTATTACCAACGCAATTGCTTAGCTTGAACTCTTTGTGAACGACCTCAGTCGCTTTGCAGCACTGACAAAGGTTTTTGAAATAAGGTTGATCCTGTGTCACTTGAACGTAAGATCGACAAAGACCCAGGCAAGCATTCACTTTGACTTCTTCTGGTTCACAACCAGGATTTTCAATTGTTAATTTGAAAGGAGCAGGTTGACAGAATACCGTCATCTTTTCAGCTATCCAAGGATCTTGTGATTCGACCAGTGCTGACGTGGTTACGATCAAGCAAACGAAGCAGAGAAATCCAGGATGCTGAAACAACCTATATATTATCATTTCCATTCTAGAAAAAGTGCAGTTTCTTGCAAGTATTTCGATGGTTTGATGCTTTTCCAAAAAGTAATTTCCTAAAATAAATGAGATCCACATTAGTTCATTTCTTACAGGGTCTGGGGGCAGGGTCTCTTCTCTTCTCAATAACATCTGGCGATAGCTTGCTCTCGGGTGGGGTAACTTAACAGTTTTGGGGGTACGGGGACGTGCCATTATTTAGGAGGTACCTCTTTCTTAAAAGTGCAGAATTATCGATATCGTTTTTGGAAGCATGTGCGGAATTATGGGTACCATTTGTGGAAACATGCAGAATTATGGGTACTAATCTGGAAACTTTTTGAAGAATTGAGCTTAGCATTTACTACATGTGCAGTCCGAACTGATAACTCTTTGGACTATCAGCAAGGTTGCCATTTAATTGTTACTTGCCTTTCATTAGATGATTTGTTATCTGAAATGTTCTTTGCCCTGCGGAATATTGGGTATAACATTCATCATTTTTGCGGAATTATGGATCACAATTTTTATCAGGTTTGCGGAATTATGGGTCACAATTTTTCGGACGTGGGCGGAATTATGGGTCCAAATTTTTGGACTGAAATGGCACGTCCCTGTCCAAAACTAGGCTTAGATACCCCCCCCCCCCCTGAGAGCTTGCTATGGGATAAGTCAAACAAACCATAGGTACTCCTTTACAAAATCTTGTTTTATCTTAAAAGGTTATTCTTAACATGGTTGCATTTTATCGAGCAACCGATCCATCAATACTCTAGAAAACTTAGTGCCTTATAGATGAAAAGTTTTGGAATTAGCTTTGAAAGAAATCTTTGAGAGCGTGTTACAGCAAGTTGTTATAGAGTTACATAGTGTTAAAACAAATTCAAATGCTGTTACAACGATCAAACAAAACTAGCTCAAGGACTAAAGCCGGCCTAGAGTTCTTAAAGGTGCTACAGTTTTCCACCCTTTTTGATCAAATTGTAATACCAAAAATTTCTTGATAGGTCCTAAATTTCAACTACACATCAAGTGCTACGAAAATAGCACGGACGCAAGAAAAACATTAAAATCATGAATTCTGGCTGGAAAACAAGGCAAAAACACAAAAAGGCAAGAAAGAGCTTTGACATATGAAAATGTACGATGTCAGTCAAGATGTAAGCAGGAAGCAGGCCTATTCAATTGATATTTTCTGATGTTGTGTTTGACCTGCATTGCATGTTCATACGGGATTGGACAATCCTCAACCCTCAAAACTTGGTGTTGAACTACGTTAATTATAAAGTTTGCCATTATGATGAAGGTTTCAAATTGAAAAATTCCTTGGGGATATTGTCCTTAGTAGTGGTGCGAGTTCTTTAATATTTTTGGCCTTCTACATGGGTTTTATAAGCTGTTCTTCGTAACGTTACAAAGTTCTATAGGTTCTATAAAGTGGTTCTTTATAAAAAAAAAACGCTTGTCACGCTTAAACTGCTTCAGGCCATTATCAGACATGCAATTTTCTGGCTATGTACTTCTAATTGTTACAAACTTTTAATCATGAAAAGCGTAAATAAAGTCGAAAGCGTGGTATCTGATAAACATTGGAGATTATGATAGCGAGACACCTGCCAGTCAAATAGAAACAAATTACGTTTTTGAAAAATGCCAGACTTCTTTGAATGTCAGATATTAGCTATGCATTCATAGAAATGTATGCATTTGTCCATGATGGCAGGCAGGAAGACGAACCTCCTACGCTGGAGTCAGTAGTCTGTAACATGTTCAAAATCGTGTTTCTAAGTACCCCTTTCCTTGGGTTTCCCGACTTATAAAAAAATTGTGTTCAAATGCTCTTAGAGGCATTTAGTGTAACTAACTTAAGGGTTTCTATCAAAAGGCATCGGTAAAATGGGTGACACCCATCAGGGGCGACACCTCAAATGGTTTAAATTGACGAAATTGGAGAAGATTTTCTCTCTTGTATTTGCATCGTATTATTGTCAAAGTAAAACAGTTATTTTGGTATGCCTGAACAAGGCCTGAGTATTGCTGTTGCTAGGGTCATAATCTGTCCGTGTATATCATAGAGATATGGAGTTTAGGGTGGCGCCAGGTGGGGATTAGTCTAGGGGCTACAGCCCCCTTGTCGGGGAACTCCAGCCCCCTCATCGGGGAAAATCCTACCGCTGTCGGGGAAGTGCCAATGGGTGACTTCCTTTTGTCACTTTGACTCCTTTCCCGGTTGTTGATTAAGTTGATGAAATCTGAGGGGAGATTCGGCACTAGGAATCTAACTATTATGCAAGGAATATCTCACATCGCTCAGCCCAACATAACATCGATCCCCTGGCCTTTGCAGACCTCTTTCATGTTGAAAAAGGCGCCCTCTACCGTGTAGTTGCAATATGCACGTGTTTGTTCAAATGAAAGAAGGCAAATGAAGCCCAGTCATCTAAAAGGTGCATTTTGGAGGTAGAGCGTCTAAGTGCCTGTCTCTTAAGCTGAATGCGAGAGAAATTTCAATTCGATGCATCTAATAAAGAATCACTTGCGTAAAAGTAATGATATAGGATCGCCTTAAGAGGTTTAGGTGTTAGGGATCCACAGAGAAAAGCAGGGGCGGATTTACATGGGGCCCGAAGGGGTTATGGCCCTTCTACTTTTTTAATAACCAACAAAAAAATCAGCAATTATCAATTTATTGAAACGCCAAAATTGACTTCAATGCGACATTGCGACAGTTAGTTGCACTACGATGTCTAGCGTTTCGTGTGCGAAATGAGTGAACACAAAGATTTTGTCCTGCATTTTATCATTGTTTCTCGTGAGTGGAAGCATAATGCATACACCCTTTTTTAAAATAACCACTTTATAAGGAACCTGCATGTAAAAGGCCCAAAAATTCAAAACACTTATACTACTAAAGAGAAAATCATTAAGGAACTTTTGAATGTTGAATACTTTTATCACTGCAAATAATCAAGAATTAGAAAGCCGGTTCCATTCATTTGCAATCGAAAATCATATAAATTGTACGTTAATGTATCCAATATTTCTTTGAGTAGTCTCGAGCTTTGCTCACATGCAAGTGTCTCTCTTTTATTGTTAAGACCACTGCATGTGCAGTTAAAATTAAGGAACTATTAAGGAACTTTTGGAACTACAATTGCCTCAAAAGAGGCCCAAAAATAAGGAACTTTAAGAACTAAGCCTTGAGGTAGGTTCCTTATAAATAAAAAAGCGTGTACCCTATATTTCGACTATAAGCCGCCCTTGCTTATTTATAAGCTGCCCTTGCTGATAAGCTGAAAATTAATGTAAGCTGCGGCGAACAATGACAAATACGGCCACCATACCACATACGGTATGGAGGATCTAAAACGTCCTTTTAAATTCTAGCAAAAATTTGCAAGGAGATAAGCTACTAGCCTACACTGCGCATTTGAAATGTAGTGGTGTAGTGCCTCCGCAGACAATGAAGGAATAAGATACGAATCATCGGGGTAAACTGAAAACATTGTCAATAGAAGTGGGGAAGACATGGTAGTATTATTCAGCTATGATGCAGTAAATTAAGCCGGCTAGAGAATCAATATCAAGCTATGCCTAACTGCAAAGAAGTAAAGGACTATCAGGTCACGATAGTTGAAAACAAAGTTAGAAATAAACTTATTTTTTATTGACTTGCCATGATATTTAAACAACGAACCATGTGAAATCAAAATGAAAATCTAACATACTTACCTAAAATGATACCAGCATCACAGCAATGAAATAATGAAGGCATCAACATGACATATGCTAAATAGCATGAATAAACTGCCCACATTCGAGACGATTTATGTCCAGCTGATAAGAGAGTGGGTTGAAAAACTTTTCATTTGAATGTGTTTTGATGAGAAATCTAAAGAAAAGAGCAGCAACAAAAGAGCAATCGAATTAATGCGTGTTCAAATGAGCTTTCGAGAGTCCCATGAAGGTACTACAAGATATACAAACTGTGCTTTCAAATATATTTCAATCTTATGTTTATTTCTACCACTGTAGAGTTTGTTATTGGAACAATTAGTTGAGAGGCTGAACAACAAATAGGTACTTATAAAATTCATAAGCAGCCATAGGAGTTTGGAGTGGGGGGTAAAGAAATTTTCTCCAAAATTCCTTAGCTGTTGTCAATGTAAAGAAAATAAGACGACGAAGTTACAAATCCAAATATCTTGCATTGATCCCGAAATTTGAATCTTTACGGCAGAGTCCAGAAAAGTGCTCAACCATTCTACAGAAAAACAGAAGCAAACTTCCTTACTTAATAATTAAAAAACAGGCGTGCTCTTTGGGTATGAACTGAGAGTTCCCGCTTTGTAAACATTCAACTTCAAAGTCATACCAATTCGAAATATTCTTCACATAACTTACTGAGGTTATACTCTGAAAACAGAATAGTCGAAAACTTCTTTGGCTTTTTATTTCATTTGGTTATGACCTTTTGTCCATCCCACTCCACCAACTCATCGTCAAGGTCGCACTCTTATTATTATAGAGAACCAGGAAATCTGGCTTCACTATTATTCATAATCTTTTATGATGATTATATTCTCTTAGGTGCCTAATTGCTGGTGGTTGGAATAGGCGGGGGGTTGGAACTACCGTCAGGATCTTATAGGGGGGTCAGAATAAACGGGGGTCGGACTTTGTTTGCTTTTGTCTGGAACTGCCGAAACGAAAAGTGGGGGACCCTATAGTGCTTATAGGCTAAGGAAATCCATAGTTCTAACCAACTAATTGAGTGTACAAGTGAAATTTCACACAAAGAACATCAAAGTTCATTAAAAAATATCAATATTAATGCAAATTTAATTGGCGGGGAGTCTTAATAAGAGCGGGTGTATTCTCTCATATTCTTAAACCAAATCTCAGGTCGAATTTTCTTTTAAAGTTTTCATTTTTAAGCAAATTCCAGAGTCAATGTTCTTATAAAATTGTGCTTATAAGAGAGAGGTGGCAGGATAGTGGTATCATGCTACCAGACGCTACCAGAGGGGTGGTACCTGGTATCAAATTCTGAAAAAATGGTGGACCTGGTACCTCTATCAATTCATCTGTATTATTATTATTACATCCGACACAGTGGTTAACTTCGAGCAAAATTGGGATTACACAGTAACAATACTTGCGATTCGGGTGGAACCTGGTAACAAACATTGTGGTACCGGTACCAAATACCCCCCTGTCAGCCCCTCTTATAATCAGTAAAAAAAAGCTATAGGTATTGATACAGCACGCTTCCGATAATCCAAACCGATAGACATTGTTTGAGTTGCCCAATGTTCTTGTTATCGGGCGCTTGATAACACGAAGTTTGGGGAAAACAAAGTTTGAGTTATAGAAGTTCTCTTCACATTCACAGCAAAGACAACTCTTGAAAGGTGCATTCTTAGGGATTGAGAAGGACTTAAAGTTCTTTGCAGGCGGCTTGCATAGTACGTGCGGTATTAAGCTATGGCTGAACTAGGAGACTTTTCGCGCACGGCACTGTATTCGGCGTGTCTTCCAGGGTGGCTAAACATGCGAGTGAGTAACAAGCGAGCAACATGTACCTCGATTCATTTGCCTGTCGCGGAGACAAGAAATGTTTCTGTTGCCTCCCAGAAACACTTTCATGCCTCTTGCTACTAATTTTGTCGCTCGCTACAAAGTTTTCGAGGTGGCTAAACTGGCAGACACCAAGGGGACATCAATGTCGCGCGCGACATGTCTCCAAGTTTAGCCAGGCCTTTACAAGTGGATATCATCCTTTCCTTCATTATTGGAATAAAATGACCGAAGGGGAACACAAATATGGTTCGAGATTATGAATGTTCGAATTAGGCAACAAAATATCACGTGGTCCAAACGTTACAATACATAGCCATCTTCGCCAAAATACTACTTAACCCCCAGACGCTACACCTAACTACGGAAAACGATCTCCGCAGTCCAGGGCCTGCATCATGAGGGGGACATCCCACGCAGCGCACCCGCCACCCCAAACAGCAGCAGGGCGCCGCCCCATCCTCACGAGAAGGCCCACAAGACATTCATCCTGTTAGAAACCCAATGCGGAATATAAATGTTAACGCTGGAACCAAACCAATGGCTCTTCTAATTCCACCGAGAAGCTTCCAGCTATAAAAGGGCTTAGAGGTGATCCCATTGCTACACCTTAATAATCTTCACTTTGTTGGCACGGAAAGTTGGCCATGAAATGAACCAAAGGGCTTGAGGCCCCTTGCGGAGGAGAAAGTACATTCACCTGGAATTCAGGGCCAATTGAATACATTAGCTTTTATAAGAACACATTTTATAAGGACATCGAGGCTCGATACGTAAATTCAAACAATGCTAACTAGGACGGTCGCAGTACATCATTGCGAGCTTATTGAGGAAGTGTTATGGGGTCTGGAAACCGTAAAACCGCTCAAAATTTGCTAAAAAACACGTGAAACCGTGCAATATTTTGAAGAAAGCCGTATGGTACGATTGTAAGTCTCCGTTTTCACAAAAATTGCACAGAATCTATTAAAACTCCAAGTTAGTCAACTTTTACTGTTCACTTCAAGTTTTTGAGACGTTATCCTCCGCATTCAGTACCAGATACACAAAATCTTAATCAAAGACAGGAAAAATTACCCAGAAATGCCGTAAAACCGTTCGCCGAAGAGATTTTCAAAACCGAAAACCCGAGCCAAAGTACTGGCGAAACCGTGCAGCCGTAAAACCCAAACATCCCCTCCTTAATGTTCAACAACAATCGAGCAAGCAAGATATCATCGCCTGCCAGCGGACAACAAAATTTGCAGAATCCAGAAAACTGCTCATCAACCTTCCTCCAGACAAAACTAATCGTAGCTGAAAACCTTCCATGGAAAATGGGTGAGTTCCGGGTGAAGCAAACGATTTCCCTTTGTTCTAATCGATCTTCCTCCGGTCAATGACCGTGCGACCGTAACTTTTTCCTGACTCTGAAAATTTGACCACACAATTTTGCCCCTTTCGCATCTACTCACTTCATTACATATCGGGGACTTGGTGCGTTCAAAATGAAAATTTTAGACAACGAAGACCATTCGCCGAAATTTCGATAGTTTTTTCTTTGCAAGATGACGGAATTTGAGAATTATCACGGAACATTGGCGGAAAATGAATCGAGGAAAGAATCTTTAAACTAACTTTGGAAAAACTGCCAAAATAGATACAAATTTTTGTTCAACCTTGTGAAAAGAAGAATTTGTTGTAGCTCACTTGTTTATTTCAGCTCTTTTGCGATGTTTCTGCAGTGTCGTACTTTGCTTACTGATAAAGAGACGGCAAATATTAGTCATTATCTATAGAGAAAAAAACTATAGTAATACAGAACGAAAGTGAAAACTAAAAAAAGCTTTTTTTGATATAAAAGTATAAAACATTACTGATCAAAATGAATTAGACAATTTAGCACTTATCAAAACAACTTTATCGCAGGAAAATGACTTTTACTTTTTAACGGTTTTTGAGTTAAGTTAATACATTATATATTCATAGTATAAACTCTGTTTTTCGCAGTCTGAATATTAGTCATTGTAGAAAAAATAACAATTGATGCTAATTTAATGGTAACAAAACAACACATCAAAAATACTTCACGAATTAGTAGAAAAGAAATAAAGTTTCACAACTACAGACTGTGTAAATATTGACAAATATGCAGAAAGCTTTAAGTACTCTTTTAGACAACAACTTAACAGGGACTCCTCATTTTTCCTAGTGTTGCTAGAATCTCACAAGTAATATCTTGAGAAAGCTATAGGAAGCCTCGATAAATCTTTCTGCAAAATTATTGCTTATTTGCTTGAAATTCCATATGGGAATTGAACTGACTTAAGCAATGACAAAGATGAGGATAACACAATAAAGAAGGCTTTGCATTGTTACAACTCCAAGAACAGTTCTTTTGTTTCAAGGCACTTGAGCCCAGAAATTATGGGACACAAATCCTAACTCTGTTCATCTATTTCTTTTGTTCTATAAACAATATTTAAAAGTAAAAAACTTTCAAGCTGAAAAGGTTATAAACGTTTTTTTATAAGGAACACCTTTGTAAAGAACTCAAGGCCGAAAATTCCAAAAAAATTAATTAAGGAACTTAAAGGAACTGATGAGGCTCGGATAAAAAAACTAAGAGCAACTTTCTTCAAGAACGAGATGATTTATGCAGCTAAATAACATATCTGTCAGCATATTTCCAATCATACTTCCCTAAAAAGCTCAATTTGTATGTAGAGTTAGCAAACAAAGCAAATTTGCTGTAAAAATTAGCATACAATCATATTGCACAACAATGAACAGTATAAGGAGCTTTCAGCCTCATTTTATTGTAAAATTAGGGAACTTCAGCCTCAACTCAGGCAAATGTATGAGATCGCAAAACAAAACATTTTTGAACACTTCAAGTGGGGATGTGCCTCTTTACCTGGACATTAAATCTGCATCATTAGATACCATTCATTTTTAACAGACTTCGATTAATAAGAAAATTAGAGTGCTACAAAACAAGTTCTTATTAAAAAGGTGCAAAAAGTGATATTTAGATTCTAAACAAATCAACTCTATTAGAACAACTAGGACACTTAACGACAAGAAGCATGCTGACAGGCACAGCCAGTGGCAGCCCGTACCAAAAAAGCTGGGACTACAACTGGGAAAGCTAGGATTTCCTAGGATTTTCCCAGTTTGCCCAGCTTTTTTCCTAGCTCAATTTTTGATGACAAATATTTTAACCCAGCATTGTGGGAAAGCTAGGAATTATTTGCCCAGCAGCTGATGGCGTGGATCGTGAAGTGAAAGTTCATTTCGACGTTTTCTGCCGGAGATAGTGGTAAGTGGACGAATTAATTCATTTAGAATTTTATTTCTGGTGATTTATTTAAATTAAGTTATGAAATTCTTGTCATTTATGGGCCCTTGAATAGCTCCTTTCCAATTTTTGCTTCAAGTTTTCACAGGCCTAGGCCGGGGCTGACACGACAAGAATACGACGAGCAAGCAGTCGGCCCACCAGAAGGTCTTTTTAACTGCTGCCTCTCTGGTTACAGAATTTAAGTAAAGTTTTTCAAATAAGGTACATGTTTATTTTTATCTATAGACAAATGAGATATACCAAAGTTCTTTGCTAATATCTTATGTTTTTTCTTTCAGACAACTTCATAATGAAAACAAGGCGAGGTAGGAAGTTATCTTTTTTTCTCTAGTCTACATGTCCGTTGCGTTCAACATCATGTGCTTAATTAAATCCCTCCACTGTTTTCTGTCGCAACTTTTCTGACTTAGGTCTTCTAACATTTCTTTTCCGTTTTTGTAATTTTTGTTTTTAGTAATCTAAGAGCATTCTTAAACTTTGGGCTTTGCTTGTAAAATGAGTTTCAATTTGGCTAACAAATTTTCGATATTATTAAAGTCCTTTTCTTTATAGGTAAATGAAGAAATGAACTTACAGAATATTCAACTTCAGCTCTAAAAAGACTCATGATGTTGCTAAACATTCATTATTTATCCAGATGGCAAAAACCATGCAAAGTGCAGACATTTTTGGTAGGATCTAATTAAGAGAGCCTGACTACTTCTGCTGCTCTTGTTTTAATTATTGCCACCTTTACAGCTTTTTATCTCCACTTTCAGTGGCTAACACTGGATAAGAAATAGAACATTGCATACTTTGCTGCACTGTAAATGAACAAACAGATGATGAGCTAAGACTTTTCTAGATAAGAGAAGTTTTTGTTTTTGTTAAATATAATTGTCAAATTTTGATCCTGTTGTGTATTATTCTTATTGCTTGCTGATGAAGTTTTGTTAATCATAGCTCAGTATTAGTTTTTAAAATTTTATGCTTTTTTGACATTTGTTGAATTTAGATGGTTTTATGATGGAAGTTTTTTAACTTGAAAATTCTTTGTTAATTCAAGGGTTCCTGATGTTTTTACCTACAAACGACAAGGTCCCCAGCTTTCCTAGCTTTGCCAGCTTAAGTTTTTCCCAGGTTTCCTAGGAAAATCCCAGAAATTGAGGCTGTGAATTTTACCCAGCTTTCCTGGGAATTTTGCTCATTTTCCTAGCTTCCCCAGCTTTCCCAGCTTTCCTAGGAAAATCCCAGAAATTGGGGCTGTGAAATTTACCCAGCTTTCCTAGGAATTTTGCTCATTTTCCTAGCTTTTTTAATCCTAGGAATCCCAGAAAAGCTGGGAGAAATATCCCCAGTAATTACCCAGAAAATTCCTAGGATTTTCTAGGAATTTCCCAGCTTTTTTTTTTTATAAGAAACCGGTTTATAAGAAACCTAGAACTAGACACCCCAAAAGTTAAGAAACTTTTAGAGCTAGGAGGAAGGAGTTAAGAAACTTAAGAAATTTTTGTGTCAGTTTCCAACATACTGATCTCACATTTGTGGACGTAGTAATCAATTCTCAAGCATTTCCATGCGATTTCTCGCACAGCCATGGCTCATTCTTTGTAATACAATAATATTAATAATTTGCCTGCTACATTTCACGTTTTTTTACTGCAATTTATTTCCATTAAATTAAGAAACTGTTAAGAAACTCTTAGAACTAAAATTGGGCCAAAAATTAAGAAACTTTTAGAACCAGGCCCCAAGCCAGGTTTCTTATGATGAAAAAAGGATGGGCGGCTTTAAAAAGTAGATAACAATGTCCCTGTTGTTTGAGAACAGTACACTTCGAAATTTCACGGAAAAAATTGAACATACTTCTGGGGTTTTTCGTGGATTGGTTGGTGAAGGGAATTTCACAGGAACTTATTTTCAAGGACACAGAACACCAAGAAATCTTGCCAATCAAAAGATTTTCATATAAAAAAACCGGAAATAGTTTGAGTGCCTTGTTTTCTTTCTTTGACTAGAAATCTTACAAACGATACAAATGATACTGTAAATACGGAAGCAAAAACTATATTCAGTCTTTTCAATGAAATATTTCCCTAGATTTGGAAAAGCCTTTGAAATTGTAAGATTTTTTTGAAATTTTGGATATTTCGGATACTTATTTTGACGGACAGGCATATTTTGGGAATTTCGCGGGAACGAATTTTCGCGGATATACGATGAAATTTGGATTTTTCGCGGGAACTAGATAATTTTTGCGGAAATGAACAGAATCCGCGAAAATAAATTCCCTTGATGTATTCGAGTCACTACTAGTATCGCTGACTGTTCTTCAGTTACTAGGGCTAAAGTCACGACGGCCAAGCCAAAGGCGGTATAGATGCCACAGGGCCTAAACGAATGAGTGAGACAGCTAGGGATATAAACCCGATCGGGAGGAAAGTAGCTCGATCGGGATGAAAGAAGCCCGATCGGGATGAAAACAGAAAAATTCTTTTACAAATTTTCCTCCCGATCGGGATGAAAATCTCAGGAATGTCTATTTACGTATTCGGGGATATTTTAGATGTCATTTTCGAAATCTACGCCCAGAAAACCCTGTTATGTGTATAAAAATTTTGGGGTTCCCCGTGTGGATTTTCCAGAAATTGCGACTTTGTTAAAAATGACGTCATTTCCATTGTTCTGCACCCTTCTTGCGTGTTTTCCGTTGACCTGGCCTAATGTTTTGGAACTTTCTCTCTAAATAAACTAATTTTTATGAAAATTATCATCATTTTTTCCTGCTCCACACAATTTCGCGCAAAATTTCCAATAAACTGCCTGTAGAACAATGGAAATGACGTCATTTTTAACAAAGTCGCAATTTCTGGAAAATCCACATGGGGAACCCCAAAATTTTTTTACACATAACAAGGTTTTCTGGGGCGTAGATTTCGAAAATGACATCTAAAATATCCCCCGGAATACGTAAATAGACATTCCTGGCATTTTCATCCCGATCGGGAGGAAAATTTGCAAAAGAATTTTTCTGTTTTCATCCCGATCGGGCTTCTTTCATCCCGATCGAGCTACTTTCCTCCCGATCGGGTTTATATCCCTAGCTGTGAGAGTACCACCTTCTTGCAATAGCTGGGATGATAAATGTAAACAGAAATAAAATATTTCAGACAGTTTACCAGTTTTTTATCAAGTCGTCATCAACACAAAAGTGAAAAGTTTGAGAAATTCTTCCTGTTCTGTTTCTGTCCAGCACGAAAGAAGGAATTAATTCTTCCTCACGCGGTACCTTCTTCCCTCTTCCCTCTCCAGCTTCTGACTATCAAAATCTTATCTTGTACAACAACAACAACTTCTAAATTTAGATTGAACTAAACAAACAACACATGGCTCGTAATAGTTTACACTCTTTTTTTATAAGAACAATTTTATAAGAACACGAGCCTGGATTTTGCCCAGATTTTAAGAACAAAATAAGAACAAGCCGAGGCTGGGCGTTTTCATAAGCCCTGAGAGTATCAGCTAAATATGAAAGTACGACGGTCAGACAACGTAAATAGCAAGCAAACAATGAAATAGACAAGCATGATTCACTTTTACACAACCCTATTACCACTAAAGACATTCACTGACAAAATCTAAATGTCTCAGTAACCAAGGAATAAAGAACAGATTAAGAATATTTCAGGCTCAAAAAAGGCAAAGAACAGCCAGCCTCAATCAAAATTTCCTGGTTCTTATAAAAAAAGAGTGTAGTGCAAGGACTAACCTGGACTTTATATTAATAAATGAAAACAACTAAAACATCCATCCCATTTCCCAATTTGTGGCTGAATGGTTGCAACATTGACTGCTTTTGCATTGATTTATGCTTTGCTTTGATTTATGCATTGAATCCGACCATCAATTTGTTTCGATAGAGCTGTCCCCCCTGAATTGAAGGCGCTAATAATTGGCCCGAGGTTATTGGGACAATAAAATCCGACAACAAAAACCGACAAAAACGGCCCATTCGGCACAAACGCAACTCAAACATTCTCAATTGTGCTGATCACATGAAATTCAATCAGCTATTTCTTAAGGGGCTTTTCATTTCATATTCTTGTATTGTATTTTCATTGCTTGGGTGCTTTGGTCAGAAAAGTGCATTAAGATGTCACAACAAAACAAAGATAAAAACATTCTTGACACGAATTCACACAAGTCCAGGCAGTTAAAACATCACATGAAACTCAGTGCGGTTTTTGTATTTCTTTGCTTCATCTCCATAAAGCTTTCCACAACTGATATATGATTCTTCTTCATCTAAGGACGAGGAGTCTGAGAGTTCAGATTCCCCTTTCCTCCCCACTTTCATCTTCCTGCGGTATGTAGCCTTTTTCCGGAAGCTTTAGCATTTTTCTTTGTTTTTTTTTTTGTGTTTGTTGTTATGTTTGCTTTGGAACAACTCCCAATATCAATGCTGTGTCTTAACTGAAGCTGAACTTAAATACAAAACTAGAAAAAAAATTTCGGAAACATTCGTGTACATCAAACGAGTACTTACTTGTCTTGTATCTTGATGAAAAATGACAGATGATTCTAGAATTTCCGACTTGAAACACGTAGTTCTCTTGCCACGAAGGCTTCAGTTGGTCTGGTTGCAAAGATGAAACTCTGATTTTTGAAGTAAAGGAGTGTGGGAGGCTAAACCACAACATTATACAAATATCTACTAGTATTTATTGTTGCATAGCTCATATTTATATGCAAATGAGCTAATACTGAAATAGTTAATAACATATTGTACTTGAAATTATACTGTATCATTTTATGTTTTTGTTCTGGCTTCAGAGTCTGTGGATGAAGGAGTCACTACAAAAGATAGAGAGTGCGTGGTTAATAAAGAACGGTAGAAATTATTTTGTCAGGATCAAACAAGACATAAAAAATACCCAAATTGTCAAAACGTAGTCCTGTAATGGCTACGCACTACATTGGGTATTATACTTGGTGGTGGATACTCTGGGGTCTCTAATTGACGTAGGGTTGAATTATGGGAGTGGGGTTAGGAAAATAAATTAGAATTCAAAGAGAAGAGAGGGATTAACTAAAAGGGGGGGATGAAAAGTAATGAACATTAGTTTTCTACAGAGTTTCACTTCCAATACTGCATTGAGTGATTTTAATAGTAGGATGGGAATTCCTGATTGGCGAAACCTCACTGTGCATCTGCATTAAAACTAATAAGATTTCACTGTAGAAAATAATCGGCGCCATCGGTCATTTGCAGAAATCGAATAACAGAGGGGGGAATTGGGATAATTTAGGGATAGGAGAAACCCATACTTTCAAAGGGGCCTTTTATTAGGGACTCTTGAGTAATCCACACGTGAGGATGCGATGTTTATCTAAACGCCTGCTGGATCGAAATTTCACTACCATAGCTACAATAACAATTCTAAAGATGCAGCTGTGATACAGTTTTCGTATAAAGTACGCTGAAATTGGACTTTAAAAGGTTTATAGGCCACCGTCGGTTCGACTATGCCAAAACTTCAGTGAGGACATGCTCCCTGTCATTCGCATGGCCACGAGCAGGGCTGGGAGATAAGTATTCTATCTCCCCGGCCATGGTTTTTGACTTTACTTCACCAAGACCAGTAAAACCAGCATTGTGTACTGCTGTATATGTTCATTGAATGCAAAATCTCAGTTGTTTATTTAGTTCTTGTTTTGCTGTACTCCTCACTTGACTGAAACTTTATCCATTTGTAACTCTGGCATACAGCCATACTATTAAACATACATGCCCTGTACAGACTGCAGCCACTCGTTCGGGCTGGCACAAATTCCATTGTTGGACGAATATGCAAGCAAATGCAGTTGAAATCTAGTGTAGTGTGAAAAGGTGTCTTCGCATCGAGGGACATTTTACTCCTCGAAAAAGCGTACTAAGCTTCAATAGCAACAAAATGATCTCCTGGAAACTGCTGTGAAAGCAACAGACAGGGTGTATGAGATTCGAGGGGTGTATGAGATTCGAGGGAGTGAATTGCCCTCGCTTCGTATGGTTCGGGGTACTCAAAATTAGGGACCCAGTGAGCCCGTTGTCGTTTGCGAATTGCTTTTTTAGTTAACAACTGACGGAACATACATCGGGACATACATTCTTCTTACCTGGCCTCAGCCTTGGTGTTCTCATTTTCATACCAATTTTAGCTTCGAAATGTTAAACGTTAGATATTCATATGAATTTTTATATAAAAAGAGTGTAAACACATTATCGCTTACCTATGAGTTATCAATCGTACCCATCTCATCGGTGTGTAGAGATTATTCTTCTCAAATACTTTCAGAAACTTTATTGTAATCCCAGAACAGACATACATGGGAGCTTCAAAATCAATGCTGAAAAAAATTTGAAACGCTAGACACAGATGATAACGATTATGATGATGATGGCCGGGAGATGATGGTGGCAATGAAGGATAATGTTGATAAAGACGACCGTAAAAATACTATAAGAGCACCGTATAGTCTCAAAAGCTGGCCTCACTACCGTAATTCCTCGAATTAGCCCCCCCTAAGGGCTCATTTACTTTGCTTAACTTTTGAGGGAGGTTTAGTCGAGGGGGTTTATTAATAATTTATCGCTGTAGGATTGGGGTTAATTCGAGGCGGCGGATTTATTCAAGGGGAGCCAATTCGAGAATTTACGATATTCGTTAGGCAAAGAATCACTTGAGCAGTACAATTGCAAAACACAGAAACTTAGTGAGAGCTAAGTACGAAAATTACGTGGAAATATTCTTCTGTTCGCTGTATAGCTATTTGGAACAGCACGTTTCAGTCAAATGTCAAATGAAAGCAAAAAATGGAAGAAAACAGCTTGTTAGGCAATATTACGGCCGAAAATGTAAACAAAAATTATTTTCAGTTTTTAGCTAAAAACTTCTGATTGGATGCAATACAATGCGATAAAAATTTGTCATCTAATGTTTCGGGTTTCTGAAATCTCGATTTTCTTCGATAATTCTGAGTGGGTTGGCCTCACAGAGGAACAATATCGTACAGCCAAGGCCTGGATAAACAAGACATTGTCGCGCAGCTTTTTGTTGATGACGTTCCACATATATCCTAAACTGTGGCTAAACTTTGACTTTGTTGATGAAACAAATGCTACCAATGTAGTTGCTGTGGTTCTAGCTTTTGTTCGATAAGACAATTGAACTGTTAGCTGATTTTTATATTCTGGTCTATCATCAGTTTTCTTATTCGTGTTCTATGTATTCAACGTAAGTTAAAGTGACTTTGCCATTCATTCTTTATTACAGTAGTTGCTTATCTCATTTTTCTGTAAGCACCTCAGTTCAGTTCTTTTGACATGAAACTACGCCGTCATGAACAGGCTTTGACAAATGTTCTGAAATTTCTTATATTCTTCGGTGTGAACAGGACAAAATCTAGTTTTGGCAGGGAAAAACAAGAGTTGAATTGAATTATCTCTCAACATAGTGGCTAAACTAGAATACATTCTGCGACATGACAAATGTCGTACAAAATGTTTGAACATTTTAAAATACAAGTGGAACAAATTTTGAGTGACATTTTTTATGCGACACGGTGGCCAAACTAGAATCCCGACTAGAATTCATAAGTACAACATGGTATATTTTTAGATGTCGCGTGACAATGCTGTCTAGTTTAGCCACGCCTTCTCATCCGGCATTTTTATCATATATCACTGATGCTGGTGAATATAATGATGATATGATGATGTTGAAGACGGTGTCGGTCATGGTAGATGATGATGATGATGATGATGATGATGACTGCTGACGATTACAGGAAACAATTTAAGCAACATTAGTACATTTTTAATTCTAATCATAAAAACCAAGATACCTTATTGGTCCAATTTCTTTACGTGAAGACGCAGAAATAAATGGAAGATTTACCTTTGAAACAAAAGAATGTTTTGTCATAAGATATTGCAAAAAATAAATGGTTATTTTTGCGAGGGCTAAAAAGCCATACTCAAAACTTACCTTAAACTTCGCTAAATGATTTTTATTGCCAAACATTTTTCTTATTCCCCAGTAAATTGTTTTTTCATTGGCTCGAAATTCTGCTGTTTTCGAACCAGTCGAAACGTCATGTGACACGCTAAAACGAATGAAAAAACAATACACCTAATTTTACTCTCTTCCTGTTTGGCCATTCACGGTCGCCTTAAATTGGTTCATTTTCCGGTCCCCACTTACATTGGCTTGGTTAGGGTTAGATCAGCTCCTGAGGGATTCCAAGCCTTAATGGCCCGCAAAATTCTCAAGATAAAGGTTTTTTTGCATTATATGATGTGAAAAGTGATTTAATAAGCCAATATTCACCCAGCTAGCACTCTTGCAAGAATGATATATATTTGAGAATCTTATGTTCCTTGTTGATCCTTCAATTTAATCGAGTGAAGCATTTCTCTCGCTGATTCGTTATTTTGGTCTAGATTTGGGGGAAAAATGTCATTTCGAGCGGGTCCCCGAGCAAAATATTCCTAAGGGCCCCGAACTGTTCTGTTACGCTATTAATCACGTATCAACATTTCAAGAGAAAGGCAACCCGCAGCACTGTGGAAACGGTTTGTTGTCGATATTACAGTCAAAGCGAAGAATTTGCATTTCACAAATTTCAAGAGTCGTATAAGCGTAAAGTTTAGCAATGGGAGTTTGGTAGAGGTAGCACCCAATGATTATAATTAAAGACGCTGTGTTAAACTTCTGTGAATAGATCATTATCTATTTGCCCTATAAACAGCATTTTCGGAAGACATTCGACTTAGCCGTTATTCGTAGCAAAGTATCGTTTTCTTTCAATGCGTTTTTATTGCACCATACACCATACCATATTTTTTTAAGTCGTTGAAAGGCCCATTTGTTGACGGTTTAAGTCGCTTGTTTACGAAGAACGTTGTTGCTTATATAAATCCACATTAGAAAATGTGCCGATGAACGACGGAAAAGGATATGAACCTCTAAGGGCGTGTTAAGCCATGAATTTTGATTAAATATTTTAAGAACATTTACCTGAGTGTTGCTCTTGGTACTGGAATTCGAAGAACAATGTTACTCGCCGCACTAAAAGGAATCACAAAGACTTTACATAAACTGTAAAAGAGGTGGATTTCAGGGAAAACAACCCTGAATTGCAATCGTGCTAATTAAAGCAATAAAACGTTGCTATAACTGATTTCTAGTTTTGAATTATATGTTTCTTGCTTAAAATACTTGACTTATTTATGCAATTGTCTGTTCAATATTTCACCACATAGTCAATAGAAGTGAATGACCTCACTTTTAGTGACTATGTCCACAATTAGTAGTTATTAAAAAAACTTAAAAATCTTGCAAAATTTCCAAAAATTTAAATCAGTAGAGCAAAGTTCAGATGCTCTTCAAAACTAGACCACAGTCCAACGTAAAATAAGCGGAGCGAACGGCATCTTGATTTAGGCATGATTAACCTGAAGGCATCTCTTACGATAGTTGTAGGACTTTCCATTTCTGCTTCGATTTTATTTGAAACTTCTGTCTTTCAATATACAGTACATCCTAGATTGGCCGAACAAGTTTCGAAAGTGTAAATTTCCATAAAGGAACGAACTACCGAGTATCAGGACAACTTCGAGCTTCAAGATTAAACGATTCACACTTCTATTCTGTTACACCACTTTATAAGGAACCTACATGTAGAAGGCCCGAAAATTTAAAGAACTAATACTACTAAAGAGAACATCGTTAAGAAACTTCTCAATGTCGAATGCTTTTATCACTGCAAATTGCCAAGAATTAGAAAGCCGGTTCCATTCATTTGCAGTCGAAAATCACATAAATTGTACGTTACACATTTATCAAATGTTTCCTTGAGTAGTCTCGAGCTTTGCTCACATGCAAGTGTCTCTCTCTTATTGCAAAGACCACTGTATTTGCAGTTGAAATTAAGGAACTATTAAGGAGCTTTTTGAACTACAATTGCTTCAAAAGAGGTCCAAAAATAAGGAACTTTGAGAACTAGGCCTTGAGGAAGGTTCCTTATAAAAAAAGCGTGTACACAACACCACAGAATAAATCATAATTGCTTATCATGTTGAAGCTTTTGAGGCAAATGTCTGTCTTTTCTGCGTCGGCAAGCTGAAGCGTCAGCAGTTAACAAGGCGAGGCTTTTGCAGTTGAGGAAACTAGCGGCCTCCGAAGCTCGAAAACTCGTGAAGATAAACAGAAATTCTTTCGTTATTTCCATCGTTAATGGGAATAATTTTGTCTTTTGTCAGCCAAAAGTGGTCTAAACTGAGATCTCGACCAAACGGTATCGCGAATGCACAGTAACATCATGAAAGGTTACTTATATTTGAAAATAAAGAAAACAATAATAGAATCACCTACTTTGAATGCGGTAGCTCGCATGACAATGTCAGCTCCAGTTTTATGAACCTAGAAGGAAGTGAATCAAATTAAATAAAACATAATAACGTTACTGATTGCGATGAAGCTATCTCTCTAAATGACTTTACCCAGCACAACTATAGTACAAGTTTAACTATATAAAATTTGAATTTGTTAGACTAAGGAACATATTAGGTTGGAAGGTAAAGCAAAGAAAGAAATGCTGAAAATGTTCACTCACTTTCCGTTTTCTCCCTCGCTTATATAAGGTTGCAATCTAAACGGCAATGGTTTATTTAGTTCTCCAGAAAGGCGATAGTTCATTGCTATAAACTGAAAAGAAGCATAAAAAGGTGCTTTAAAACCATAAAAATAAAATAAAAGTGGAAACTCAAATGTCCCTAAACAACCCACAACGTTTAAGGCTACGTTTACACGAGAGAAAGTGGATCGAATCAAATGTGGATCGGATCCAATAGTTCTAGTTTTGGTACCATAGGCCTTCCGTTTACAAGAGACAAAAATCCGATCCACTTTTGGGTCTAGCAATCGATACATGATTAGTTAATGAATATTTCTTTTTTATGATACTTTAAAATAATATCTTCGAAGAGGGCCAGTTATGAATCGGATCCACCTGTTTACACGATGCAAAAGATCGGGTCTAAAATAGAATGCTTATCAAAGCGATCCAGAAGTAGGCCGGTTCGCGGACCAAGAATGGATTGGGTCTGCGAAATTGGACGTAAACGCAAGGCCTATTCGTACAAAAAGTGGGTCGGATCCATTTTAGATCCGATCAATATTTGCTCGTGTAAACGGGGTCTAAGTGTAAAGAGGCCTAGATGAATCAGAAAACCTTACAAGGAATCAAAGAGGCCTAGATTAATCTTTCTGCTACAATACCGCTCTTTTGGTTGAAATTTTCAACAAGAATGCAACAGATTGAAGCAACGATGCCAATGTACCCACCACAGGACACAAATTAACGGGAATTCGTTTTCGATTCAGAAAACAGCTATTTTGGTTCATATATGTGATAAAATCTTGATTTATTTTTCCTGTTACATACAACCTAAGATAAGAATGTAGCTATAACGTAAAATTCTTCAACATCTTGGGATAGGGGAGTGGTGTCTTTTAAATAGAAAATTTTGGTACAAGCTGACAGGTGCATAAAATGATTTCGGAATTTTTTGGAATATGCAAAAAAATGCAACATCATGCATTAAATTTACTACCTCGCCATCTGGAGGTTTGATATTGAGTTCTTTACTTCTATCGAATGCCTCTGCATCAACATTATCGTGCAAACAGTAATCATCAAGAAAAATTTTGCCACGAGACCCTGAAATATAAGGATAGAAGACAATGAGCATGTTATCTACAAAATCGCAGGACGATCGTAAGAGGATGGACAACCGTCTGCGATAGCCATAATTGCTTTCCCGATTTTATGGAAACGTGTTCTCTCACGATCCTTACGACTGTCGGCGATCGTGCATCCTAAGCAACGTGACAGTTAAAACAAGTTCACTCTCCCAATCATTATGACTCTCCCAGTGGAAGAAAACTATAATGGAAACAGATTGCCCACAGTCGGTAATCATTGTAGAAATGTTTACTGTTGCATAGTCAATAGAATAATTCTATGCAGTCATTAAGTGAATCAACGAGAATCAAATGAATAAATAAATGAATGTGCGAATGAGTGAGTGGTTGAGAAAAAGAATAAATGAACGAGCGAATGATTGAAGGAATGAGTAAATTAATGACAGAAAGAAAAATGAATGAATGAATGAGTGAATGAATGAGTGAGTGAAAAAATGAACGAATACGTGAATAGATAAGTGAATAAATGAAATGAATGAATAAATAAATGAATGCATGAGTGAACAAATGAATGAATGAGTGAATAAAGTGAATAAGGATAATAAATCAATAAATGAATAAATGAATAAACGAATAAATGAATGAATGAATGAATATGGGTGAAGGAGGAATGAATAAATTAGTGAATAATTTAAAGTTTCACCTTTTCCGATAGACAAATCCTCGTTCAAACCAATTCTGATTTCTAAGAAAATTAACAAAAATTCAAACCTTAAGACGAATTGAAAAAAATTAACAAGAAACAAGAGGACGAGAAATTTCGAATGCGTTGCACTGTAATTCAAGAGCATATGAAACAAGCCAACTTTTTATATTGGACCAGCCCGGGTCGGCTCGCCTCGTGTTATTAGGCCCTTACCTAAGGAAGGGACTTCTAAGAGTAAAAGATGTTCGTGGTGTAGGGCCCTTTGTTTTCATTATTTACAAAACTGCAGTAAATATGAAGAAGTAGACGCCTACCTGGATTTCCAGCCAAAAAGCTTTTCACTTGTATACAGCCATCGATTTCCGATCTGATAAGCTTCCCCTAGAAAAACATCAACAATCAATGAAAATTATGAATACAACTATGGGGAATGGGCTAATACAAGGCAAATATTTGTTCCTGACCGTATATTTGAAACTTACAGAACCCAGGACGTAAATGGCGTTATTGCTTATTTGAAAGTAACAAGCGAAAGACAAGAACTTGAACCTTTTAGAAAGACTCTGTGGAATGGAAAAATCAAGAACTACACCATACCACCCCCAAGGAAAGGGGAAAGCCGAAAGATTCAAATCGAACATTACTAGGTATGTTAACATTAAAAGAGGGATTCAAGTCTACACCCTTTTTTATTATAAAGAACCATTTTATAGGGAACCTACACGTAGAAGGCCCGAAAATTTAAAGAGCTTATACTACTAAAGAGAACATCGTTAAGGAATTTTTCAATGTCGATTATGGAAGTTTTTGAACTACAATTGCCTCAAAAGAGGTCCAAAAATAAGGAACTTTAAGAACTAGGCCTTGAGGTAGGTTCCTTATAACAAAAGCGTGTAGACGGAAAATCATCTACCAAAACTTGTTCATGCCTATAATTGTGCGCCGCGTGAAGCTACAGACTAACCACCATTTCAGCTATTGTTTCGTCGCAGTCCTAGACCCCAAACTTATACCCATAGCACAAGTATTAGGGTATAAGGCTTATACCCAAAACTAATACAAGGAACAAGAAAGTTGGTAAGGAAGCCTTACACATTTGCTTGATAATTCTGGAAAGAGAACTATAAGGATTTTTCAAGTCATTTTTCTTTCATTTTGAAAATCTAGCGCCAAATTGAACATTCAAAATAGTTGCTATTGTCGCATCATTTTCAAATGTTTGCGTTTTTGGCGTCTACACTTACACGGGAAAAAACCGTTTCAAAAAGCTGCGTTTTTAAAAGATTCCACTCTGGAAACCATTTTCAAATGTTTACCAGTGTCGTGTGATCCAGACGGGAGGTGAGAACGCAAAGAAATAACGTATCCGTGTAGACAGGGCCTTAAGTGAATAAGAAACAAAATCATTATATTGATTTCTTACATTGGCTGCAAAAAGCGCAGTAAGTCTTTCAAGAACATCTATGAACACTTCATTTTTTCTACCACCTTTCTGAATAGAAAGAAAAAACAAGAAATAGTTCAACCTTACTAGGAAAAAGATAGCTATTATGCTATTATTCATACAAAGAATTTGGGAACTAGCACCGAGTTGTTTTATTTATTTTTCTCCAACTCTTGTCTGAGGTCACATACAAATGACAGGCGAGCACGTTAGCCAATTATAAGAAGAAATCTTACTGCTTTATCTGTATGGATATACTATGTCATACCTGATATAGCATACTGCTTACCGAAAAAACAGAGACCTGAACAATAAAACTCTTATAACTA
The DNA here is from genome assembly GCA_014526335.1 of Chrysaora quinquecirrha. Taxonomy (NCBI): domain Eukaryota; kingdom Metazoa; phylum Cnidaria; class Scyphozoa; order Semaeostomeae; family Pelagiidae; genus Chrysaora; species Chrysaora quinquecirrha. Next base: position 100,260 of record JACTAT010000276.1, on the reverse strand, counting down.
TCGATAAGTTAATGGAAATGATAGAAGTTGACTTAACCATAACTCACTTTGACTTTCATGCCACAGGAGATGGTCCGGTTATGAGAAACCAGCCTCCTTTGTTGTTGCTAGGATTTTCATGCAAGAAAAGGAACCTATCGTTCTAGAATTTATACACTGAAAACTAGAAGTATGGAAGAGATATGTAAAATATGGGTTCGTGATTAAGAGAGATTTAAGATAGATAATTTCTATAGATACACACACAGATTCTCTGCGTGTGAATTTGAAATTCAGTGTCATATCGTCTCTCTTCAACAGAGCATAGTCAATCACGAGCAACCTTGACGATCTGGATAGCGACTTCAAAAGGATCTCCAGCGTTCTCAAGGCCAATGAGTGACAATATAGGTAAGGTCAAGAAAAAAATTTCGAAATCCAGACACAACAATGAGGCTGACAAAGAGAAGCCAATATGTTTCATGAACCTACCTTACGTTAAAAGGACAAGCAGAAAAATCAAATCCGTCAATCTTTGTCAAGACAAAACAAAAATTGCACTTTTTATTCCCGTCATACGCTCAAAAAGTCATATACCAAAAGACAAGGTTGACACTCTCGAGAAACCAAACATGGGTTACAAAATATACCATGTAGAGATTGTGCGAAACCTCACAAAAGACAATCGAAAAGAGGGACTCGAACTCGGCTCAAAGAACATAAATCATTGTGATCAACGATCGAACTGACAGAAGTGATCTTACCAATCATTGTTGGTCAGAAAAACAGCAGATGAATTGGGATAACAATTTTGTGATTGATAAAGTTAAAGACTTGTTAAAAAGCATTCATTTAGTTCTATCAACTCCATCTACCAATCAGGTATTGCACACTATCCCAGAAATCTGGTCGAATAACAGCAAAGGCCGCATCAAATCAGAGGTTGGCGAGTCGAGCTCTGCAAAACGAGGCCATAAAATCCGAGCATCCTCGCAGGTTCGGTTAGTGGTTTTGTACACCTTTTCGATCGGATCAACACAATAAATTAATGAGAGAAGAACCACATTTCTCATTGCCTGATGATGGGAGAAGGAGCTCTCCTGAAAGGCTGCCTCAATAAACAACAAAGGCTTGTCATGATAAGAGTAATTGTCGTGTCTTATGCTGTGTCAGAAACAGCCTTGAAAAGTGCAATTAAATTTACTCTGCTTCACCTGTATGCTCCATATGCGAGCTTTATATTCTAGAAGGCCTTCTCGACCGGCTGGTAGGAACAGATGCAGTTTAGAAGTAACGTATTGCTAACGCAGTAATAGAAAGAAAACATAAAAAAACAGATTCCCAGGGAATTTAGAAATTCAGACTAAAGAACTTTGCCCACCATAAACGAAACCTTTGCTAATTTCTTCAGGATGATTCTAAATATAAAACAGACTTGTTAAAGAAAGCATTCACTCAGTTCTATCAACTCCTTGTATCAATCAAGTATCTTACTCATTCCCAGAAATCTGGTTCAATAACATCAGAAGTTGCACTGAACGCAATTTTGGCACCACAAATCTTAGAAATTGAGTGCCAAAAATTCCCAAGCTTCCTCGCAGGTCCGGTTAATTTCACACCTTTCGATCCGACCTTTGCAATAAATAGGCAAGAAGCCACATTTCTCATTGCCCGATGATGGGAGACGGATCTCTCGCGAAACGTTGCCCAATTAAATATCAAAGGCTTGTCATATATCATGTCTTATACGGTGTCAGAAACAGCCTTGATAAGTCTGAATATATTGACTCTGATAAATTACCTGTTAAGTACCTTTCAGTTGAATACTAAGTAAGTAGTAGGTTAACTTATGACCGAACTTTCTTTAAAAAAACAAAACAAAAAAATCTCCTAAAATCGTGAACTATACTGGTACGAAGCAGTTCTTTAAGCTTAGAAGCGTGAATTCTATAAAAGCAATTTTCTTATCAGAAATTTCATTATTTCAGAAGAAAAAACAAATTGACAGTTGATCTCTCTGATCTCGTAGGTCTGTTGCCAACTCGGACCTGAGGCCTGTTTACACTAAACAAACTAACCCAGGTTAAGCTAACCCAGCTTAGATTTTTGATAGTGTACACGCAACTAGCCCGGTTTGAATCCGGGTTTATTGAAACCGTCTCGTTCCCGGGTTCAACCTGGGTTACTTTTTGTCACAGACCCAAGTGGCATGGTTTTATGCCCAACGCAGACACCAAGAGAGATAAAGCTTTCTCTAGCTTACTATAAGTTCAACTGATTTCAACCCCTTTCAACTAAATTACAAGCTGTATATATATCCGAAGCAAGTCTAAAATTAGTTATACATTAACGTAAGAATAAGCAAGTGATAACAAATAAAAGGAAGGGCTAGGCTGAATAATGATAAGAAGTAAACAGAAAATAGCGACAAACAACGTAAAATGCTAGGCAAAAGCTATGGGAAAACGATGACTAAGCTATGAGTAGTCCTACACAATGCTGGGAAAAACCCGCACCCATAACCTAAACAAACGACAGGGAATGATCTAACGTCAACTAGCACAACATGATACCTCCTATGACGCACGGGGATACCTAAAGTACAGTTAATGATATGCAAAATTACAACTTAAGAAAATAATACCTGAATGAATGAAACTAACTAACTACAAGGGCCTAAATACTTTGTGACATTTTGCACAGGATAAACATGGTAGCGACAAACAGGAAGATACAAGATCAGGACAGATGATTTCTATTACACGTTTTTTTTTTATAAGAACACTGAACTTGGAGAAAGCCATGCAATGTTCTTAATTTTTCGGTTTCAAGGCTCAAAATGTTCTTAAAATGTTCTTAATTTCCTTGCTTTTTAAAAGCTGTTGTTTTTCAAATTAGGTGATAGTTGCTACGAAAAGGGACGCACATGTAAAAATTTCACATATAGTTACAATGATTGATAGTTCGCCTGTTTTCTAGAGTGGAGAACAGGACAGCGCCACAAGAAAGTAAATTCTAATTTGTTTCTAGCTTCACAAAGCCTTGTAATGTTCTTAGCATGTTCTAAACTTTTCAGCCTCTGAAGCCTTATGTTCTTATATACTTTGTTCTTATAAAAAAAAAACGTGTACTACGATGAGCCAAATCTTTACCAATGAAATTACAAGATCATGGACAAAGCTCTTAAATGAAAGATATCAAGATTATCAAAATGCTGTAATAAATACCTTTGAACTTGATTGAACAGATAAATTTGAAGCAGTGCTTGGAAGAGTGAGTTTTTCAGTCCCAAACTACAAGATTGAGGTATTTAAACAGCCATTCAAGATTACATAAATACCAATTCTAATAGCACTGCACATTCAAATAAAAATCGCAATATTATCAACGAAACATATCTCACAAAACAGAAGCAAGGAAATGCAACATGGTACGATTTTATCAAATTCGACAGATTCTGGAAAGGAAAAGTAGATCCCCCAGTTAAACTTCAACATGAGATAGCTATATTTGGCTACCAAAACATTATGGCAGATATCCTGGACTGAAAATTTCTCAGCAATTCGATAGAGGTATTTTTACTCTCACCTATATAATTTCTTTAACACTTCTGAACTTAATACTGCATGCATAATTGGCTATCAAAATTGCGATAAACACGGTTTGCCCGAGTATGTACGCCCGAGAATGTTTCCCGTTCATCGCAACTTTCAAGTTTTGTACTACTCAAACGCAATTGGCTATCATATTACTTGTACATTTTTCATTTTAAGTTCAAGAAATCCTATCGCAAAAGTCACATAAATTGCAAGTTACGCATTTAATGTTTCCTTGAGTAGTTTCCAGCTTCGCTTAAATTCAAGTGTCTCTGTATAGTCATGACACTGAATTTGCAGTTAAAATTAAGGAACTGTTAAGGAACTTTTGGAACTACAATTAAATCAAGAAGTCCAAAAACAAGGCCTTGAGCTAAGTTCTTTATAAAAAGCGTGTACTATGCAATAGTGCAAAATAGGGTCAATTGTTCCGGACAGCGACAATGAAAAATTCAATGTGTATTTTCTTCTTACTGACTTTGCGAACCAACACAGGTAGAGTTTGAGGCATTTACAGCAATAGTCAAGCAAAGCAAAGAAGCTAGACAATGCAAACCGAAAGAATGCATAGCTAAACCAAACTTTGCTTGAATTCAAAAGAAGAACTCTTGGTGTTAAAACATAAGCCAAATGACTTACAATATTTGGTCCAGTCGCTTGGCTAGAAAGATTTTCTGTTTCCTCTATTAGATGAACGTCATTGAAAATGAATGATTTGAGTTTTTCAGTTGAAGTTGTTTGTGGATAGCCATAATCCTAAAATAATGAAAAGCGAAGCAAATTTGACACACTGATAAAGCAACTGAAATATTCAAAACACAGGATATGCTACCTTCTATTCACAACTTCGTTGTAAAGCATAAGCTAAGGAATAGACCTTTTCGTCGAAAGGCCACAAGGTATTTCAAGATATCGTGTTTTCGATGCTAAAATCGTACAAATCATGTAGAACTTAGTCTAGGTCATCAATTCACTGTACTAGCACTGGTTGGTACTGCTGATTTTATGAGTGTTTAAGACTTTCTTATTCTACAAGGGCTTTGACGGTGAAAGGTAACTAGGGGTGACAGTTTATACCCCGAATGGTCTTAGCCCTTGCAAAATCGTCAAATTTGAAGGCTCATAAAATCGATAACAAGCGCTAAGATGGCGAAACTTCGCATCTACACTAAACTTTGGCTGCTCGATACGAATTTGCTGCCATAAAATCTATATCTAGAAAGTTCCATTGTCACATTCTTTCGTTGAAAAGGTCTACTAGCTTGCTCTGCTATGAAACCAATAAATTTTTGCTTCAAAAGGTTGACTAAGCTTGTACTAAAGGCTGACTATTTTATTAGAATTTTCACGTAAAATGAAGAACCAGCGGTTTACTATTTTCAATCAAATGAAAGTTTGAGTGTTACTGGCAGGACATATTTAAAAACCAACAGTTTTTCACTGTCATGTTGTTGATTTATTATATTATTGTTATTATTATATATGTCGCCTATTGAAAAATAATGTCCACTTCCCCTATGCAGTAATTTCCTAATTCTGGAAGACAAATTTCAAAACAGATAAAGTTGTATATGTTCAGCTGGGATTCTTACCAATACTTCGTCAAGTATTTCATATATCAATGTGAAATTGCATCTTATAGATTCTTCATTTAGTATGCCGCAATAGTCTTTGCAGATATTTGATACTCTACAAAAGGGAAGACAGCATTAGTTTCACTGAGAAGAGTAAAGATATTAAGGAAATAAGGAACGGAAAGTCTTGGATGAACCAAGGCTGAGGTTACCTCGTGCGAGAGGCTAAAAGTCAAGCACACTAACAAATCAGAAAAAGTCTGAAAGCATCACATGGCTAAGGGTTCTCAAGGTTTATTGGTTAAACAAAAGCTATGTCTGCTGTCATTTGAAACAAAAGAGAAAGTATAACCTCTCCGATCAAACAAAACAAATTGAATTGACTGAATATTTGATAGAATGGAAAGGTAAGGAAATACAATCACGTAGTGTCATGGCCGAGGCCAAAGGTGCATTAACTCCGTTATATCCTTTCATAACAACTGGGTACTCTGTGATATGTGACTGCTTTCATTATTTACAAACAGCATTGTTACAACGCTTTGTTTCTTTGTCCAGAGTCCATTAACAACTACAGTGTCCAAAATCACGGGGCAAACAAGAAAAACAAGTCAAACAACGGACGCGTTGAAAGAAACTTAAGCGCAGTGTGGCCGAGTGTGTCCCTGCACTGTTTTCATAAGAACAGCTGTTATAAAGCCCCCGTTGGCTACGTTTAGCCACCCCTGTCCCAACAGCAGCCAATTTGCAAAACCATCGGCAAAATGTTGGGTCTAATGTTGGCGACGTTTGGCCAAGGATTAAGAAACACAAGGATGAAATTTAAGTCAAAATTATTTGCTATCTCCGAAGCTATTTGAGATACGCAAAAGCATACGCACTAGCGTGAAGCCCTTGCCCGGAAACGTAGCTAGTTTAAACATGTTTTTGGGAAGAGTAGGGGCCTAGGGGGTGATAGATGGTGAAAAATCGTTTCAAAAACAAGGAACAGGCAGGCTAAAAGCGAAGCCAAGTGTTCTTATAAAAATAGCGTGTATCGTTATATCTCCGTGATTTCTAAATAAATAACTAAGTTTCTAGTTTTTAAGCAAAAGACAGTATTTTACCTGTTTAGAAGTTCAATGACATAAGTTGGACCAATGTTAAACTTTGTAGTTGTTACAAAGTATAAGCCAAACTTTTTTATGAAGATGAATTGTATATTTTCGACATTCTGAAAGAAAAATAGAATGCGTCTACGATCAATCAAAAGATTTTGAATTATGAAAACAAGCAAGATCATATGAAAATTGTGTATTCTAACTGATCGTAATTCATCTTGATTCGTCACAGTTTCCTGCAGTTCATCCCACGTTTGTTTATCCAAGAACACGTTTGTTTCTTCCGATGAAGTAGGATAAATTCTGACGTAACTCTGACGAATAATAATTGCCAGTATTCATGATTTTCATTGACTTCAGAAAAGCATTAAGTTGCTGGTTTAAAACAGAGTGGATACATTTTTTGAGAAAAACGGGTTTTAACAATCAAATTCTTCCTATGTGTCAAATAAACGGGAGAAGAAATGATCATTATTATACAGTTCGTAGTAGTTGATCTATAAATTAGCTTGTAAAAGTGTTTTAATACAGAAGGTAAAGAGACACTAGAGTGGCGAAAATGCACTTGGTGAAGTTCAACATCTTGAAGTTTATATTGAATGTGACAGGGTTGAGAAGAAGATGTTGTTGCTTCTATACACAGATATCTTACAGAATTGTTGCAAAGTAAGGAATGCAAGCTTGCAAATCAGCAGCAACATTTCAAGTATTTAGTTCATTACTTATTGCTACTAATAACAATATTGCTGTAATAACAAGTTATCACTGGCAGTCTTACATAGGAATTGCAAGGCCTGCTATGATGACTACATGATTTAAAATTGCTCAAAGCTTTTGACTGGAATTTCTGGGATTTAACTTTGATTGGGTTTACTGAGGTTTAACTTTGAACTCGTAGGAGATAAAGGCATGGTGAAGGTGAAGGTGAAATGGTGTTTTAGCGCCAGTCCCTAGGATCTCAGTAGTAGGTTAACTAATCGAGTCCTCGACCCTGGCCGTGACGCTACCGTGGCTGGCTCGAACCCTGAACACACACTGAGCTTCTGACACCATGAGTCAGCTGGATTACACCACGACGCCACAGCATGAATATATGTGTTCTAGATAGAGGCATGAAAATATGACAACAGAAAGAAGCTCAAGACTTACAAATATTGGACTTGCTTGATCTTCCCTTTGTGAACTGATTTTTCGGAAGAATATCTCAGCTGTGCCTTTGACCACATCACCACGAACTAAATCTAGCTAAGGTGGAATCTTGGCATATGTTGGCATATCTTTGTTTCTGTTAACCATTCAATCACAAAACAAAAACATTTCTCATAACATTTTCTCAATAAAGGCCAGTGTTCATGCCATGTAGCCTACACCAGAGATCTCCAGTGTGGAGTTTGAAACTTTATGGGCGTACTGGCATGGATCTTTCAAAAGGCAATAGCCTGGACTATTATTTCAATTATAAAACAATAGATTTATTGTTTCTCTTGACATGAAGTCTGATTTGGTTGGCCTATTGTCAGGCATGACGGTAACACAGAATGCCCCCTGATATATAGGTAGTAAGCAAGAGAACAACACTGACATGGTGGAATGAGCAAAGACTCCAGTATGGAAAAGTGAATTCTTGTGCACAGTATTGAGCACAAGTAAAACAATAGAAAACAATATAGAACAATAGAAAGAGAAAATAGACCAGTAGGGTTCAATTTCTATGATCAATTTCTTTCCACTGGGTAAAGGATACAGTCTCTGAATATCAATGTATCACCACGTGTAGACAGGATAAAGAACTGTGAAAGCATCTTCTTTGTTTATCGGCTTCATCCATGAACATGTTACTCTTGACTCGAAAGGCAAAGAAACACTGCGATGTCAATCTCGGTGTTTGCTTTGGCTGTTGTATCTGGATGGTTTCTAGTCAACTTGCCCCACTACCAACTCGCCCCATTGCCAACTTGCCCCACTTTTAGGTCAACTTGCCCCAATTTAAAAGTCAACTTGCCCCACCTTCAAAGTCAACTTGCCCAATCTCAAAAGTCAACTTGCCCCCACTCAACTATAAATGTTTAAAGTTGGGGGCTCCACTTCCAAACCCCCTTTCATCACACTGATAAATTCACATTTTTATTTAATGGTGGGGCGGGTTGACTTGAGAGATGGGGTGAGTTGTATGAACACGTGGGGCAACATGACTTGAAAGAGGTCTGACTTGACCATGTTAAGGCGGGGCGAGTTGGTAGTGGGGAGAGTTGACCTGAACATCTGGATGTGGGTGTCTAAAAATTTACGGCCTTGTATGTACCAAAGATCAGAAGACTAATCAACTTTTAAGTGACACAGAAAGAATGACAGAAACTGTCTATTTACAAAAATTCTTCAACTAATAAAAGAATAAACTGATAAACAGTTAAAAAAGCATTTATACCTAATTGACTTGTTTCATTTTCATCAGATGCAGTGCATCAAACAATTCAACATTCAATTTAATTTAAATCCAACTTCCCGTTTTCTTGTCTCTTTCGGGTGTACAACCTCGATTGCACGAAAAAAGAAAAGAAAAAGAAAAAGAAAAAAAGAAAAAAACGCAAGGACGCAAGGAGAAAGAAAGGAAAGGACTCAGATGGTCGCTGCCAGTTGATTATTTTGGGGCTGGTGTTGTTTCAAGAAGATTTGGAGGAATCTTCCAGCATAATAAAGTTAAAGTTTGATTGTTCTTTCTTGAAGAATCATCATGAATATCAGATGTGCTACGCCTGAGGACCTGATGAACATGCAACACTGCAATCTTCTTTGCTTGCCTGAAAACTACCAAATGAAATACTATTTATATCATGGCCTATCTTGGCCCCAGCTCTCCTATGTTGCTGAAGATGAGAATGGAAAGATTGTAGGGTATGTGCTCGCTAAAATGGAAGAAGAACCAGATGAAATTGTACATGGACATATTACATCCTTAGCTGTCAAGAGATCACATAGAAGGCTAGGCCTTGCAAGGAAATTGATGGAGCAAGCTGCAAGAGCAATGGTGGAGAACTTTGCTGCTAAGTATGTCTCATTACATGTGAGAAAAAGCAACAGAGCGGCTTTAAAACTTTACAAGACTTCACTGAAGTTCGATATTCATGAAATTGAGCCAAAGTATTATGCTGATGGTGAAGATGCGTATGCCATGAGAAGAGATTTGATGAATTTACCAATGGAAGAAGCACTCATTGCAGATGATATTTCAAAAGAAGATGAGAGCTGTAAAGAAGAAAGCGATAGCATAAAGGAAAAAATGGATGACCTTAAAATTTGTTGATAAGTCACTTTGATCTGAGCTGCATAAAATAGATTGGTATTACCCAGAAGAGGATATTATGATTTGATTTTTCTTCTCTCCTGCTAGAGTGCAGTTTAGTGTGTGGTGTAGCCACAGGGCTTTGCAAGATTAGGGTCTGGGTAACAGGGATAGTGTTAGGGTTTTTGTGCTGTTTGTATTTTGAGAAATCTTTTCTCCTAGACAAAAATGATATGTTCACCTTTCCAAGATTAAAGTCAACACCAGCTCATTTGAGCTGCTAGATCTTTAACCTGCTTGTAAAGAGCAAATTGAAAACTCTTCAGACTGAGCCAATGAAAGGATGTGTATGCCAGTCTTTTCAAACAAAAGGATTCATAGATAAGTCACTGGGCAGAATTTTCAAGGCATTTGGCTCATGTTCAGTAATCCGTTGGCCCTAGTATCATAGGGGCCTTTTTACAAGCCTTTCAGCCTACTCTGCTGTTCATTCCTAAATTGGTAAATGGTTACAGCATATTATACAGTCACAGTATAACAAGTCCAAATTAGATTGATTTTCCTTCAGGAGATTGCAGTTACACTGTAGTGTTATGAAAGTTGAGGTATTGAATGGGTACACGCTTTTTTTTATAAGGAACCTACCTCAAGGCCTAGTTCTTAAAGTTGCTTATTTTTGGGCTTCTTTTGAGCCAATTGTAGTTCCAAAAGTTCCTTAATAGTTCCTTAATTTTAACTGCACATACAGTGGTCTTAACAATAAAAGAGAGACATTTGCATGTGAGCAAAGCTCGAGACTACTCAAAGAAACATTGGATACATGCTTAACGTACAATTTATGTGATTTTCGACTGCAAATGAATGGAACCGGCTTTCTAATTCTTGATTATTTGCAGTGATAAAAGTATTCAACATTCAAAAGTTCCTTAATGATTTTCTCTTTAGTAGTATAAGTTCTTTAAATTTTCGGGCCTTCTACATGTAGGTTCCTTATAAAGTGGTTCCTTATAAAAAAAAAGCGTGTATTGGGTGTATGATTATTTTTCACTGCACATCATTTTTGGGGGATAAGGGAAGGCTGAAATAGACCCAACCCAAAACATGACAAGATACTGTGCTTTTGCTCTATTTTACGCTTAGAAACAAAGTGCGATAAAAACATCTTGTCATTTTGCTCGGTTTCTCGGTTTCATCATTCGTCGGCGTCGCGTCATCCATAAAAATGCGAATGTGCTGTAGATGCATCTTCAAAAGCAAGCAACTTAAATTTTTTTAAAAAATTAACTTTGAAAACAGCGAACGAAACTTTGAAGACTTTGGAGACCACTTTTAAAGATTCTCTGAGCTGAGTACTATAGTCGAAACGCGAACTGAAGTGATGGTGGTAAACGGTATTTTGAGAAACGTGATTCACCATGCTGTGTTTTTTTATCGAGAAACGTGAAAGAGGGTATGGCAAACATCTTTATCCTCGTGATTCGTAATCCCGATCCCCCCTTAGGGACCATATACACTAGCACTTGATTTTTCTTAAAACAGTAGGAAACATTCCAGCAAATGCTAAATTCTTCAGTTTCCTTCTTACTTTTTTGCTGTAACAACTGTCCATTACTTTAATCCATGATGACAGATCTGTTTATTTGTGTTGATGCGATTTTCTCTTATAAAAACTCCGAAAAGTCATCATAGTATTTTTGTTCAGTGCTCAGTGCTACCAATACTCAGGATAAAGATGTTTGCTTGTGTTTAGATCGGCACACTGATATGCATTTTGAGAAAATTGACTTGCCCCTTGCCGTAACTGTGAATTTCGTAACTCCATAAACGCATAAGCAAAAACTATCATTCTATGTATGTAACGTACGTTGTCGATTTTTTTCTAATAAAAAAAGCACAGATTAATAAAAACACTAAAAATTCTTCGTCAGACATTTCGCTTTTTGTTCAATTGATACAAATACAGCAATGAACGAATGAACGATAGAAAAAATCAGAACTTATAAGAACGATCAGACACACACGACGACAGTGTTAATCCGCGCTGACAGAAATAAGAAAATAAGGGATGCTCTCGAGCATCCCCAACTTAATTGGGGCATACAGTAAAATCGGGACCCTAGGACCATAGGACCATAGGACCCTTAAGTACTAACACCAGATAGGACCACTAAGTACTAACACCAGATAGGACCCTTAAGTACTAATTCCACATAAGATCGGAGGGTCATCACCATTTTAAAACAATAGCGCGTGTCATCAGCCTGTCGTAGCTACTACACCTTCGGCTGTTCATGCTGGGTACCTCAGGACTTCCGTCAACTGCAAGTTCAAATGCGTACGTAGTACTTCCATTACACTGTTTTTTTAATAAGGTTTATTTTAGGCAACTTTTGTCCAGCCCTCAAAGTTGCTTAAATTTTGGACATTTCAGCCCTCATAGTTGCTTAAAAGTTGCTTAACATTTTTATACCTAACAAGCAATCCTGACTTTCCGAGTGAAAATAATCAACTGTTAGGCCTTCAATGATTTTTTCGAGTTGTAAAATATAAAATCACATCAAAAGACGAAAATGAAAACTATGAACAATGGAATGCAATGTAAATTTTTATATTTTGAATGCTGCAACTTGGTTGTTTGTCTTCTTAGTTGCTTGCAGTGATTCAATTGAACCCTCAACTTGCTTAACTTTAAGGTCAGTCCAGCCCTAGTTGCTTTTTGAGCGGTTGCATGAACAGCCGAAGGTGTAGTAGCTACGACAGGCTGATGACACGCGCTATTGTTTTAAAATGGTGATGACCCTCCGATCTTATGTGGAATTAGTACTTAAGAGTCCTATCTGGTGTTAGTACTTAGTGGTCCTATCTGGTGTTAGTACTTAAGGGTCCTATGGTCCTATGGTCCTAGGGTCCCGATTTTACTGTATGCCCTTAATTGGTCGGCCCTTTGATCCTTACTTGTGAAAAAATTAAGGAAAATTTCCTAAAATCGACCATGTACACTGCGCATCAAGGTGCTAATTGGCATAATCTGTAGAAGAATGTAAGAAAGTTGCCAGTGTATATGTGTATATGTGTATATCTGGGTCTTGAGAATCATCATATAAATCGTCGTTGTTAGTAAAATTTGCGTTTACAAATCTTCGAAATCCAGCCATTTTTCAACGCGTCGACCTCAGAGTACAGAATAAAGTAAAAGAATTACGGTCGACCACCGACCTTGTTTGTTAGATCACTCAACTATTGCTGACAGATAACATGTCATGTCAAAGTGAGCTACTAACTATCCTGCTGGGACATACTGAGGAAAATGTCCTTATATATTAGGCAGATTGAAAGGAATTTGGCATTGGGCAAATGTAACCCGCTGGTTTGGGCAAATTCTAGGCTCTCGTGTAGATAGGGCCTATGGTCCCTTAACTACCCTCTGAAGTGCCTAGACAAAGCGCCGCGCCATCTGTGAAGCTTGACATTGCCCTTTCGTGCCCTTTCGCCCCCTTTCGCCATCTCACGTATTGCTCGATCCTCCGATGCTATTGTCAGACAAATATTTCCCAACTCAAACACGTTTTCATGTTGATTTATTTACTTGTGCTTTACACAGAACTGCTTCGCAGCAATCCAAAAACTCAAACATTGCTGCTAAATATTTATGCAAGATGTTAATTATGAATTGTCATTCATGAAATATTTGATTGACAGCCTTACTTGCTGTTCCGTTTTCGAATCCTTCAGAAGAAGCGGTCATCGTCAGAAACTATTGAATTGCAAATGAGAATCTGAGCGACTTATGATATGAATTAAATCTTATCCTCTATCAAAAAACACAATTAATTCGTAGTTTCGCGGTTTTAGCAAATGGTTCTTTCTTTCAAATGAAGATTCACGCCATTTTGCTTTCTTTTTTGTCATTTTGTGCAAGTTTTCAGCTGGAAGTCGTGGGTAAGTCACTTTCAACAAAGAAAGAAGCTATCTATTTTTAGGCCACGAGTTTTTAAAATGTTTATTTTTAAATATTTCTTTAAAATTTTCGGTTTTTGTAACCAATACTGTTTTAGGAGTTTTTAAGGGTACATACGCACGTATTTACTTGGCTTATTTTGGAACGATTGAAAGCAAGTTTTATTTGAAAAGTTTTAATTTTTCCTGTCCCTCCAGCAGCGGGCCTCTCATTTTCATCTGCGGTTTGTAAGATTTGGGTATGGCCTGGTATGGTATGGGTAATCGGTGCTGATTTTTTAACTGTGCTTGAAACTCAATTTTTAACTGTTTCTGATATTAGAAAGGTATTTGATAATGAAAAAATATGACTAATATAACATGGGAAAAAAATGAATGACCTAAATACACGATTAAAGATTTCAAAAAATCCGAACTTTTGCTAACTAAGATGTAAGATGAATCGAGTGGTGGAAAGCTCACAGAAATATAATGTACACACAACAGCCTTAGTACCCGTCGATACCGAGTTTCTTTTTTAAAAGTTTCTTTTATTAATCCGAATACGAGAATTGCGAGGAAAATCTGTACAGAGCTCCTCATTTGAATAAAAAGCGGGATGTTGGGACTGTTAAGGAGCAGAAACAAAGTAATGTTTCTGGAAATCTTTTCGCCGAGGACAATCCCCAGAAGATCCCAGAAGATGCAGAAGATGCAGAAGATGCTGGTGGCAAGGCAAGATACCTCTGTGTGTAAAAGCGTACACTGCGCACGTGTACAAACTAAAAAATATAAGACATAATTTGTATACCTACATTTCTGTCTACATTTCTGTTCTCTGTTTTAATGATAATTAATTTTTAGGTGAAACAACGTACAATTTCCAAGAAACTCCGATAACTTTGAAAATTGGAGAATGTGTCAATCTTACAGCCAGGTCGTATTTTTCAACAATTTCACAACCATCAAGCGAAGTAGAAATCATTTGGAAAAAGGATTCACATAAAATTAGCAACAAAAAGCCCTGGTATGGAGCTATCATTAGCTACTCTTTCTATTGTTAATATTAGAACATTGTCTATACGCTTTTTTTATAAAGAACCACTTTATAAGGAACCTACAACTAGAAGGCCCGAAAAATTTCAAGAGCTTATACTCTAAAGAGAAAATCATTAAGGAACTTTTGAATGTTCAATACTTTTATCACTGCAAATAATCAAGAATTAGAAAGCCTGTTCCATTCATTTGCAGTCGAAAATCACATAAATTGTACGTTAAGCATGGATCCAATGTTTCTTGAGTAGTCTCGAAACTTTGCTCACTGTATGTCCAGTTAAAATTAAGGAACTTTTGGAACTACAATTGCCTCAAAAGAGGCCCAAAAATAAGGAACTTTAAGAACTAGGCCTTGAGGTAGGTTCCTTATAAAAAAAGCGTGTATTAAGTACAAAAAAGACTAACAAAATTTCTCATGCTGTTGCTATGGCGACTGTTTTATTTTTCTCTTAGGTAAAGGTCCGACCAAACGACCAAACATTTTCAAACTTTTGAAATGATTGGACGTTTAGCCACGGTTGACAATATTGCTTGTTAAAGCTGAAATTCTTCGCAATGCTTTCGAAAAACTTCAAAGACATTTTCTGCTTGTCAAAAGCGAAAACGAGAAATGTTTTGCACTGTGGACAAATGGTAAAACAATTAGTTTAACAAGCAAGTTTCATGTTTGACCAACAACGTTTGAGCATTTGGCCAATATAAAGATAGCACAGTATATGAAGAAGGCACGTTTTCTTCAGCGTGTAGCAAGCAATAATAATTATATTTATTTACATGAAGTACCTAAGCAAACAAGCATAATTAACATAACAATAATAATCTACGGCTTCAATGTGGTTGACTGATCTTGGAGGGTGGTTTCTTTTCAAGAAAATACGGTACAACAAATTAACTGACCCAGTCAAGATAATGGCTGGTAAAGTCTGGCTTTTAGAAAAAGTGAGTGTCACAATCGGGAAATTTCAGAAAATAACCCTACATGAACAACTACAACAAAGTCACAAGAGGAAGTCCCCAAAAGGGACTTCCCAAGATCTGCAAAGTTTCTCGTTTGGTAAAATAGAAATGAAATTTCTGTCAAAAACACGTACAACGCTTTGACAAACTTTGAACAAATCGTTTTTCTGTGGCAAACGATATCTGTGTCGAATGGATTAGAAATCTCTTGCATATGTTGCATAAAGTAAAAGATATTTAAAAGGAGACTATGACCTAGACGGAAACATAAAACGCCGCTATATTTTTGGACTCATCTGTTTCTTTTGAGTTCTGTGTACTGCGGAAGGCTATGCTGGGATCATCTCTTTGAGGGAGAATCTGTCACCAATCAGCTTTCGGGATATAGAAGCGGGAAGACCAATAGAATTAATTTAAGAGTCCAAGTCATAAAACGAACTATTTCTGTCTACACAGAACCGGCCTTTTGGTTTTGACGTGAACAGATTCAAACTCTTAAATAGAACTACGAATCACAATTTTAAATTTTGTGCCAAACGAAGATTGAAGGTTGTTTAGGGGTTCTAAGGAACATTGGAACTTGTGACATGTACCCAGGGAACAAGAGAACATGGCCAATAAAAAGAGAATAAGGGAACATTGGGAAACAGGGATCAGGTAAAATGCTCCTATCAATCCACTTTACTATAAATCTGAAAAAATCCTACAAAACTCCGGGGAACAAGGAGATTTTCTCAAGGTAACAGGGAAACACGCAAACCCTCAAGACTCTCTTCATTTTTCGTCAACCTCTGATGCCTTCATTCACTCTTCGTCTTAAACTCTACCGCTTGCTTTTAGTTAAGCCTATATAATATCAACCTGCTGCCTTGTTCATCTTCATTTGTTTCTATCTTGTACTTAATATTTTAATACTTATTCATTTCAATTTGTGTATTTGAGTTATTATAGTTATTGTTATTATAGTTTGTAGTTATTATTTACAGTTATAATTTATTGTATGCACTTGTTTTCTCAGGTTGTACATAAGTTACATAGCAACAGAAGATGGAGCTTATTATGAAGCTATCGTATACAATCGAAGTAACAAAATAAAGGAAACTACGGATTTCTGGTTGAATGTCGTTGGTAAGAAACCTCTTCGTGCATTATACATGAGTTTTCTATTCCATGAATTAATGGCAGAGTGCCTTAAGGCTTAGCTAAACTAGGAGACGTGTTGTCGCGCGCGAAATTGTGGCATGACATGTCCCCTCGAAGTCTCTCAGTTTAGCCATCTCGGAAATTTTGTAGCACGAGACAAAATTTGAAGCGAGAGACACGCAATTTTTTCTTAAAGACGACAGAAACATTTCTTGTTTCCGCGACTCGAGGGAAATGTTGCCCGCTTGTCACTCGCATGTCTAGCCACACTGGGAGACACGCCGATTATGCAATGTCGCGCGCGACATGTCTCCTAGTTTAACCACAGCTTTAAAGTTTGGATCTTAAATTCATATACAAACATAACAATATGACGAAAACAATCGATAAAGACATTGGGCACAATTGAATTAGCTTAATACAAACAGTCACTGGAATAGCATAAACTTGCAGAAAAGTTCAACTTGCATACTTTTAAATTTGCAGTAGTGATGTTTGAACTGAAAAAATTAAGTAATGCCAAGACTTTCGAGACTGTCAAGATGTCGCCTTTCAGAGATTTGCTCCAACTTCGTTTTGTTTCGCCTGTTTCCAGCTCTGTAGAAGACATTTAGTTTGGCTCCTTATGGAAGCAATGATACACATTTTCATTTAAGGCCTCGTTTTCAAGACTTTCAAAAATGTTTTCATGTCTTAATTTAGACTTGAAGTCCGATTAAAGACTTGATTTAGACTTCAGATGAAGATTACGCTCGAAAACGTTAGTAGAGGGACAAAGTTTTATGCTCATAGTCTTCACGGTGTTGATTTTATCCGTAGTGTAGGGCCCCTTCCTTAGTACGTATTTATTAAAGATAATATAAAGTAATAACTAAGAAATAAACCAATAGTGGCAGAGCACGCAGTCAATGGCAACAAAACGAATGAGGGACACCACATAGCGACAAAAGCGCCTTGGGGAGAGGAATTACGCAGTCAAGAGCGACCATATAGTGGCAAAGGTGTGTAGGTGCGTGCTAAGGTGATGATCAAAGATGGTAGTCAAAAGGTAGATGAACAAAGTACAAAGTAAAGTTATTTGTGTGAATCATCAAGTGCCAACCCACCAGAGGGGGCGCAAGCAGCCTGTTATGTATCAGGGCCTCTTTAAAGGGAATAAAACTAGGGGGGCAAAAAATTTAAGGGGACTTATTGTTCTATTGTTTTATCTTCAGCGCTTTCTTTCACGGTGCAAGCTCAGTCTTAGCAAGTTCATTCTTCTCTCAGTCTTTTTGTCAGGAATTCGTGCACAACCAGTGGTGCAGAGCTGGAGAAATAACTAGGGGGCATATCTACTTCGGTTGAGAACTTATATAAGTTTCACTGATGCGAGAGCTGACTGTAAATGTGCCAAAGGCGTACAGTGCCCCCGAGGTGCTCCTAGTAAGGGGGGTCTGGAAGCATGCTCCCCCAGAAAATTTTTCAAAATACAACCTCGTGATTGGCCTGATTGGCTGTTTTTGGTAGTTTTCTTCTAGGAGGACATTGTACTAAGGGGGCAACTTTATGAAACTAGATGGCCAATGATAGGGACTAGGGACTAGTTACATGTTAAAAGAGGCCCTGTTATGTATTCCAGAAAATGTGATGTCACGCTTGGGTGAGGTAATCTAACGTAGAGTTGTAGATAGGCCACCAGAGGCCGAGAAACGAGACAGATATGTTAAGAGTAGATTAGAAATGTGTACGAATTTTCAGCTGTTCACCTGTGGCAACGTTTCGGAGGGATAAAGGCCAGAACGTTATTTGACCACAGGCCCCCCAGCATCCTGTCCAAGCACACCCGTCCCTAAGAAAACTATCAGCCATGCAGTACAGTGCGTCGCCGCATGTAAGATATAATTTTTTTACACAGGGTATTGATTTAATACAATAGGGAATTGTTTTATACATAACATTCCTTATATCTCCGTTTCTTATTTGCTGGGCCTTGCTGTAATAATGTTGCTACTGTACTTTCATAAAATCTAAGAGGAAAGACTGCCAACTTACTACCAACAAAAAATTTTCCCTTTCCATTTGTTTTGATTTATAAAGATTTAGCAATTTACAAAGCTGATAAAATCCATTTTTCATTAGAATGCCAGCCCAACGAAATGGAAAGCAAAAGTACCACAGCATTATGCAAGTCATCGTGTATTGGTAGGTCTTTTATTCTGAAGCCATTGATCAAAATGTATCAGTGTATAATGTCAGGATATGAGATTTTGTTTTGTCATTCAGATTTTGTTTCTTGGTGTTTATTGTCCAAAGCAGCTTGAATTTTGCTGAAAGTGTATGCGATTTTAATGATGTGCCTTCCACAGATTTAGGTGATGTTTCTAGCTTTTTGGTATTTGAAACACCCTTGCACATAGTGGTCACAGACTATTTTGGAAAGTGACACAACAAAGAGTGACCTACAGTCGTCAGTTTCAGGCTTGCGATTCATTAAACCGGCATAACAGTGAGGCAATTGAGACTGAAAGCTGTTCGTTCGTTTTCCCATGAGCTGCTGCACTAAGGTCGTCAGTATGTTTTATAACACTACACAATCGTCAGATAATGTGAACATTGCTCGGGGGGAGATGGGCGGCAGAGGGCTTACAGGGTTGGGCCCTGGGTGTTGCATTGTTGTTGGCTTGATAGAAGAACCAGTTTGTGGCTTCGGTTTAAGCTAGTAATAACACAAATTTTGTCAACATGGTGTTCCTGTCGTGCTTCTACGAAGCAAAAACGGCTGGAGAATTGTATTACAGTTACGCGGGCACTAAACTAGATTCTCTTAACACACAAACAAATCTATTGTGGTATGCTACTCCATGGTGGAATGCCAGTTGTGGAAAAATCTATACTATTGTCTGTCATTCATAGCAATAATATGTATGGTGCTGAAAAAAGCTCAACAAAAAAGTCAAACGGGAGGAGAGCCTTGGGCTGTATGACTTGTAGAATGAATCGGCCATTTCATAAAGCTCTACACGTAATTTTTTTTATAAGAAACCGGTTTACAAGAAACCTAGAACTAGACACCCCAAAAGTTAAGAAACTTTTAGAACTAGAAGGATGGAGTTAAGAAACTTAAGAAATTTTTGTGTCAGTTCTCCAACATACTAATTTCACATTTGTGGATGTAGTAATCAATTCTCAAGCATTTCCGTGCGATTTCTCGCACCAGCATGGCTAATTCTTCGTAATACAATAATATTAATAATTTGCTTGCTATATTCACGTATTTTATTGCTTTTACTGCAATTTATTTGCATTAAATTAAGAAACTGTTAAGAAACTTTAAGAACTAAAATTGGGCCAAAAATTAAGAAACTTTTAGAACTAGGCCCCGAGCTAGGTTTCTTATAAAAAAAAAACGTGTATAGCTCAGTGGAAACGTCGATTGCTCTCTGGTCATGCAGTCCAGGTTCAAATCCCATCTATTGTTGTATGCAGCTTGTGGTGGACTCTTCTTTGACACATAAATTCTTCTAAAAAGTTCAGTTTGAAAATGTATCATTGAATTAGCTAAACTTTTACACTCATTTTTCAGAAATTTGCCCTTCTGGGTGGTTTTTCTTACAAAGTTCTAATGGCAAAAAATGTTTCAAATATTTTGGTGAGCTGAAAACTTGGTCGGCAGCTCAGGATGCTTGTCAAGCCATCGGAGCGCAACTAGCCAAGGTTGAAAACCTCCCAGAAAGCAAGTAAGTTTAAGATTATAATTTTTACAAAATGCATCTTTTTTAATCAAAGCGACTTATTATATAGTAGAATGAATTGTCGAAGTAAAACATCGTTTTATCGCGACCATGATCTTTATGTTCTTTTTTTACCTTTTGGTCGTTTGCTAAAATGACCCCCTACGGACTCTAATAGCCTATACGAGATATGATTAATTGAACAGGCTAGCCCCACTGACATACCTACTTATATTTGTATATTGATGGTGGTTATTAGTAGAATGGCCTCAAAATTGCTTTTATAGTAAAATTATCTAATATTTCACTATTAAATATTTTGATGCTGTACTTCGCAAAATTCTTGAAAGCATGGCTATGTCTTCAATATAGCATGCTCATTTTTTTACAAGAGTCATTCAAGCAAATGTTATTGTATGTCCTACTGAATAATGAATTAAGCCGATGAATTAATGAATTATGCCCATGGTAAAGAAAATCCTTGTTGACCCACAAGCAGGTCTTCAATAAGGCAGAAGCGCAACTGAAAAAAATTGTAATTTGTAATTACTCTCATAAACTGCATGGCGCGTCAGAAAGCACCACACCATAATTCCGTTGCCTTCGATATTGTACGGTACAATGCATTGTTTTTAGTTATGCGTATATGCAGTATTAATCAGCCCCCTTTTCCTGTGCGGAGAACACGACAGAGAAACAAGCCATATCTATGCTTGCAACAACTAATAAACTTCATTTAGACAACAAAGGCAATAAACATTCTACATATATAGATAGAAACTGTCTACATTACTATACATTACATACGGTACTACATTTCATTAGTAAATACTATATGTGGGCATTGGAAGTGTGACGTGATAAGAGGCAGGCTTGTGGTTTCAGTGGTTGGGCAAGACCCGTCCTGGGGAGAACCCAGTTTGGGCGGGCAATGCCAAACCTTTAGGATATTTGTAGCGTGCTGACAGTGGCGTAGCGATACAGAGGGTCGGAGTTCCTGCCGACTACGGGTGCGGTCAGCAATCCAGAGAGGGGTGCACGGATGATGAGTGGGGGCCGTGTTCCCAAGGCAAGCATCCATGTCCAACTCTGGTGTGAAACATTCAATATTGGTTAGACTTCCAGGCAGCTTACGCTGTAATTTGCAACATTTCTGAGTCTTTTCTGGGGAGAGTGCAGTTATATGCACTTCTTGCCACTGATCACACTTGTGGGATCGCCCTAGTGCGACTATTTCCAACAACATGCAAATCTTATGCTTGTTGATGACAAAGCCAGTAATGGTTTTATCTAAAATTAGTGTTAGACGGGGATAGTTCTGTTGTGCTCTGCTCTCGGCAGGAGAGCTTTCGAAGAGCAAGCTCATATTTGGATGCAAGTGAACTATGATTGAAATAGTTCATAACATTTTGTACTTAGAGTTATACTTTATCATTTAATGTTTTTGTTCTGGCTTAAGAGTCTATAGATTAAAGAGTCTTTACAAAAGATTAAGAGTGCATGGTTAATAAAATGAAAAGAAGAGAACGGTAGAAAAAATTGATCTCCAACAAGCAAGGCATAAAAAATATCAAAATTGTCAAAACAGGACGATTTTCTCACAGGTAATGACGCTGGCAAACGCAGTCCTGTAATGGGTACGCACTACATGGGGTATAATAGTTATACTTGGTGGTGGATACTCTGGGGTCTCTAACTGACGTAGGGTTGAAACAAGGGGAGTGGGGGTAGGAAAATAAATCAGAATTCAAAGAGAAGAGAAGGTTGAACTAAAATAGGAGGGGGGAAGAAAGTTACCAAGAACACTAATTTTCTACAGAGTTTAACTTGGATTGTTGTTTTGAGTGATTTTGATAGTAGGATGCCTGACTCCTGACGGGCGATTGCGAAAATCTAATAACAGAGGGGGAATTGGGATAATTTAGGGATAGGATAAACACTCTTCAGTAATCCTCACTTAAGGATGCCATGTTGATCAAAACGCCTGCTGGATCGAAATTTTACTACCCTAGCTACAATTCTAGAGATGGAGCTGTGATATAGTTTTCATATAAAGTACGCTGAAATTGGACTTTATAGGGTTTATAGGCCACTGTCTATTCGACTATCCAGACTTTGTCAGCACTTCAGTGAGGACTGGCTCCTTATATCATTGGCCGGGCATTGCGTTGGGCAGGGCTGGGAGATAAAGTATTTTTTCTCCCTGGCCATGACTTTTGGAATTTCACTTCACCAAAACAAGTAAAACCGTAAAGTATTGTGTACAAAGAAAAGCTCGTTTTCTCATTTGGAATCTTCGACTAAATTCCATTGGATATCCCATTGTTTTCGGTGTGCTGACTGGTGCTCAACCCGCAATAACCGACTTGGACTGACTGTGTGGAATAAACTGCCCTCCCATATTAAATCTGAACAAAATCTCAAAGCATTCAAACGCCTTATCAATGCCTGGGATGGGGGGGGGGCAATGCTCATGTTATTTATGTAAATCGTAATGGTGAATTTATTACATTTTATTTATATTGAAATTGCATTAAGTATTGAAAAAAATTCTGTATTTATATAAATTTAAATTAAATAAAACTGAAATCGAAAATTTTTTATCGTATCGTATCGAGCTAGATTACCATTCTGTTTTTAGAAAGCCATTGTAACGTGTCTCGAAGCAAAATAAATGAAAATAAAAATGAAATGAAATGAAATGTACGAAACTTCCATTGCAACAGAAAGATCTCCTTGAAATCGCTGTGAAACAACAGACATCACAAGAAAGGGTTGTCGTTTCCCAATGGCTTTTTGTAGTTAACAACTGACGGAATATACATCGGGGCCGGCATACATTCTTCCTACCTTGCCTCAGCCTTGGTGTTATCATTTTCATTCTAATTTTAGGTTAAACGTTAAATATTCATATGAATTTTCATATAAAAAGAGTGTAAACACATTATCGCTTACCTATGGGCTGGGTTATCAATCGTACCCATCTCATTGTTGTGTAGGGATTATTCTTCTCAAATACTTTCAGAAAATTTATTCTAATCCAAGAACAGACATACATGGGAGCTTCAAAATCAATGCTGAAAAAAATGTTGAAACACTAATACATAAAGACACAGATGATAGTGATAATGATTATGATGGCTTGGAGATGATGGTGGTGATGAAGGATGATGTTGATAAAGACGACCGTAAAAATACTAAAGCGACGTATACCGAGAAACAATATCGTACAGTCAAGGACTTGCTGAACTAGACAAAATTGTCGGGCGACTTGTTGTTTATGATGTTGCACATACATCCGAAGCTGTGGCTAAACTCGTCGCCTTCGTTGATGAAACAAATGCTACCAACATTGTTGCTGTGGTTCTAGCGTTTGTTCGATAAGACAATAGACCTTTTTAAAGAGGCCTGTGTCGGGTGCAACATTTTTCTGGAACAGTGTCCACTGTTTTTATAAAAAAAGAACATATTATTCTTTTTTATAAAAAAAGTGGAAACATGTGGAAACATGTTCGATTCAGTACTTTAGCCCTATAGGTTGAGTGGAAACATGTATGGAAACATGTATGGAAACATGTGGAAACATGTTGGAAACATGTATGGAAACATGTGGAAACATGTATGGAAACATGTATGGAAACATGTATGGAAACATGTATGGAAACATGTATGGAAACATGTATGGAAACATGTATGGAAACATGTATGGAAACATGTGTGGAAACATGTGGGAAACATGTGGAAACATGTATGGAAACATGTGGAAACATGTATGGAAACATGTGGAAACATGTGTAAACATGGAAACATGTGGGAAACATGTGTGGAAACATGTGTGGAAACATGTGGAAACATGTGGAAACATGGAAACATGTGGGAAACATGTGGAAACATGTGGAAACATGTGTGAAACATGTGTGGAAACATGTGTGGAAACATGTGTGAAACATGTGTGGAAACATGTGGAAACATGTGTGAAACATGTGTGGAAACATGTGGAAACATGTGGAAACATGTGTGGAAACATGTGTGGAACATGTGTGGAAACATGTGGGAAATGTGTGGAACGTGTGGAACGTGTGTGGAACATGTGTGGAACATGTGTGGAAACATGTGGGAAACATGTGGAAAACGTGTGGAAACGTGTGGAAACATGTGTGGAAACATGTGTGGAATGTGTGGAAACATGTGTGGAAACATGTGGAACGGTGTGGAACATGTGTGGAACGTGTGTGGAACATGTGTGGAAACGTGTGTGGAAACGTGTGGAACGTGTGTGTGGAACATGTGTGGAAACATGTGTGGAACGTGTGGAAACATGTGGAAACATGTGTGTGTGAAACATGTGTGGAAACATGTGTGGAAACATGTGTGGAACATGTGTGGAAACATGTGTGGAAACATGTGTGGAACGTGTGTGGAACATGTGTGGAACATGTGTGGAACATGTGTGGAACATGTGTGGAAACATGTGTGGAAACATGTGGAAACGTGTGTGGAACGTGTGTGGAGCATGTGTGGAAACATGTGTGGAACATGTGTGGAACGTGTGTGTGGGAACATGTGTGGAACATGTGTGGAAACATGTGTGGAAACATGTGGAACGTGTGTGGAACGTGTGTGGAAACATGTGTGGAAACGTGTGTGGAACGTGTGTGGAACGTGTGTGGAACGTGTGGAACATGTGTGGAACATGTGTGGAACATGTGTGGAACATGTGTGGAAACATGTGGAACATGTGAAACGTGTGGGAAACGTGTGTGGAACATGTGTGGAAACATGTGTGGAACGTGTGTGGAACATGTGTGGAACGTGGTGTGGAACGTGTGGAAACATGTGTGGAAACGTGTGTGGAACGTGTGGGAACGTGTGGAAAACGTGTGTGGAACGTGTGTGGAACGTGTGGAACGTGTGAAACGTGTGTGGAACGTGTGTGGAACGTGTGTGGAACGTGTGTGGAACGTGTGTGGAACATGTGTGGAACGTGTGTGGAACGTGTGTGGAACGTGTGTGGAACGTGTGGGAACGTGTGTGGAACGTGTGTGGAACGTGTGGAACGTGTGGAACGTGTGTGGAACGTGTGTGGAACGTGTGTGGAACGTGTGTGGAACGTGTGGAACGTGTGTGGAACGTGTGTGGAACGTGTGTGGAAACGTGTGTGGAACGTGTGTGGAACGTGTGTGGAACGTGGTGTGGAATGTGTGGAACGTGTGTGGAACGTGTGGAACGTGTGGAACGTGTGTGGAACGTGTGTGGAACGTGTGTGGAACGTGTGTGGAACGTGTGTGGAACGTGTGGGAACGTGTGTGGAACGTGTGTGGAACGTGTGTGGAACGTGTGTGGAACGTGTGTGGAACGTGTGTGGAACGTGTGGAAACGTGTGTGGAACATGTGTGGAACGTGTGTGGAACGTGTGGAAACATGTGTGGAACATGTGTGGAACGTGTGTGGAACATGTGTGGAACATGTGGGAAACATGTGTGGAAACATGTGTGGAACATGTGTGGAAACATGTGTGGAAACACATGTGGAAACATGTGGAACGTGTGTGGAACGTGTGGAACGTGTGTGGAACATGTGTGGAAACATGTGTGGAACATGTGTGGAAACATGTGTGGAAACATGTGTGGAACGTGTGTGGAAACATGTGTGGAAACATGTGTGGAAACATGTGTGGAACATGTGTGGAAACATGTGGAAACATGTGAAACATGTGTGGAAACATGTGGAAACATGTGGAAACATGTGTGGAAACATGTGTGAAACATGTGTGGAAACATGTGTGGAACATGTGTGGAACATGTGTGGAAACGTGTGTGGAAACATGTGGAAACGTGTGTGGAAACATGTGTGGAACGTGTGTGGAACATGTGTGGAACATGTGTGGAAACATGTGTGGAACGTGTGTGGAAACATGTGTGGAACGTGTGTGAAACGTGTGTGGAACGTGTGTGGAACGTGTGTGGAACATGTGTGGAACATGTGGAGCATGTGGAAACGTGTGTGGAAACATGTGTGGAAACATGTGTGGAAACATGTGTGGAACATGTGTGGAAACATGTGTGGAACATGTGTGGAAACATGTGTGAAACATGTGTGGAAACATGTGTGGAAACATGTGTGGAAACATGTGTGGAACATGTGTGGAGCATGTGGAAACATGTGTGGAAACATGTGTGGAAACATGTGGGAACATGTGTGGAACATGTGTGGAAACATGTGTGGAAACATGTGGAGCATGTGTGGAGCATGTGTGGAACATGTGTGGAACATGTGTGGAAACATGTGTGGAACATGTGTGGAACATGTGTGGAAACATGTGTGGAGCGTGTGGAACATGTGTGGAAACATGTGTGGAAACATGTGTGGAACATGTGTGGAAACATGTGTGGAACATGTGTGGAAACATGTGTGGAACATGTGGGAACATGTGTGGAGCATGTGGAACATGTGTGGAAACATGTGGGAACATGTGTGGAAACATGTGTGGAACATGTGTGGAAACATGTGTGGAAACATGTGGAACATGTGTGGAAATGTGTGGAAACATGTGGAAACATGTGTGGAAACATGTGTGGAAACATGTGTGGAACGTGTGAACATGTGTGGAAACATGTGTGGAAACATGTGTGGAGCATGTGTGGAGCATGTGTGGAAATGTGTGGAACATGTGGAACATGTGTGGAACATGTGTGGAAACATGTGTGGAACATGTGTGGAGCATGTGTGGAAACATGTGTGGAAACATGTGGAAACATGTGAACATGTGTGGAACATGTGGAAACATGTGTGGAAACATGTGTGGAACATGTGTGGAAACATGTGTGGAAACATGTGTGGAACATGTGAAACATGTGTGGAAACATGTGTGGAAACATGTGTGGAACATGTGTGGAAACATGTGTGGAAACATGTGGAACATGTGTGAAACATGTGTGGAAACATGTGTGGAAACATGTGTGGAACATGTGTGGAAACATGTGTGGAAACATGTGTGGAAACATGTGTGGAAACATGTGGAACATGTGTGGAAACATGTGTGGAAACATGTGGGAAACATGTGTGGAAACATGTGTGGAAACATGTGTGGAACATGTGTGGAAACATGTGGAAACATGTGTGGAACATGTGTGGAAACATGTGTGGAAACATGTGTGGAACATGTGTGGAAACATGTGTGGAAACATGTGTGGAAACATGTGTGGATGTGTGGAAACATGTGGAAACATGTGTGGAAACATGTGTGGAAACATGTGTGGAAACATGTGTGGAAACATGTGTGGAAACATGTGTGTGGAAACATGTGTGGAAACATGTGTGGAAACATGTGGGAAACATGTGTGGAACATGTGTGGAACATGTGTGGAAACATGTGGAAACATGTGTGGAAACATGTGTGGAAACGTGTGGGAACATGTGTGGAAACATGTGTGGAACATGTGTGGAAACATGTGTGGAACATGTGTGGAAACATGTGGGAAATGTGTGGAACATGTGTGGAAACATGTGTGGAAACATGTGTGGAAACATGTGTGGAAACATGTGTGGAACATGTGTGGAACATGTGTGGAAACATGTGTGGAAACATGTGTGGAAACATGTGTGGAAACATGTGTGGAAACATGTGTGGAAACATGTGTGGAAACATGTGTGGAACGTGTGTGGAACATGTGTGGAAACATGTGTGGAACATGTGTGGAAACATGTGTGGAAACATGTGTGGAACGTGTGTGGAACATGTGTGGAACGTGTGGAAAACATGTGTGGAAACGTGTGTGGAACGTGTGTGGAAACGTGTGTGGAAACATGTGTGGAAACATGTGGAACGTGTGTGGAACGTGTGTGGAAACATGTGGAACATGTGTGGAACGTGTGTGGAACATGTGTGGAACGTGTGTGGAACATGTGTGGAACGTGTGGGAACGTGTGTGGAACGTGTGTGGAACGTGTGTGGAAACGTGTGTGGAACGTGTGGAAACGTGTGTGGAAACATGTGTGGAAACATGTGTGGAACGTGTGTGGAACATGTGTGGAACATGTGTGGAACATGTGTGGAACGTGTGTGGAAACGTGTGGGAACGTGTGTGGAACATGTGTGGAAACATGTGGAACGTGTGGAACATGTGTGGAACATGTGTGGAACGTGTGTGGAAACATGTGTGGAAACATGTGGAACATGTGTGGAACGTGTGGAAACATGTGTGGAAACATGTGTGGAACATGTGTGGAAACATGTGGAACATGTGGAAACATGTGTGGAAACATGTGTGGAAACATGTGTGGAAACATGTGTGGAAACATGTGGAAACATGTGAAACATGTGTGAAACATGTGGAAACATGTGTGGAAACATGTGTGGAAACATGTGTGGAAACATGTGAAACATGTGTGGAAACATGTGGGAAACATGTTGGAAACATGTGGAAACATGTATGGAAACATGTATGGAAACATGTGGAAACATGTATGGAAACATGTATGGAAACATGTATGGAAACATGTATGGAAACATGTATGGAAACATGTGGAAACATGTATGGAAACATGTATGGAAACATGTATGGAAACATGTATGGAAACATGTATGGAAACATGTATGGAAACATGTATGGAAACATGTATGGAAACATGTATGGAAACATGTATGGAAACATGTATGGAAACATGTATGGAAACATGTGGAAACATGAAACATGTATGGAAACATGTGGAAACATGTTGGAAACATGTTTCAACGTGAGAATATGGAATTTGCCCAGATGTAACTCTGCCTTTAAAGGAATGAACCATTACAATTGTAGAGCAAGTTGTCAGCCCATGTCTTCGAGTGTCAAGTTGCTGGTAGTGGTGTTGTTGCTGTTGCTGTTGTTGCTGTTGTTATTTTCTTTGTTTGAGGTTTTTAAAAGCTTTCGTATTTTCATCAACCAGCTGTCCATTTGAGAATGCTTTTACAAGTTACTGTAGTGAATGCCATTTGAACAGATGATTGTCTAAGTACACGTGTTTTATTTTATAAAAAATTTTTTTAAGCCAGTATTGAAACTTTCTTAGATATTTGATGTTTTCAGTGCCAAAGCTTTCTTGTCATTTTCTTAGCAAAAATTTTGGAATGCGACTATTTCTTCAAATGCACAGTTCAGGCATTGTATTTTTTTTTTTTTTTTTTTTAATCAAGGTCTCTAGGCCGAGATGGCCCTTAACCTACTTACAATTTTAACAGAATTACAGCGGTAATAGCAACGTGTTAATACAAAAATAGAAACTAAGCTAATACAGTTACAAAAATATGATTTAACCTAGGAGTGCTCGAATTAATTAAACGAAAAACTAATTGTCTCTTTACATAATCATAAAAAAGATAAAAAAGAAGTAAGGAAGGCGTGGCAAAGGCGGAAGTGAATCAAAACGGCGATGAAATATTGTATTTCAGTTATTGTTTTCCATTTAATTAATCTTTTACTTTGGGTGGAGCGATTGAATAGATTGTTCTCTTATTTTGCAAGATTGCCTTGTAAAGTTTGCTATCGCAACTAAACATTGTGGGTGTTCTTGACTCATTAACCAAACGAACAAATTTCTTTCATTCAGTTCATTGATCGATGGACAGCAGTCTTTTGCTACCTTAAGCAGGCTTTCTCGTTCATTAGAAAATATACAGTATACAGTGCATAAATACCACGTTTTTCATAGAAAATAATCATTAGACTCGTTTAATGGCAAGATGAACGACTGAACAGAAGAGCAAAAAAACTTACAGAACATTAAGTCATTAAGAGTGAAAATATGAAACAGAACTTTCTTGAGTTTCAAGAAGCCAGTATTGAACTTTCTTAATGTTAAAGGTTTTGAGCACTACTTTCTTATAAACCACTTTCTTATTTAAAAAAAAACGTGCATTTACACTGCGCTGTCCGTATTTTCCTTGTGGTGGTGTTTGTCGTTTGATTACATACAGTAAAACAATAGTTCTCAATGCAACTGTTTAAGCAGTTTTGAAGACTTTTTATAAACCATATATAATTATGGTTATCCGTGTTGTTATCCGCATTACTCTAAGGAAATTTTGGACACGGTGGAATAATTTGAAGCCATATAATTACATCGTCAAGTTAAGGGCTATATAAACCTGTATGTCTCACACCTCATACTTACCTATCATGTGTAAAAGCATTAAATCATATACGTTTTCCTTTTTTCTTTTCCTTTATAGATTTATTGGTGGATTGCTTAAAACAGCCGAAGGAAGCTGGATTGGCTTGAATGATAGATCAACAGAATCGATATTTGTATGGAATTTCGAGAAAGACAAAAATCTAAAGTACTTATCATGGGCCGAATCAGAGCCAAATAACTACAACGCCAGATGCAATGTAGAAAACTGTGTCATCATGAGTAAAGAGTCTGGGAAATGGTCAGATGTTATTTGCAATGCATTTTACCCATTTGTCTGTGAAGTTCAATCAAGAAATAGTAAGTCTGTTGCTTTTGTATTTCATTTATTCCCTCCATCAGCAAACAACGAAGTTTTAGTCTGCAGGCATAAAACAGTGATTAGCAGAAACAAGCAAAAAGAAGAATTGAAGCATCTCATGGAGTGTTCAAACAAGGTCAGCAGGTTTGTAAAACATAAAGAAACTACTACTTACACCTATGACAGAACATGAGATCATTTCTGTATCAACAATATCGTCGGCTTTGACATTTTTGAAGGTCCTGAATGACTAACTTCTGAATTAATAAAGAAAAACTTTTGTTTGGATTATTCTTTATTGACGGGAAGCGTTGAGTCGAAAGAAACAATGAATCTACATATTTCTAAATATCTACAACCTAATGATTATTACTGCTTTAAGGTATGTTTCATGCATTTCATTCATATTTGCAAAGGTTATATATCCATATCTGAACTATTCTCTGTATATAACTGCACTGATGTATCATATCTATGTTCATTAGGAAGATTTTCAAATTTGATAAACATTTTTAAACATATGCTATACCTGATGAACTCTTCACATCGGGCTGTATTGATAAAATATGCATTTTCATCTTCATTATTAAACGATATAATATCCAAGGGTAAACAACATTCTCAAAATATTGGCTATATTCATATATCATGCACTTGAATATGAGAAAATCCCCAACTTGAATTAACATTATCCAACATATGCTATATTTGATGAGCTCTTCACATATGACTGTATTGATATACCGTGCACTTCCATCTTCATTTTATAATGAGATGATCTCCAAGTGTAATCATCATTTCTAAATATTCGCAAAATCTTACACTTCTCTGCTTGTGGCTGATATGATATATCATACACTTCAGTCTTTAATGCCGATTGCTCACGCTCTTCTACGATTCTCTTTGTTTCTTGATTTTCTCGAATGATATACGTGACGCTTCTTGCCCTTTTTTAATTAATGCTTGTTAAACCAATTGTGACGTCAATATAATTATGGTTTAACACGTCATAAAGGAAAATTTTATCTTCAAATTCAGTTAGCTTGTGTTGCTAATTATTGCTTGCACCATTCTTTTTTTGTTATATCTTCAATCTTAGATTAAAAGCTTCAAACACAGGCTATATCTCATGTACACTTCACACACGACAGTATTGATTACCATGCGCTTCAACTTCCAATATATATTCAATGAGATGATCTCAAAAAACAGCCAACGTTCTCAGATACATCTAATATCTGATCAGTTCGTTGTGTATGGCTATATTGATATATCACGCAGCTCAATCTACATGTATGATATAATATCCAGCTTAACTTGACTTTTGCCGACATTTATCAGAGGAACTGTCACAAATGACTTGATATAACGAGCACTTCCACGCTTATTCTTCAATGAGATGAACTCAAAAGTAATCATTCTCGAATATATATGCGGAATCTGAACATCTATCTGTGTATGGATGTAATGATGCATTATGCAGAAAAAGTCTACGTTATATGAGATAATCTCCAACTTAGATTAGAAGCTCCAAACACATTCTATATCTCATGTACACTTCACACACGACAGTATTGATTACCATGCGCTTCAACTTCCAATATATATTCAATGAGATGATCTCAAAAAACAGCCAACGTTCTCAGATACATCTAATATCTGATCAGTTCGTTGTGTATGGCTATATTGATATATCACGCAGCTCAATCTACATGTATGATATAATATCCAGCTTAACTTGACTTTTGCCGACATTTATCAGAGGAACTGTCACAAATGACTTGATATAACGAGCACTTCCACGCTTATTCTTCAATGAGATGAACTCAAAAGTAATCATTCTCGAATATATATGCGGAATCTGAACATCTATCTGTGTATGGATGTAATGATGCATTATGCAGAAAAAGTCTACGTTATATGAGATAATCTCCAACTTAGATTAGAAGCTCCAAACACATTCTATATCTCATGTACACTTCACACACGACAGTATTGATTACCATGCGCTTCAACTTCCAATATATATTCAATGAGATGATCTCAAAAAACAGCCAACGTTCTCAGATACATCTAATATCTGATCAGTTCGTTGTGTATGGCTATATTGATATATCACGCAGCTCAATCTACATGTATGATATAATATCCAGCTTAACTTGACTTTTGCCGACATTTATCAGAGGAACTGTCACAAATGACTTGATATAACGAGCACTTCCACGCTTATTCTTCAATGAGATGAACTCAAAAGTAATCATTCTCGAATATATATGCGGAATCTGAACATCTATCTGTGTATGGATGTAATGATGCATTATGCAGAAAAAGTCTACGTTATATGAGATAATCTCCAACTTAGATTAGAAGCTCCAAACACATTCTATATCTCATGTACACTTCACACACGACAGTATTGATTACCATGCGCTTCAACTTCCAATATATATTCAATGAGATGATCTCAAAAAACAGCCAACGTTCTCAGATACATCTAATATCTGATCAGTTCGTTGTGTATGGCTATATTGATATATCACGCAGCTCAATCTACATGTATGATATAATATCCAGCTTAACTTGACTTTTGCCGACATTTATCAGAGGAACTGTCACAAATGACTTGATATAACGAGCACTTCCACGCTTATTCTTCAATGAGATGAACTCAAAAGTAATCATTCTCGAATATATATGCGGAATCTGAACATCTATCTGTGTATGGATGTAATGATGCATTATGCAGAAAAAGTCTACGTTATATGAGATAATCTCCAACTTAGATTAGAAGCTCCAAACACATTCTATATCTTTTGTACACTTCACACACGACTGTACTGATTACCATGCGCTTTAATTTCCACTGCATTCAATGAGATGTTCTCCAAAGGTAATCAACGTTCTCAAATACATCCCATATCTGAACAATTCATCTTGTATGGCTATATTGATATATCATGAATCATATTCAATAAACATTTTCATGGCAGTCTGGAAACCACGAAATCACGAAATGACGAAACGAAATGACGAAATGGCGAAACGACATGAAAATAAAGCAAGACAGTGCATTATATCTATTTGGTTGTCTGATAGTTAATGCAAGTCTTGAAATCTTTCCCAATTACCTCTTTAGTCGAGCAAAAACGAAGTAAACTGTTGATTAAATAATAACACTTTTTCGGGATATTCCCCACTTCTTATTTACGTAGGAAATTTCTGATGGAGTATCGGACACATTTTTTGGCTATATAGATTCGAGAAATAGACGCTTAATAATAATTCATATCATGCGCCATCTTTTTAGTGTCAGAAGTATTATATTAAAAAGGTATACATAAATCGGACATGGAATTTTTCAAACACGGTAGTACTTAGTTTCATAAATTGGAGTTGATCTTCATCCTGCATACAGTTGTTATCGAGCTTCAGGAAACAATCGATTATGTGCGTGAACATGGTCCACAAACAGATATAGCCATTTCACTATGCACTTTAAGAAAGGACAAGCCTGGACTACAAAAGAAAATTTCGTCCAGAAACAACATAATTAAAGAAGTGTGCACAAAGAATAATTTAAAATGGATTGACAACAGCAACCTCGACGAAACTTGCCTCGGCGTTAAAAAGTTACATCTAAACAGGAAAGGCTGTTCGTATCTGGCTAACAATTTCAAGAAATTTATTGACGAAGATTGACCTTATAAAATAAATAAAAGCAATAGTTGCACCACTGAAGTTGAGAATATTGATGTAAGTACTAATGCTGTTGTAACGAAATTACCTAACCAGAATAAATTTGCCTCTCGTAAAGGCATGATTATTGCATCATTAAATGTAAATAGCTTGTTGTCTCATTATGATGAGATAGCCTCGCTAATTAAGGAACAAGGCATACATTTCCTTGCCCTAAATGAGACGAAAATCGATGAGAACTGCTCTAGTGAACTACTACGGATTGATGGCTATAAGTTCGAAAGGCTTGATCGTAATACAAAGGGTGGTGGGGTAGCCTTCTATATCAGGGATACTTTCAAGTGTGATGTTCGCAAAGACATTCCTTCATCATCGTTGGAGTTAATTTGTGCAGAAATTACCCCACCCCAGGCTAGTCCTTTCTGCATACTCTCGTGGTACAGACCACCAAGCAGTCCAGTACACGCTTTTTTTTTATAAGGAACCTACCTCAAGGCCTAGTTCTTAAAGTTCCTTATTTTTGGGCCTCTTTTGAGGCAATTGTAGTTCCAAAAGTTCCTTAATAGTTCCTTAATTTTAACTGCACATACAGTGGTCTTAACAATAAAAGAGAGACATTTGCGTGTGAGCAAAGCTCGAGACAACTCAAAGAAACATTGGATACATGCTTAACGTGCAATTTATGTGATTTTCGACTGCAAATGAATGGAACCGGCTTTCTAATTCTTGATTATTTGCAGTGATAAAAGTATACAACATTGAAAAGTTCCTTAATGATTTTCTCTTTAGTAGTATAAGTTCTTTAAATTTTCGCGCCCTCTACATGTAGGTTCCTTATAAAGTGGTTCCTTATAAAAAAAAAAGCGTGTAGACACATTCGATAAACTGGAGCAAGTTCTACGGTTTCTCGAATCTGAGGGAAAGGAAATTATTTTACTAGGAGATACAAATTGTGACCTTCTCTGTTCTGAGGAGTTTCCTGACCCATCTGAGCGGCAGGTTCCAAATCATATAAAACATATTAATGATGTATACCAATCCTTTAGACTTGAACAGGTAATTAAAGAACCTACACGAGAAACAACAGAGACCTCAACCCTTCTTGATCACGTTGCCGTGAGTAATATCAACAATGTTGTCGAATCTGGGGTATATAGGATAGCTCTTAGTGACCACTACCTAGTTTTTGCTGTCAGAAAAATTCGAGGGGGATTAAAAAAACAGCATAAAGTAATAAAAACACGGCAAATGAAACATTTTAATATGGAGCTCTTTTTGTCAGATCTAGCCTCTGATGATTGGCAGCAGTTCCTTTATTGTTCCACTGATATCAATGTTGTAGTGGAAGAATGGACCAATATGCTTGCCTTGGTTATACAAAATCACGCCCCTATTCGTGAAAGGCGTGTCTCCGAGCGATATAGCCCATGGCTTACCTCTGAACTGAAACATATGTTTAGAACGAGGGATAAGCTTAAGACTGCAGCCGTTAAGACAAAATCAGAGTTTCTCATGACAGCTTACAAACAACTTAGAAATAAGGTGAATTACACTTGTAAAACACTGAAAAGGGAATACTATACTGACAAGATTAAAACTTCCGAAGGTAACCTGAAAGAAACGTGGGCAACTATAAATAAGCTAGTCAACAAACGATCAAAAACGACAATGATTAACTCCCTGTCAGAGGGTAACGAATGCATCTCCAATCCTCAAGACATAGCAAGCAAGATGAATAACTTCTTTTGCACTGTTGGAGAGCAACTGAGTAAGGAAATACCGAATACCAAAAACTCCCTCCTCGAGGGAGAAGTTGCTGTAAATCCTGAAAAAGCATCTTTTTCCTTTTCTCCTATATCGCCCCAACTACTTGTCAAAGCAATGAGCAAGTTTAAGACCTCCAAGAGCTTTGGCCTAGATCTCATCTCCAGCTATTTTCTCAAAATTGGGATGCCGATCCTTGCCAGTCCTCTGTGCCAGCTGTTCAATCTATCTATGTCCCAAGGCTTATTTCCTGACCAGTGGAAAATTGCAAGGGTTGCACCTATTTATAAGACTGGTTCAACTGACGAAAAGTCAAATTATCGACCTATCTCGGTTTTACCTGTTGTTTCTCGGGTGTTCGAAAAGCTTATTTTTGATCAGATGTATTCTTATCTCAACAGTAACAAGCTTCTATACTCGAAGCAGTCAGGCTTTAGATTGTTACACTCAGTTCTGAGTTGCTTACTAAAGTGCACCAATGACTGGTATTTAAACATAGACAAAGGCAAATTCACCTCAGTAACATTCATAGATCTAAAGAAGGCCTTTGACACAGTAAATCACGAGATTCTTCTCAAGAAGCTTTACTTATATGGAATAAAAGATAAGGAATTACGCTGGTTTCGCTCATACCTAACGAACAGAACACAATGTTGTAAAGTAAATGGGCTGCTCTCCGAACTCGAGGACATTACATGTGGTGTTCCACAAGGTTCATGCTTAGGCCCCCTCCTCTTTTTACTCTACATCAACGACCTACACCAATCACTGAATTACTCTGTGGTGAATATGTATGCTGATGACACCAGCATCTCATTTTCCTCGAGTCAATCCCGAAATTAATGAACGCGTGAATGCAGACCTACTATGTTTAAAAACCTGGTTGGAATCAAACAAGTTGTCTCTCAACGTCGCTAAGACACAAAATCTCCTCATAGGAGGCAGAAAGAAGTTGAAAGACATTGAAAATTCTGATGCACAAAATTTAGAAATCGTTATTGGGGAAGAACCAGTTTCGGTGATCAAACACACAAAATACTTGGGGATTGAAGTTGACCAATTTCTCAATTGGGACCATCATGTTTCCGCTATGACTAAAAAGATATCAAAAGGACTTGGAATGTTACGTTTTGGGAAGAGATATCTTCCCTTAATTACGATTCAGTCAATGTACAGAAGTCTTATTGAGCCATATTTCAGATCTTGTTGCTCCGTGTGGGGAGTCTGTAGTACCACCGCTTTAAATAAACTACAGAAATTACAAAACCGTGCCGCGAGGATAGCTACTAACAGCCCTTACGATGCATCCTCCCCACCACTTCTGAAAAAACTAGGATGGCTAACAGTCAGAGAACTTATTGAAATGGAAACTGCTAGGATGGTGTTTAGGTCGATTAATAAGGAAGCGCCCAGTTACCTTACAACTCATTAATTATTTTCCCGCCGCGTTATGGTTTCAGGTGAGCAGGACAAACAGATAACACAAAAGAAAACAACAGTTGATTTTGTGGGAGTACACGGAAGTGATTCTTGGCATAAAGCTTCCCCTTGCGCTAGGATAACGATTGAAAATAAGATTATCCACTGTGATGTTTGCTTAGCTAAGCATCGGCAATGAGCATTGAAGACCCAAAGCTTAGGATGCTTAGAGGTCGGCGAGTACCTTAAAGGGGGCGAGCAGCCCCTAAGTACTCGATACCTTACAAAATAGCAAAGTCTATGGGACGAAAAGTGTGAAACTTTGGAAAGGGGAACACTTGCTGCCAGCCGAATATATGCTTCATTTTTGTAAGGTGTTATAAAACATTTGGATAAGCGAGGCAAATGGGGGTTGGAGAGCTTTGATGCCGTAAACCACTTCAATTTGATGATGCGTAATAATAAATTTTAAAAACTAAACAGTTTTTACGAAGATGATAATAAACTAGCTACTGTAACACAAGCTGACGGAAGTGTCTTTTAAAAGTCCAGACTTGATTACTTTAACACTACATTAATTATTTCTCGCCGCGGCAGCGCTTTAAGAGCGCCTTAAACATCAGAAATAACTTGGCAGAATATACAGTCACACCAAAAGTACTCAACAACATGCACACAACCATTTTTTGACGGATTACGCGGGAAGTGGTCTTTGACAAGAAGCCTCAATTTTAGAGTTGGCAGTGCGAGGTCGGAGGTGAACCACACTGTGATAGATGCAAGTTTACAACTTCGTTCATATTCAATATTTGCATTATAGCTGTTTGAACTAAGCATCAAGACGATGGGGGATGAAAGGGCCCCACGCTTAGGACGCTTAGAGGTCGAGCGAGTACCTTAAAAGGGGGATGAAAGGGCCCCCTAAGTACTCGACGCCTAAGAAACTATGAAAGTTTATGAAAAAGTGTAAAAATGGGAAAAGGGAACATGTGCTGCGTTGTCAGTTTTAGAGCACCACAAGTACGGGGGATGAAAGGGCCCCGTGACATTGTGATGCAGAGGCATGCTGGCATCGCCAAGAGGGGGATGAAAGGGCCCCTCAAGCGTCGATGAGCGGTCTCTGAAGAAACAGGTGAAACATAATTTGGAGCATCGGTGGTGCGGGGGATGAAAGGGCCCCGCAGCAGCTCGATGCCGAGATCACATCCATCGGAAAGAGGGGGAAGGGGGGCCCTCAGACACGAATGGAGCGATCTCGTGGAGAAAAACTTGGAAACGCCTTGCTGTTAGAGCATCGGAGATACAAGGGGTGAAAGCACCAACTGCCTCGTAACTCAACAATGCGGAGATACGTTCAACCGCGAAGAGGGGGGTAGAAGAACCCTCAGCGCAAGGAAAACGACTCCAGGAATTGTGACATTATTTTGAAGCACGACAAGAACGGGGGATGAAAGGGCCCCATATCATTGTCCTGCAGAGCCACGCCTCAATCCAAGTGAAGCGGATCTCAAAATGTACATACATAGTTGATTCTCAGAAAAACAATGTAATTGGTACATCGTATGATATAAACTGCTGATCATTTTGCAAGGCGTGAATAGAAACGATTGCGAATAGCTTCAGGTGGGAAGAGGTTGTAGGAGAGCTTCAGTAGTTTAGACCACTTCCAAGTCGATTGATCATAACACAAACTCGAACAAAATAAGCTGTAATTTATAGAATAACTATTGAGCTAAACGCGCAAGTATATTTCCCGAAATTTCCACAATTGTTTCAAACCCTTTAACTAAGTTCCCGTATTTAAATCAACCAACGATTATCTGATTAATTTCAAGTTTTGAACATAGTTTGATTGCCCCCAACAAACGAGTAAACCATTCCCTGACGATGGGGAGGTAAAGGCAAGGCGACAAGTTTGCATTCAGTATTTTGAAGTTAGGGAAACTGGGTGGGTGGGATAAGAATATTTCCTGAACTTCTAACTTTCTGCGCGACAACAAAATTCTAATGAGTGAGAGAGGGGTGTAGCTGTGATTTTTGTATACCATTTGACTGACAGGCAAAAGCGCGCGATTCAGGTTTACTTTCTTATTGGTCGGGTTTGGTCAGGTGACTAAGTACTACGCTGTCATTGGGTGAGTTTATTGAGAGAGCAGCTTGGCAAGTTACACCACACGCATAACGAAGTTGGTGAAAATGCCGCGTCCTGTAGGTGTCATCAATCAACTCTCGGATTGAAATACACAGAGGCACTTGGCGTCAAAATAATTAACTCAAATTCACGGCTTCGCCGTGAATTTTACAATTAATTATTTTCCCGCCGCGTTATGGTTTCAGGTGAGCAGGACAAACAGATAACACAAAAGAAAACAACAGTTGATTTTGTGGGAGTACACGGAAGTGATTCTTGGCATAAAGCTTCCCCCTGTTTTATTAGAGTTCCTAGCACAAAATTTTGCGCTAGGATAACGATTGAAAATAAGATTATCCACTATGATGTTTGCTTAGCTAAGCATCGACAATGAGCATTGAAGACCCAAAGCTTAGGATGCTTAGAGGTCGGTGAGTACCTTAAAGGGGGCGAACAGCCCCTAAGTACTCGATACCTTACAAAATAGCAAAGTCTATGGGACGAAAAGTGTGAAACTTTGGAAAGGGGAACACTTGCTGCCACAAATTACACTCCGTGTAATCCCCATAGACGAAGCGGGCGTTGTAGGTGCCCAGGAGTTTACAGTAAATAGGAGCAAGGCCGTGGCTAGATGTTCTCAAACCGTCCTACTTGTCAAGTCCTATGTGTAATGTGTATGACATACGAAACACAGCCTTCCTATCTCATCACAGGAATGCCGTCAGGTCTTCTTTCTAGGCCTGAACGAGAAGAGATGTGAAATTTGTCTCGATTGCTAAGTTACGTGGCAGAATTTCTATGGGTTGTCAAGCAGTCCCTGCACATCGATCGACTTTTTATACTAAACCGTCCTAGCTAGCTCCTTACTAGGTACTAAAGACTATTTTAGGAATCATTGCGGGGGATAAAATTGCTCCCAGAGAGGATAAGCAGTATCCAAAAACGTAAGTTGGCCAAAACATATCAGTGAGCATGTGAATATTCTATCTCGTTCTCTTGTTTGAAGGTCTTAACAACTGTCCTACGGAAAAAGAATTGTTAGCTATTTTGGTCTTGTCTTGCCGTGCAGAGGGGGGTTTCTAGCATAATTCAAGTGAACCCCTTGTTGGGTGAGAACCTTTGGCCTTAAATATTGTTTGTAAGATGAAAAATGCTTTAGAAATACTTCCCTATAGTTGTTACCGGGGGGGACCAGGAAATAGTTTGATTTGATTCGAAATCATCCGAGTCACGAGTGTTTGAAATTATTGTATTTTACTGATCTCTTATCAACTCATAGTCCTTGAACCACACGGGATACATCTATCGAAAACCATCTGATGCCCAAATGGTAGGAAATTAAGCTATGTTCGTATACATGTAATGTCTGTGAAAATTGGGGTTCCGGATTAGAAGCGAAAACCTCGTATGAGTCTCAGGGCGTTGTCTCTTAGCCAAAACGTTGTTGAATCAATGTGGTCAGCTGGGCAGAGGGGAACAGGGCATAACAAACTATCTAACATAAGTGCATTAGATGCTAGGTAGACTTCTACAGTCTATCAACTTTTGATTTCATTTGTTCATTAATCTCAAAGTGAATGCTTAAAATACAAAACCTCTTAAAATCACGTGTCTATGCCAATGCCAACAATGAATGCCTCCAATCGTTCGGTTCACCGATATCATGTTCCTCCATTTGTCTTTTCAGGCTTTGTCTTGGGGTCATAATTTCCTCGAACAGCACAAAACCATAGATTGCCTGCCAGCTTGTGACCAACGGATTGTGAAGGCCATCGATTAAAGGGCATCGGGCTGAATCCACTAGTCCAATTTTCTGTTCGTCCACCAATAATGGCCAGACTTGGCCCTCGTTGATTATATATTCCAAAGAAGTTACATAAGAAATAAGAAATAACAAAAGATGAAATGATATGTTGGCCTAAAATGGCTTCAGGTACATGATAGGGCTTAGTCCCTCTCTGGGCCGAAGTAAAGTTTTATGAACATCAGAACTTGAAGGTAAATGTTAGGCCAGGCGGAGCTGGATGTTCATGTTGAGTATTTTTAATTTGAACGCATAATATTGAACCAAACTGTTGCATGCTTTTTCCATGAACTATTATGAGCAGAAATACTAGAAAAATACCGAGACATGCAAGAGAAATGCTGGCTAAGATCAAATATTAAATATCTCAATGTGAGCGGAAAACTCAGATTCCGGCAAGGGAAGTAATGTTTGGAAATAGATCAATAATCACGAATGAAAGCAAATGTTACCGCTTGCCGTTGTTGTCCTTGCGGGGAACTGTAACAGCCCCCTGCTTGCTGTAATTCTTCCCATTTTGACTCCCCTGAATATGATTAGCCAAGCCAAGGTTGACACTGATGATACTTTATCCCAAAGTCAGATTGCGTGGAGTATGTGTGGTATGCCATCTTTTAGCCTTTTGCATCTTGCCAGTTCTGTCCTGTCGTTTAACATCAACTCCTTTCTGATCTTCGCAAATGATACATTCTCCGTCATATTTAACTTTCGAAATTCTTCGCAGCATCCTCCATTGGGAAAACTCAAAAACAACAGTCACTTGCTTGCTTCTTGGTCGAAATATTTCTTCTTGTAGTGGACGGAATATCAACGGTTGTCTTTGTTTCCGTGTAAGCAAGTTCATGGCACGCAGAAGCGGTCATCAAAGATTAAATCAAAATAAGAATATTTCCTGAACTTCTAACTTTCTTCGCGACAACAAAATTCTAATGAGGGAGAGAGGGTGTAGCTGTGATTTGTATACCATTTGACTGACAGGCAAAAGCGCGCGATTCGGGTTTACTTTCTTATTGGTCGGGTTTGGTCAGGTGACTAAGTACTACGCTGTCATTGGGTGAGTTATTGAGAAAGCAGCTTGGCAAGTTATACCACACGCATAACGAAGTTGGTGAAAATGCCGCATCCTGTAGGTGTCATCAATCAACTCTCGGATTGAAATACAGAGGTACTTGGCGTCAAAATAATTAACTCAAATTCACGGCTTCGCCGTGAATTTTACAATGTTATACAATTTAATCTGCTTTCAACGAGTTGATCTTGATCTTTGAAAATTTGCCTATATGTTCGATATCTGGTGAACTCTTCACATATGACCATATTGATATACGAGCATTTCCGTGTTTATTCTTCAATGGGATGATCTCCAAAGGTAATCAACATTCTCAAATACGCCCAAATATCTGAACAACTTCTCTTGTGTGAATATATTGATGTGTTACACACTTTAATCTGCGTTATATGATATAATCTCAAACTTTAAATAACATTTTAAAACATATTATATATCTGATGAACTCTTCGCATATGATTTTATAACACACCATGCATTTCGATCACCATAATTCAATGAGATGATCCCCAAAGACCATCAACAAATGCATCATTTATTTGAAGAAATCTTCATGTATGGATATAGCTATTGATAGATCATGCACTTCAATCTGCCGTATTTGAGATAATCTCCAACTTAAATTATCATGAGATAGTCTTCAACTTAGATAGAAATTTTGAAACCTATGCCATATCCGACGAAATCTTCACATTTGGTTTTATTGATATGATATACCGTGCACTTCCATCTCCATTAGCTATTTAATAGGATCGTATCTAATGGTAATCGCCATTTCCAAATATTTGCAGTATCTTGCACGTCATTGCTTATGTTTGAAATAATACATCACACACTAAAATTATTATTGTCTATTGTTCAAGTTCTTCAACAATTTTCTGCGTGCTTTAATCCGATTCTCCTATGAATGATCTACTTGAAGTTTGTCGTCCTTCTTGAATTAATGCCGGCTAAACTGATTGTGACGTCAATATATTTATTGTTTAACACGTCACAGAGGAAAATTTTTGTTCTTCATATTAGGTTTTCTGTGTTGCTTATTTTTGTTTCTCTTCTTCTTACCTCCTCTTTCATCATTTCCGCTTTCCATGACCTATTCTCTAAATCTAGAAACATTTCAATTTGACATAAACATTTGATAAACATAAACATTTGATCCACGTAAGCATTTTGAAGCATATGCTATATCTTATAAAGTCTTCACATATGACTGTATTCATATACCGTGCATTTCCATCTCCATTTTTCGATGAGATCATCTCCAAATGTAGTCAACATTCTCAAATATATGCAATATTTGAACAATTCTTCGTGTATGGCCATATTGATATATCATGAGCTCGTATTGACGCTATATCAAATAATCTCCAACTTAGATAAATGTATTCAGAAATATGCTATATCCGATGAACTCTTCACATTTGACTGTTTTGATATACCATGCACTTGCATCTCCATTATTCGATGAGTTGATATGCAAATGCATTCAACATTCTCAAAGATAGGCAATATTTCAACAATTTTTAGTGTATGGCTATATTGATAGATTATGCACTTCAATCTGCACTACGTAAGATATTCTTCAACTTTAGGTTAACTTTTTCAAACTCTTGCTGTATCTTATCAAACCTTTACATATGACTGTATTGATAAACCCTGCACTTCCATCTCCATTATAAAATGTTATCATCTCCAAATGTAGTGTTAACATTGTCAAATATAAGCAATATTTGCACAGATCTTTGTGTATGGCTATATTGATACATCATGTACTTCAATCTCCGTTACGTAGACATTCTCCAACTTTTGATTAACCTTTTCATA
The DNA here is from genome assembly GCA_014526335.1 of Chrysaora quinquecirrha. NCBI lineage: Eukaryota > Metazoa > Cnidaria > Scyphozoa > Semaeostomeae > Pelagiidae > Chrysaora > Chrysaora quinquecirrha. Next base: position 55,751 of record JACTAT010000276.1, on the reverse strand, counting down.
CACTTGCTATATCTCATGAACTCTTAACATATGACTGTATTGATATACCTTCCACTTCCATCTCCATTAACTTTTTTATAAGTTGATGTCCAAAGGTAATCGCCATCTCTCCTCATATTTGAAATGATACATCGCGCACTTCAACTTTTATTGTCCATTGTTCAAACTCTTCAGCAATTTTCTTCGTTCTTTAATCCTGTTTTAAATCTCCTGCATAATGTCGTCCTTCTTAAATTAATGCCAGCTAAACTGATTGTGACGTCAGTATGATTAATGTCTAACACGTCATCGAGGAAGATTTTTGTTCTTTTTGTAAGTTATCCTGTGTTGCTTATTATTGTTTGTACTCTCTTCTTTTTTGTACTGCATCTTTCATCATTTCCGTTTTTCCATGACTTATTCTCTAAATCTAGAAACATTTCAATTATCTGCAATGTATGAACTGCTCCACGCATTTGCTGTATTGATGCATTATAAATTAAATATCCAATACTGAATGAGCTGATTTTCAAAGATAATTAACTTTCTCAAATATATTCAACATCTTAACATTTGTTCGTTTGTGGCTATATTGATATAACTTGCACATCAAACTGCGCTATAAGATAATCTCTTACTCACATTAACATTTTCAAACATTTTCTATATCCGATGAACTCTTCACATATGACTGTATTGATATACTATGCACTTCCACCTCCATTATTCAATGAGGTGATTTCCAAATGTAGTCAATATTCTCAAATATATGCAAAATTGGAACAATTCTTCGTGTATGGCTATATTCATAAATCATACCCTTCAATCTGCGATGTGTGGGATATTCTCCAAATCTTAGATTAACAACATCAAACACTTGCTATACCTTATGAACTCTTCACGATGACTTTATTGATATACCATGCACTTCCATCTCCATTATTCAATAAGATGATCTCCAATTCTAGTCAAAATTCTCAAATATGCAATATGTGAACAATTCTGAGTGCATGCCTATATTAATAGATCATGCACTCGAATCTGCTTTACATGAGATATTCTCCAAACTGAAGATTAACTTTGTCAAATACTTGCTATATCTTATGAGCTCTTCACATATAACTGTACTGATATGCCATGTACTACCGTCTCCGTAATGCAATGAGATACATATGTCTCTGCAATGAGATACATATGACTGTATTGATATACCATACACTTCCATTTCCATTGTTCAATGAAATGATCTCCACGTTAATATATAATGCACTCGAATCTGCGTTATATCAAATAATTTCCAACTTTGACAAACAACTTGAAACCTATGATATATCTTATAAACTCTTCACATATGACTCTATTGATATACCATGCACTTCCATCTCCATTGTTCAATGAAATGATCTCCACGTTAATATATAATGCACTCGAATCTGCGTTATATCAAATAATTTCCAACTTTGACAAACAATTTGAAGCATATGATACATCTTATGAACTCTTCACATATGACTTTATTGATATACCAAGCACTTCCATCTCCATTGTTCAATGAAATGATCTCCACTTTAATATATAATGCACTCGAATCTGCGTTATAACAAATAGATTCTCACTTTGATGAACAATTCCAAACATATGATATGTGTAATGAACTCTTCACATATGACTTTATTGATATACCATGCACTTCCATCTCCATTGTTCAATTAAATGATCTACATTCCACGTTAATATATAATGAACTCGAATCTGCTTTATAACAAATAAATTTCAACTATGATAAACAATTTGAAACATATGATATATCTTATGAACTCTTCACATCTGACTGTATTGATATACCATGCACTTCCATCTCCATTGTTCAATGAAGTGATCTCCACGTTAATATATAATGCACTCGAATCTGCGTTATAAAAATAATTTCCCACTTTGATAAACAATTTGAAACATATGATATATCTAATGAGCTCTTCACATATGACTGTGTTGATATACCATGCACTTCCATCTCCATTGTTCAATGAAATGATCTCCATTCCATGTTAATATATAATGTACTCGAATCTGCGTTATAACAAATAAGTTCCAACTTTGATAAATAATTTGAAACTTTGAGAAAATTTTTGTACTGCATCTTTCATCATGTCCGGTTTCCATCGGCTATTCTCGATATTTGATCATCTCTTCAAGTATGACTGTATTGATATACTGTGCACTTCCATCTCCATTGTTCAATGAAGTGATCTCCACGTTAATATATAATGCACTCGAATCTGCGTTATAAAAATGATTTCCCGCTTTGATAAACAATTTGAAACATGTGATATATCTTATGAACTCTTCACATATGACTGTATTGATATACCATGCACTTCCATCTCTGTTGTTCAATGAAATGATCTCCATTCCATGTTAATATATAATGCACTTGAATCTGCGTTATAACTAATAATTTCCCACTTTGATAAACAATTTGAAACATGTGATATATCTTATGAACTCTTCACATATGACTGTATTGATATACCATACACTCCCATCTCAATTGTTCAATGAAGTGAGCTCCACGTTAATATATAATGCACTCGAATCTGCGTTATAACAAATAATCTCAAAATTGCGATGAATAGCGGAAACATTTTCGGGCATACTTAAAAGCTTTTTTCGTCTGACACTCCTCAGAGTATGAACGTCAGAAACAGACCGAAACAATAGACTAAGGCGGAATTTATACCCAGATGCGGCTTGATTCGGAATTGATAAAATACGGTCTATTCTCATTGAAAACGGTTACCCTGAGGACGTCATTTCGATTGTTTTCGCAAGAAGATCGCAAGTTTTTCGGCTGATAAAAGTATGGTCCGCAAAAGTGCCCTGTTTACCTAAAAATGCCTTGATAGGAAACGTCTCATTGCGATTCGAAAGTCAAATTAAAAGGCCATTACTAAGCTTTGCTGCTGCCAACCCTCGGTTAGTTTTTGCACTGGAAAATTCTACCATCTATTCAAAAGGATTGCGTACCTACCACACAAAAAGTTTGGTCATTTATGAATTCTCGTGCCGGTGTGATGCCAGGTACGTAGGTCGTACTTCCCAGAGATTAGGTGATAGGATAAAGCAGCATGTCCTACTAACATTCCTCTGCATAATTTTCGGCAAAGAGAGCAACCACCCCGTTGGTCTAAACAACAACCTAGTCTTAAACATGATTCTGCCATAGGACAACATCTACTGATAACCTGATTTGTGCGGAAAATTACAGCGAGGATTTTTCAGAACCATTGGCAAAGCAAGATCTTTGTTTCACTTAGAGTTTTGGAATCTGTCTACATCAAAACCAAAAGGCCGGTTCTGTGTAGACAGAAAGAGTTCGTTTTCTCACTTGGACTCTTCAAATAATTCATTGGTCCTCCCGCTGTATCCGACCAGCTGATCGGTGTTTAAAACACAATGCCAATTCAGCTTTTCGTTCTTTCTGATTGGTGCATTTCGAGCCGCATCTGGGTATAAATTCCGCCTTAGTCTATTGTTTCGGTCTGTTTCTGACGTTCATACTCTGAGGAGTGTCAGACGAAAAAGCTTTTAAGTATGCCTGAAAATGTTTCCGCTATTCATCGCAATTTTGAAGTTTTGTACAACTCAAAGACTATTAACAAATAATCTCCAACTTTGATAAATAATTTGAAACATATGATATATCTAATGAACTCTTCACATATGACTGTATTGATATACCATGCACTTCCACCTCCATTGTTCAATGATATGATCTTCTTGTTAATATATGATGCATTCGAATCTGCGTTATATTAAATAATTTCCAACTTTGATAAACAATTTGAAACATAGGATATTTCTTATGAACTCTTCACATCTGACTGTATTGATATACCATGCACTTCCATCTCCATTGTTCAATGAAATGATCTCCATTCCATGTTAATATATATTGCACTTGAATCTGCGTTATAACAAATAATTTCCAACTTTGATAAACAATTTGAAACATATGATATATCTTATGAACTCTTCACATATGACTGTATTGATATACCATGCACTTCCATCTCCATTGTTCAATGAAATGATCTCCATTCCATGTTAATATATAATGAACTCGAATCTGCGTTATATCAAATAATCTCCAACTTTGATAAACAATTTGAAACATATGATATATCTTATGAACTCTTCACATATGACTGTATTGATATACCATGCACTTCCATCTCCATTGTTCAATGAAATGATCTCCATTCCATGTTAATATATAATGAACTCGAATCTGCGTTATATCAAATAATTTCCAACTTTGATAAACAATTTGAAACATATGATATATCTTATGAACTCTTCACATATGACTGTATTGATATACCATGCACTTCCATCTCCATTGTTCAATGAAATGATCTCCATTCCATGTTAATATATAATGAACTCGAATCTGCGTTATAACAAATAATTTCCCACTTTGATAAACAATTTGAAACATATGATATATCTTATGAACTCTTCACATATGACTGTATTGATATACCATGCACTTCCATCTCCATTGTTCAATGAAATGATCTCCATTCCATGTTAATATATAATGCACTTGAATCTGCGTTATAACAAATAATTTCCCACTTTGATAAACAATTTGAAACATATGATATATCTAATGAACTCTTCACATATGACTGTATTGATATACCATGCACTTCCATCTCCATTGTTCAATGAAATGATCTCCATTCCATGTTAATATATAATGCACTTGAATCTGCGTTATAACAAATAATTTCCCACTTTGATAAACAATTTGAAACATAGGATATTTCTTATGAACTCTTCACATCTGACTGTTTTGATATACCGTGCACTTCCAGCTTCATTGTTCAATGAAATGATCTCCATTCCATGTTATTATATAATGAACTCGAATCTGCGTTATATCAAATAATTTCCAACTTTCAGAAATAACTTGAAACCTATGATATATCTTATAAACTCTCCAAATATGACTGTATTGATATACCATGCACTTCCATCTCCATTGTTCAATGAAATGATCTCCATTCCATGTTAATATATAATGCACTTGAATCTGCGTTATAACAAATAATTTCCAACTTTGATAAACAATTTGAAACATAGGATATTTCTTATGAACTCTTCACATCTGACTGTTTTGATATACCATGCACTTCCATCTCCATTGTTCAATGAAATGATCTCCATTCCATGTTAATATATAATGCACTTGAATCTGCGTTATAACAAATAATTTCCAACTTTGATAAACAATTTGAAACATAGGATATTTCTTATGAACTCTTCACATCTGACTGTTTTGATATACCATGCACTTCCACCTCCATTGTTCAATGAAATGATCTCCATTCCATGTTAATATATAATGAACTCGAATCTGCGTTATATCAAATAATTTCCAACTTTGATAAACAATTTGAAACATATGATATATCTTATAAACTCTTCACATCTGACTGTTTTGATATACCGTGCACTTCCAGCTTCATTGTTCAATGAAATGATCTCCATTCCATGTTAATATATAATGCACTTGAATCTGCGTTATAACAAATAATTTCCCACTTTGATAAACAATTTGAAACATAGGATATTTCTTATGAACTCTTCACATCTGACTGTTTTGATATACCGTGCACTTCCAGCTTCATTGTTCAATGAAATGATCTCCATTCCATGTTATTATATAATGAACTCGAATCTGCGTTTTATCAAATAATTTCCAACTTTGACAAACAACTTGAAACCTATGATATATCTTATAAACTCTCCAAATATGACTTTATTGATATACCATGCACTTCGATCTCCATTGTTCAATGAAATGATCTCCACGTTAATATATAATGGACTCGAATCTGCGTTATATCAAATAATTTCCAACTTTGATAAACAATTTGAAACATATGATATATCTTATGAACTCTTCACATATGACTTTATTGATATACCATGCACTTCCACCTCCATTGTTCAATGAAATGATCTCCACGTTAATATATAATGGACTCGAATCTGCGTTATAACAAATAATTTCCCACTTTGATAAACAATTTGAAACATATGATATATCTTATGAACTCTTCACATATGACTGTATTGATATACCATGCACTTCCACCTCCATTGTTCAATGATATGATCTTCTTGTTAATATATGATGCATTCGAATCTGCGTTATATTAAATAATTTCCAACTTTGATAAACAATTTGAAACATAGGATATTTCTTATGAACTCTTCACATCTGACTGTATTGATATACCATGCACTTCCATCTCCATTGTTCAATGAAATGATCTCCATTCCATGTTAATATATATTGCACTTGAATCTGCGTTATAACAAATAATTTCCAACTTTGATAAACAATTTGAAACATATGATATATCTTATGAACTCTTCACATATGACTGTATTGATATACCATGCACTTCCATCTCCATTGTTCAATGAAATGATCTCCATTCCATGTTAATATATAATGAACTCGAATCTGCGTTATATCAAATAATCTCCAACTTTGATAAACAATTTGAAACATATGATATATCTTATGAACTCTTCACATATGACTGTATTGATATACCATGCACTTCCATCTCCATTGTTCAATGAAATGATCTCCATTCCATGTTAATATATAATGAACTCGAATCTGCGTTATATCAAATAATTTCCAACTTTGATAAACAATTTGAAACATATGATATATCTTATGAACTCTTCACATATGACTGTATTGATATACCATGCACTTCCATCTCCATTGTTCAATGAAATGATCTCCATTCCATGTTAATATATAATGAACTCGAATCTGCGTTATAACAAATAATTTCCCACTTTGATAAACAATTTGAAACATATGATATATCTTATGAACTCTTCACATATGACTCTATTGATATACCATGCACTTCCATCTCCATTGTTCAATGAAATGATCTCCATTCCATGTTAATATATAATGCACTTGAATCTGCGTTATAACAAATAATTTCCCACTTTGATAAACAATTTGAAACATATGATATATCTAATGAACTCTTCACATATGACTGTATTGATATACCATGCACTTCCATCTCCATTGTTCAATGAAATGATCTCCATTCCATGTTAATATATAATGCACTTGAATCTGCGTTATAACAAATAATTTCCCACTTTGATAAACAATTTGAAACATAGGATATTTCTTATGAACTCTTCACATCTGACTGTTTTGATATACCGTGCACTTCCAGCTTCATTGTTCAATGAAATGATCTCCATTCCATGTTATTATATAATGAACTCGAATCTGCGTTTTATCAAATAATTTCCAACTTTCACAAATAACTTGAAACCTATGATATATCTTATAAACTCTCCAAATATGACTGTATTGATATACCATGCACTTCCATCTCCATTGTTCTATGAAATGATCTCCATTCCATGTTAATATATAATGCACTTGAATCTGCGTTATAACAAATAATTTCCAACTTTGATAAACAATTTGAAACATAGGATATTTCTTATGAACTCTTCACATCTGACTGTTTTGATATACCATGCACTTCCATCTCCATTGTTCAATGAAATGATCTCCATTCCATGTTAATATATAATGCACTTGAATCTGCGTTATAACAAATAATTTCCAACTTTGATAAACAATTTGAAACATAGGATATTTCTTATGAACTCTTCACATCTGACTGTTTTGATATACCATGCACTTCCACCTCCATTGTTCAATGAAATGATCTCCATTCCATGTTAATATATAATGAACTCGAATCTGCGTTATATCAAATAATTTCCAACTTTGATAAACAATTTGAAACATATGATATATCTTATAAACTCTTCACATCTGACTGTTTTGATATACCGTGCACTTCCAGCTTCATTGTTCAATGAAATGATCTCCATTCCATGTTAATATATAATGCACTTGAATCTGCGTTATAACAAATAATTTCCCACTTTGATAAACAATTTGAAACATAGGATATTTCTTATGAACTCTTCACATCTGACTGTTTTGATATACCGTGCACTTCCAGCTTCATTGTTCAATGAAATGATCTCCATTCCATGTTATTATATAATGAACTCGAATCTGCGTTTTATCAAATAATTTCCAACTTTGACAAACAACTTGAAACCTATGATATATCTTATAAACTCTCCAAATATGACTTTATTGATATACCATGCACTTCGATCTCCATTGTTCAATGAAATGATCTCCACGTTAATATATAATGGACTCGAATCTGCGTTATATCAAATAATTTCCAACTTTGATAAACAATTTGAAACATATGATATATCTTATGAACTCTTCACATATGACTTTATTGATATACCATGCACTTCCACCTCCATTGTTCAATGAAATGATCTCCACGTTAATATATAATGGACTCGAATCTGCGTTATAACAAATAATTTCCCACTTTGATAAACAATTTGAAACATATGATATATCTTATGAACTCTTCACATATGACTGTATTGATATACCATGCACTTCCATCTCCATTGTTCAATGAAATGATATCAATTCAACGTTAATATATAATGCACTCGAATCTGCGTTATAACAAATAATTTCCCACTTTGATAAACAATTTTAAACATATGATATATCTAATGAACTCTTCAGATATGACTTTATTGATATACCATGCACTTCCATCTCCATTGTTCAATGAAATGATCTCCACGTTAATATGTAATGCACTCGAATCTGGGTTATATCAAATAATTTCCCACTTCAATAAACAGCTTTAAACATATGATATATCTAATGAACTCTTCACATATGACTGTATTGATATACCATGCACTTCCATCTCTGTTGTTGAATGAAATGATCTCCATTCCATGTTAATATATAATGCACTTGAATCTGCGTTATAACTAATAATTTCCCACTTTGATAAACAATTTGAAACATATGATATATCTTATAAACTCTTCACATATGACTCTATTGATATACCATGCACTTCCATCTCCATTGTTCAATGAAATGATCTCCACGTTAATATATAATGCACTCGAATCTGCGTTATATGAAATAATTTCCAACTTTGATAAACAATTTGAAACATATGATATATCTTGTAAACTCTTCACATATGACTTTATTGATATACCATGCACTTCAATCTCCATTGTTCAATGAAATGATATCAATTCAACGTTAATATATAATGCACTCGAATCTGCGTTATAACAAATAATTTCCCACTTTGATAAACAATTTTAAACATATGATATATCTAATGAACTCTTCAGATATGACTTTATTGATGTACCATGCACTTCCATCTCCATTGTTCAATGAAATGATCTCCACGTTAATATGTAATGCACTCGAATCTGGGTTATATCAAATAATTTCCCACTTCAATAAACAGCTTTAAACATATGATATATCTAATGAACTCTTCACATATGACTGTATTGATATACCATGCACTTCCATCTCTGTTGTTCAATGAAATGATCTCCATTCCATGTTAATATATAATGCACTTGAATCTGCGTTATAACTAATAATTTCCCACTTTGATAAACAATTTGAAACATATGATATATCTTATAAACTCTTCACATATGACTCTATTGATATACCATGCACTTCCATCTCCATTGTTCAATGAAATGATCTCCACGTTAATATATAATGCACTCGAATCTGCGTTATATGAAATAATTTCCAACTTTGATAAACAATTTGAAACATATGATATATCTTGTAAACTCTTCACATATGACTTTATTGATATACCATGCACTTCAATCTCCATTGTTCAATGAAGTGATCTCCATTCTACGTTAATATATAATGCACTCGAATCTGCGTTGTATCAAATAATTTCCAACTTCCATCTCCATTGATATACCATGCACTTCCAACTCCATTGTTCAATGAGGTGATCTCCAAATGTAGTCAACATTCTCAAAAATATACAATATTTGAACAATTCTTCGTGTATGTTATATTCATACATCATGCACGTCAATCTGCGATGTGAGATATTCTCCAACTTTAGATTAACTTTTTCAATTACTTGCTATATCCGATGAACTTTTCACCTATGGCTGTATTGATGTACCTTCCAATTACATCTCCATTAGCTGTTTAATAGGATGATATCCAAAGGCAATCGCCATTTCCAAATATTAGTAGTATCTTGCACGTCTCTTCTTATATTTCCAATGATACATCAATGACGCACTATAATTTTCATTGCCCATTGTTCAACTTCTTCAACGATTTTCTTCGTGCTTTGAGCCAGTTTTCATTCTCCTGAATGACCTTCATGAAGTTGGCCGCCCTTCTTAAGTTGATGCCGGTTAAACTGATTGTGACGTCAATATTTTTTATTTTTCAAGACGTCATAGAAGAAAATTTTTTGTTCTTCATGTTAGGTTTTCTGTGTTGCTTATTATTGTTTGCATTCTCTTCTTTTTACTGCATCTTTCATCATTTCCGCTTTCTATGACCTATTCTCTAAATCTAGAAACATTTCGATTTGACATTAACATTTGATAAACATATAAACAATTGATCCACATATACATTTTGCAGCATATGCTATATCTTATCGAGGTTTTCACATATGACTGTATTGATATACTATGCACTTCCATCTCCATTATGAGAGACTTAAGATTAAGTTTTTCAATTACATTCTCTATCCGATGAATTACTCACATATGACTGTATTGGTATACCATGTACTTTCATTTCCATTATTCAATGAGTTAATCTCTAAATGTAGTCAACATTCTCAAAAATATGCAATATTTGAACAATTCTTCGTGTATGCTATTTGCACACATCATGCACGTCAATCTGCGATATGAGATATTCTCCAACTTTAGATTAACTTTTTCAATTACTTGCTATATCCCATGAATTCTTCACCTATGGCTGTAATGATGTACCTTCCACTTACATCTCCATTAGCTATTTAATAGGATGATATCCACAGGTAATCGCCATTTCCAAATATTTTCAGTATCTTGCACGTCTCTGCCTATATTTGAAATGATTTAATAATGACGCACTACAATTTTTATTTTCCATTGTTCAAGTTCTTCAACAATTTTATTCGTGCTTTGATCCTGTTTTAACTCTCATGAATGATCTGCATGACGTTTATCGTTCTTCTTGAATTAATGCTGGCTAAATTGATTGTGACGTCAATATGATTATTGTTTAACACGTCACAGAGGAAATTATTTGTTCTTTATATTATGGTATCTGTTGAATTATTTTATTGCGTGCACTTTTTTCTTCTTACTGCATCTTTTATCATTTCCGTTTTCCATGCCCTATTCTCTAAATCTAGAAACATTTTAATTTGACATAAACATTTGATAAACATAAACATTTGATCCACATAAACATTTTGAAGCATATGCTATATCTTATAAAGTCTTCACATATGACTGTATTCATATACCGTGCACTTCTATCTCCATCAAAATTATGCAATATTTGAACAATTCTTCGTGTATGGCTATATTGATATATCTTGTACGTCAATCTGCCATATCAGATAATCTCCAACTTAGATTAATATATTCAAACATATGGTATATGCGATTAACTCTTCACATATGACTGTATTGATATACCTTCACTTCAATGTCCATTTTTCAATGAGATGATCTACAAATGTAATCAGCATTCTCAAAAATATGCAATATTTGAACAATTCTTCTTGTATAGATTGTTGATATATCATGCGCTTGAATCTGCGTTAAATCAAATTATCTCCAACTTTAGATATCCATTTGAAACATATAATATATCTAATGAACTCTTCACACATGATTTTATTGATATACCTTGCACTTCCATCTTTATTATACAATGTTATCATCCCCAAATGTGGTCAACATTCTGAAATATAAGCAAACTTTCAACAATTCTTCGTGTATGGCTATATTGATACATCATCCACTTCAATCTATGTTATGTGAGATATTTTCCAACTTTAGATTAATTTTTTCAAATTACCTGTTATATTGACTCCTTACATATGACTGTATTGATATAACATGCATTATAGTATCCATTATTTAATGAGATCATCTCCAAATTTGGTGGACGTTCTCAGATATATAGAATTTTTGAACAAATCGTCGTGTATGGCTATATTGATATATCTCCAACTTAGATAAAAATTTTGAAACATATGCAATATGCAATGAACTCTTCACATATGGCTTTATTGATATCCCTGCTTTCCATCTCCATTAGCTATTTAATAAGATGATGTCCGGAGGTAATCGCCATTTCCAAATATTTGCAGTATCTGCAGCTGCACGTCTCTGCTTATGTTTGAAATGATGCATCACGCACTACAATTATTATTGTCCATTGCTCAACTTCTTTAACAATTTTCTTCGTGCTTTAATCCTGTTTTAATTTTCCTGAATGATCTACATGAAGTTGGTCGTCCTTCTTAAATTAATTTGCCCGTTAAACTGATTGTGACGTCAATATAATTATTTTTTATTTTTTCACTTTACAGAGAAAGATTTTTGTTCTCCATATTTGGTTTTCTTGTGTTGCGTATTGTTATTTGCACTCTTCTTTTTCATAAATTTGCCGGTTAAATTGCTTATGTTGTCGTCTTATTGTGGTTTAACACGTCATAAAGGAAAAGTGACTTTCAGTTAATTTGGTTTGCATATGGTGGTTCTTAAATCTCAGTCTCTCTGTGCTAAAGTTCTTAAATATAATAATAAGCCACGCTGGAGAACCAATTATGAAGAACAATAAATTTCGCGCAAACCTTCTTACATTGAATAAGATAATAAGAGGGTAAACAAGAAAGAAATTTATGGGCGAGTTTCTCATCACCCGATGATGGGAGACGGATCTCTCCCGAAACGCCATCAAAGCTTAACGGTGAATATCGTGTCTATAATACCCTGCTACAAGTGGTTATTGCTATATTTTTGTTTAGATACATCTGGAGTAATGCTAACTAAACGAAGAACGATCTTGTGTCATTCATAAAGGATTTGATGTTTCAAGGCTTGCATTATTTTGTCGTTGTGTTTCTGACGGTCTTCTGCTACCCTGATTGATAATGCGTTCTCGACGCTTGAAAAACAAGCCATAATAATAGAGGGAATCGAGAAGTGGATTTAACGACATTATGACATTAGCAATTACCATAAATGTATGGCCTTGATTTTCTTTTGCCAGAAAATAGTATATTGATAGTGGAAATGTGCCGATGATGTATGCCACTGTTACAGCTGTTGAATGCTTTATTACTAGCACGTTTGCTTGACGGCTGGTGTTACGAGGTAGTGAAGTTTTCCGTTTAAGCAATCGATAGCATATAATGCTATAAAATACTATCAGCAAGGACCCACATGCAACCATTATCAATGCAAAAAGGAAATTATTCAGTATATGAAAGAACAGAAGCATCGTGATGAGTAATGATAACGTCCACACAATACCCATCCCAACAGAGCATCTTCTACGCGTAATTATGAAACGACTTTTTAATGGAAATACAACTGAAATAAATCGTATTATTGCTATAAGAATTACGTTCCAAAGAGAAGTAGCTCCACCAAAATTTTCAATTGATGCTGTAACTACTTTCACATAATACCTTATGGTACTATCCAGTTCTTGTATTTGCGACTCAGTGACAAGCCAAGCGCCAGTGGCCAATAGACCAAATGCAAACAAAGAATCTCCAACACCAAGGCTTAATACAGTCATGTCGAAAATTGTCTTGGGCACTTTTTTCCTCATCACGAAAACAACCAATGCTGTGTTAGCTGACAGACCGAGAAGTCCAAATGTTGTAAGTAGTGAACCATATATAACAGTGTTAGGCATTTTGCAAGAACGTATCAGTTGATGCCTATTTCTGCAGTGTCCGTGAATTCGTAGCTAAACGTTAGATAAGTAGGATTACAATACTATGCCAGCATCTTAACAATGAAAAACGTTGCTTTGAAAATAACGCTTGCCTTCATAACTCTTACCATAAACTCAAGATGAAAACCGAAGTAGCTATCAAGCCATCGTCTGCAATGGAAGCATCTTATCAGTGAAAAAAGATTTGCCTTTACACAGCTGACCAAAAACTGAAGATTAAAGCCAATCGAACTGTTATTTGCATGATGGTATTAGAGGTACAAACAACTTGATTTTCTCTTCACTCTCATGTTGCGAAGGACCATATGGCAATCTCATATTCTTTGCAATCTAAGCACTTTTCTTAATTAACATGCATGGCAAAATAACAAAATGTTTCGTGGCCACAGCATGAAGTACCTCCTTTTCAAAAGTTCTTTGTATGTTCTTGTAATCTGTTGGTTTATCTAGCCGAGTGGTAAACATAATATAAAAAATGATAAGAGATATACTAATATAACAAACAGTTTTATTTTCTTCCTGCTTTCAATTTCAGTCAAAAGCTTTCCCAAAGAAAGTTTCAGACTTTTCACAGAAAGTATATGGATACAAGATGCATACTACTCTTCCCTAGTGCGGTACAAACAAGGGAGATAAAGGAGTGGAAGACATTATTAATGCCCCAAGCGGTGATACATGCAGCCTCGTTTTCGCAACAGTGCAGAACGACTTCTGCATAGTATAAACAGTTGCTAACGGCAACAACTCATATAATCACCTGATTTCTACTACTTTTCTCAAGCGGAGTATCTACAAAGTACTATTAATGGCAAAATACATTAAGGGCTCATCAGACTCTTACAGGAAAAAATAATGATAAAAATGCATAATTAAAGAAGATAACAAAGTCTTTCATGCGTATCTCTCTCTCTCATAGTTTTATTACGAATTCTTCTATCTATAACGAACAACATACTAACTAAGGTCCTAAGGTTATAAACCAAAATGAAATGATTACTTGTATCTTAACGATGCTAATATATCAAAATTCACTACTGAAGGTAATATGATTTGATGTTCTTTGATACTAAGTTTTTCTATCATGATCCTAAAAAAAGAATTTTCCGTAGCCTTACAGAGTTTCTAGAAAATACGAAAATGTAGGAAAGTGAAATGCAATTTTGCGAAATAGAAAGTTGTAAACATTAGCTTTATTACAGTGGTTTTCGAAAAATTTGGAAGCAGAGCTGTGGTAATAGGTGCTGCTGAACTTCTGAATGATTACGATTGAGATCGAAAGACAGCTCTGCTCACGTGCACAATAATTAATATCGTACATTAATTAAATAATACAATAGATTAAATATGCATTAATTAAATATGCAATAGATTAATTAATTATGCAGTAGATTAATTAAATATTCAATCGATTAACTTATGATATAATTGGATTGTCAAAGACCCTTCTAAATAAAAAATGTGATAAAATTTTGCGAATCTCATTTTTCTCGCAAACTACTGTCAGTGCTGCATTAAAAATAATCGCTTTACATTCAAACTTTAAACAGGAATGTCTCCTTGATCGGCAAATGGATCAAAAGCGTGTTCAGCGATTAACTGGTTTTCCTGTATTATTCTTGTCATTATAACTGGAGTTAGTAATTTAATCGCCTCATCAAAGTGTCTAATCTAATTGATTTTTCAGACGCGATCGCGTATTCCTATGGTATGATAATGAAGGTTGGAAAAAATCGAACCCGAAATGTGAAGTGCTACTAGCTATATAAATTCAAAGAATTTTCTTGTATAAATTCATATTCATTGAAACTGTTTATAAAATATAAATAGAATGTGAAATAGAACCGTTTGAGATCCCTTTGTCATTAAGTATGTTTGAATGTATTTATGTATATATGTTCGCTTACAACAACTCAAGGTCCACCCAAGCAGCGCGAAACAGAAGGTCTCTTTGAAAGCCTATAAATCAGCATTTTCCGGAGAGCGTCCCGAGCGAAAAAAATTTTCAAAAACCTAACGAATTAATATGTTAGGATTGAAATTAAATTAAAGGTATTAGTCTTAACCCTTTGTTTCCCACTGTAGCCAATTGGCTACATATTATTTCAAGTCGTTCCAATTCCCCTCGTTCCGTGTAATAGCCTTGCCTTAAGTGTTTGTTACACACAACAACACAAGAGGAACCAACAAAATGGCGGCTTTCCAGTCTTCTTTGCAGCGTTGGGAAGAAATTCAATATTTTCTCTCGCCTGGTCGCCAATTTTTCAGTCAGACAAATTTTTTGGCCTAAATGGAAAATCTAAAATGCTGTTTTATTTAGAAGTAAATAATTTAGTGCAGGAAAGTAAGTACTTTTCTTGCAGTTTTTCACCCAAATTTTGGCCTAGGCCCAAAATTTCGAATTTTTTGTATAGGGGGGCGCGGTTATTCGGGGTTGTCCCTTGGGGGGCAAAAAATCCCCCAGGCCCCCCTGGTCAATTTTTTCACTTGTTTTGTCATGTTCATACCCAAATCTATTTAATTTGAAAATCTGAGTGAGATATGAAGAGTATTTCATAATTTGGGAAACAAAGGGTTAAATACAAAATGGTATGATGTGGGTCCGAGAAGCCATTGTGACGTCATATTCTTGGAAAAACCGAGCCCTTACAGAACAGTAACTTTTGAAAAGTTCAACCCAATATTAACGGGTACAAGTCTAATTATATTTACATTGAAACAGTATAAAAATGTTCTACCATATTCTCAACTGGCGAATAAAGGATAAAATTTCTACTCGTCAATACGTAAAAAAATAAAAAAATTCGTTGTTCAGGAAAATTTCTGTTTGTCACCTTCTCATATTTGATTGAGTAATTAGAATTTTGCTTTGAAAATATCTTGCATGAAATGTCTCGCAGCAAAAGTAGAAACAGTTTTTGACAGTACAAAATTTCAAAATATTGCTAAGATTAAGTTCTGATTCCCTGAAACCTTTAAGCTGTGTAACAAAAGTAAATTGTAAAACTAATGAATAAACTTGATCTTGCTTCCCCTCATTTCTCTATTTTCTTGACTTTTGTAGCAATTCATAACAGGAGTTTGTGTCTGTAGTCTTTCCCGATCATCACCAACTGAAATAAAGAGAAGAAGCTGGTTGACCAACCATGTGGCAATTGATTGCCGTAGCCATCTTATTTAGCTGCATATGGAATAATGCTAGCTATAGAATATGTCTTGTGTCTTTCATAACTGATTTGATGTTTCAAGGCTTTCGTTATTTTGCTGCTGTGTTTCTGGGTGCGTTCTGGTATCCTGATTGATAATACGTTCTCGACGCTTGAAAAACAAGCCAAAATAATAGAGGGAATCGAGAAGTGGATTTAACGACATTATGACATTAGCAATTACCATAAATGTATGGCCTTGATTTTCTTTTGCCAGAAAATAGTATATTGATAGTGGAAATGTGCCGATGATGTATGCCACTGTTACAGCTGTTGAATGCTTTATTACTAGCACGTTTGCTTGGCGGTTGGTGTTGTGAGATAGTGAAGTTTTTCTTCTAATCATTCGATAGCAAATAATGCTATAAAGTACTATCAGCAAGGGCCCACATGAAACCACTATCAACGCAAGAATCCAGATTTCCATTAAATGGAAAAACACAAGCATCGTGATGAGTAATGATAATGTCCACACAATACCTATTCCAATACAGCATCTTCTACGAGTATTTATGAAGCGACTTTTCAATGGAAATACAACTGCAATAAATCGTATTATTGCTATAAGAATTACGTTCCAGAGGGAAGTAGTAGCACCAACATTTTCAATTGTTGTTGTAGCTATTTTTATATAATACCGAATTGTACCATCTAGTTCTTGTATTTGCGACTCAGTGACAAGCCAAGCGCCAGTGGCCAATAGACCAAATGCAAACATAGCATCTCCAACACCAAGGCTTAATATAGTCATATCAAAAATTGTCTTCGGCACTTTTTTCCTCACGACGAAAACAACCAATGCTGTGTTAGCTGAAAGACCGAGAAGACCAAATGTTGCAAGTAGTGATCCATATATAACAGTGTCAGGCATTTTAGAAGGCGTTACTCTTTGAAGAAAGTATGAGTTGATACTTGTTTCTGCAATTTCAAAAAATTCGTAGCTAAATGTTTAATGTGTAGGATTGCAATACAATTACAGCGTCTGAATAATGAACACGCCCTGACAATTCAGTTTGCTTTCATACCGCTTGCCAAGAACTCAAGATTTCAACCAGCATTAATGCCAACATGTATAATGGTCTGCACCATAACAGTGAAAATAAAATAGATATTTGTTCTCAAAATTAAATTGGCTTTCGTACAGCTTACCAAACACTGAAGATTAAAACCAGTATCAATGCCAGAATGTGCAATCACCTGCATCTTTACAGTGAAAATAAATAAATATTTGTTCTCTAATTAATAAGTTTTTCTTCATAAATCTTATACCAAAAACTGAAGATTAAAACCAGTCAAACTGCTATTTGTATGACTGTATGATAGAAGTACAGACAACTTAATTTTCTTTCCTTGCTCGTGTTGCGAAGCACCATATGGCAGTTGCATATTCTTTGCAATCCAGGCACTTTTCTTAATTAACAGCTTTGCAAAATAACAAATTCCTGACCTCCTCTACAAAATTTATTTTTATGTTGTTGTAATCGGTTCGTTTATCTGGCCGAGAATGATAAACACAATAACAGAAATGATGAGCGAGTGCCCAAGAGATGTAATACAGCTACGCATACGCCATGTTTGTTTGTGTGAAATTGTTCATGTTTATCCTTAAGCTTGCACTAATTTGGTTGATTTTTGTGTGATTTAGATTTTCTTAATTAACTTGGTTTTTCTCTAGAGTGTATTACTTTAATGGCTTCGGATTAATTTTGTAATCGGCTTATGTTTTTAGTTAACTATTATGGGATTCGTAATTAGACAAAATAAAGGCTATTCTTATTGAAAACGGCTACCCTGAAGACATTATTTCGGATTGTTTCCGCAAGAAGATCGCAAGGTTTTCGGCTGACAAAGTGATCTAGTCTAAAACACCACACGAGTCGGAACACGAATGAACACAAGTGAACACGAGTGAACACAAGTGAACACGAATGAACACGAGTGAACACGAGTCGAACACGAGTGAACACGAGTCGGACACGAGTGAACACGAGTCGAATACGATTGAACACGAGTCAGAAACGAGTGAAACCGAGTGAATACGAGTCAAATACGAGTACACGAGTCAAATACGAGTAAACATGAGCAAAGAACAAGCGAATAGGAATGAAAAAGAACAAAAATGAAGTGCATCGATATAAGGGAAAGCTACCTACTTTCATATCCAGGCGTACCTTAAATAAGCAATCTAACGTCCTCTCTTGTAGTAACGCCCTTCCAAATAAACTCTTCAACTTCGAAGTATGGCTCAGGGGTTTTTCTGATTCATGAAACTTAAACCAATTTCTTTTGCTTTTTAAAGTTTAGAAATCACGTTCTGGACATAACAAAAGGGCCTACGTGTGCCTTTGAAAATAGATACACCCAGACCCTATAATCGGGTAACTTATATGCCCTCCGCTATTGTATAATGTTGGTCTTATGTACATCGAGATGTCAAATGCTTCATTTATCTGGTGAACGATTCGTATACCTTCGTTCTTGGAAAGAATCTTAATTCAATGCATCAGGTAATATATTCGGACTTATCAAGGCTGTTTCTGACACCGTATTAGACATGATAGTCACCACTTATCATGACAAGCCCAACTAAATATCAAAGGCCCAACTAAATATCAAAGGCTTGTCATGATAAGTGGTGACTATTTATCGTGTCTAATACAGCATCAGGTAGTATTTTTTCTGCCAGAATGCCTCTCTCATAATCTACCTCTCTCTCATAATCTACCTTTCTTATATATTTATTTGCGAATCGCGTTGCGAATCTTTCCACAGAAAATATGAGATAGTTAAAAGATTTATCTCTTCAATATACGAACGTCCCGACGAACATACGAACACATTGCCAAACAATGCGACCTATGACTCTTGGGTTTAATAAAGGAAAATCGAAGGAGGAAGGAATAGAAATGGGCTGATATCGGGGACTCATTAAAAGCGTTTGTCACCTCAACGTGTGATGAAGTTAAACAATGATGAAGTTGAACAATCACAGCAACAATGAAATGAAGCACAATCACAATCACATCCAGGTGCTACCAGTCGCTAGAGAACACTCGAAACAACGAGGATGTCAGAAGCTAAAAAGCTTCGTCTAGCATTTTTTCTAATAATAATAGTTCAAGCAATAATATCTAAATATTAAATCTAAAAAAAATTAACTAAAGTTTCTATTTATTTTTGAGTTTAGTTAAAATATGGTCGATTCTTTTCATTCATTTAATTTATTTAGTAAAAAAAGTCGTATTCGATTGGTTCACTCGTTTTTACAGTCTGTGCTTGACTCGTGTTCATTCGTGTTCACTCGTATTCGACTCGTGTTCACTCGTGTTCGACTTGTGTTCACTCGTGTTCATTCGTGTTCACTTGTGTTCACTCGTGTTGCCTCGTGTTCCGACTTGTGTGGTGTTTTAGACTAGACCCTGACAAAGTGCCCTGTTTACT
The DNA here is from genome assembly GCA_014526335.1 of Chrysaora quinquecirrha. Taxonomy (NCBI): domain Eukaryota; kingdom Metazoa; phylum Cnidaria; class Scyphozoa; order Semaeostomeae; family Pelagiidae; genus Chrysaora; species Chrysaora quinquecirrha. The sequence goes on along the minus strand of JACTAT010000276.1, from coordinate 35,141 downwards.
TAAAGATTCCGTGGCTTGGCAATGTTTCCTCATGGTGTTAAAAACACAATGCCAATTCAGCTTCTCTTTCTGATTGGTGCATTTCAATCCACGGGTATAAATTCCGCCTTTATCAAGTGTTTCGGTCTGTTTCTGACGATTATACTCTGAGGAGTGTCAGACGAAAAAAGCTTTCATGTATTTCCGAAAATGTTTCCGCTGTTTCTTTCATTATACAAAACTAAGTCTATTACAAGTAGACAGGGCATATAGTCTAGCAATCTAACAAAATGCCTAATTTAACTTTTTATTGTGGAATTTGATAGATAAGGTAGGAAGCTTCAAAAAACCACCGAATACCTTTCCGGGAAAGCTTCCGGTGTCACGTGACCGATGGCGTCAAATACGGCAAAATTTGTGAACAACTGCGCATCTTTATCTGATCGTCTGCGTGAGAGCCTGAAGTCACTGAGAGAAAATCCATCCACAGAAGCACTTAAAGCGGTTATACACACAATTAGATGAACTTGAAGAGTTAGTTCGTGAGATAAGTAGCTGCGAAAGTCCTCAACAAACAATGACTGTTGCGTACTTGAGAGATATATCGTCTTTACTAGCTCTGGTCTCTGCCGTTCGTGAAGGAAATTTCGAAAGACATCTTGAAGCAGAACGAGAAATGCTGAAACAAGTGTTTGCTTTCGACCACCAAAACTACTCTCGCTATTTGACATTTCAGCATGCGCTATGACGGATTTGAAGTCAAGCAACAATCCAGCCTATCAAGAACTGCTCGAGAGGGGATTCGGAGCGAATTATTCGGGAGAAAAGTTTGCTACAGTTCGCGGGGATTTGATCACTGAACATTTTAATCGCGAAACCAAAGGGACAGCAGGTCCATTCAGATCCGGATTTAGTACCAATATCGAAACAACTAACAATTTCGTGAAAACTATCACATCACGCAAAGATTCGCCTTACAATGCGTGATAAACTTAACATCAAAACCACGTCGACTCACAAAGAGCTTACGGATAGCGGTAAAGCAAAATACCATAGCGATGTCGCTGCTTTGAAAGAAAAGTTGTATTCAGTGGCGCAGCGGAGGTCTGTGGGGCCCTTAGTGACGTAGTGGGACTGGGGCCCCTTGTTACCATGTCTAATGAGGAACTAGGAAGCTGAAATAGGAAATAGGCACTAGAAAATAGGGAATAGGAAACTGCAAGTATATCGAAAGCTTTTTGGACGTTTGTATTTTTTCGGCGGTTGCAACAACCACTTTACACAAAGGAGGGTCAGATTTTAAAAACTTCAGGTAATGATAAGCTAATCCTGCTCTAAAGCGTCAACTTTGCAATATCAATGACTTTCTCGCTTATAAGCAGTTTGTCATTTAAGAAAACACGCACAATTCATCAAGAAAGATCTTTTCATTTAGACATAATTTTAAGGTTAGGGGCCCCTTGGAGCCTCGTATGAGCGGGGGCCCTTAGTTGTAGGCCCTAAAGGTAACCACCGTCGGCTACGCCACTAGTTGTATTACTATGAAACGGATCCATTTTCGAATGGTCCTGCAAAAGTAATCTGCACGGGTTTAGAAATCGATACAGAAGTAATTGAAGGCCTAATGAAGGCACCAGAAATTGGAAATACCAGATACAAAGATTTTGTCCAAAGAGGACTTGTGACTAAAGAAAAAAGCATATTTGATCCAATCAAAAGAGTAAAGCTGAAAACCGGGCTTGAAAAGGTAAAGAGTAAACCTAAAGCAGTATCCATCCTCAAAGAAGATCGACAGGCCTTTGGAATTCTAGTGGCGAAAGCAACATCGCTTGAAGAGGCGTTCACATTTCCAATTAAAACACTACCCATTGAGTCTTGCAGCACCAAACAACATGTTGCGACAATTTTTCTGAGGTACAGACGGCAGACGATTGTTGAAGATCCCGCTTATCATCACTTGCAAAGAGGAAACTTGGCTGATTCGAAGTGATGGAGTGGAACGAATGCGAGATTGCAACCACGCGGAAGCAGACACGAGACTTGTGCTTCATGCAGCTCAAGATAAATCCCCTGCTGTGATAGTTGCAAAGGATACAGACGTGCTTATCCTATTGCTTCGTGGTATGGTACACTGCCATGCCTCACAAGAATGGCACATGAAGATTGAGCACGAGAAGTATGTAGATGTACGATTGCTATTGTTGATGAACGATGGATCAAAGTCACTCCCCGAGGGACGAAAAGAAGCAACGAGACAAGCGACGACATGGAACAGAGAGAAATTAGTGCCATGGATGAAACGGAATGAGCTTCAGATAGTTCTGATTGGGAAAAAGACTTTATGACATCAGAAAAAGAAAAAACGGACTCTTCCGACAGTGACTATTTACCTTAGATCATTTTTGTACATAGTAGTGTTGCAGCGTTTAGTTTCTTTTAGTTGAGTCCTTAATCTTTCAATTCAGGCATCGCGTTTCAGCGTGATATGCTATCTTAAAAGTAAAGAAAGAAAATTCTGGGAAGAGTTAAGTCAGTTCTATTTGCATAGCCCAATCCGAGTAACAACATTAAAGAATACAATTTGCGGTCGCTGCGAAGGAGGAAAATATCAAATATGTAGCAGACTAATAAAACTGTATATCATTCAAAAGGTCTTTTTTAGCCGATGCCAAATATGCAATTTTTAAGTTTATATTTTATACCGTTCACGAGTTATCGAGGATTTGTGCACAATTTTTGCCGTATTTGACGCCATCGGTCACGTGACACCGGAAGCTTTCCCGGAAAGGTATTCGGTGGTTTTTTGAAGCTTCCTACCTTATCTATCAGATTCCACAATAAAAAGTTAAATTAGGCATTTTGTTAGATTGCTAGACTATATGCCCTGTCTTAACAAACAAGTATGAATGTGAAGTGATGCATAATTCTTCAAAGAGCCTTTGATAATTTCAACATAATAACGATAACACATAAAAATGACATGACGAAAGAGTATAGCGTTCCAGAACAGTAAATAAGAGCTAATGTCAGAATTTTCAGTGCCTTAAAGGTGTGCTTAGTACTAAGTCTATCTATTCTATATCTTAGATAAATGAAAAGGCTTTCTCCAATTCCTTAAAAATATTCTAGAAAATATGAAAATCAAGGAAAGTGAGACATTGTCGTAAAATTATGTAGTTCCAAAAAGCAACTTTATTACTGCAGTGTTGAGGAATGGAAAAACCGCGGAAATAGGTACTGTTGAACTTCTGAATGGATTACAATAATTGAGATCTAATGACATCTCACCTGCGCAATAATTAACATTATAATAAATTAATAAAATATACAATAGACTATTCAATTATGCAATAGATTAATTAAATATTCAATCGATTAACTAACGATTGATTGTCAAGTTGAGAAAGACCCTTATAGATAAAAAATGTGATAAAACCCTGTGCATCTAATTGTTTCCTGCAAATTTTCTTCCATATTGTATTGACGTTATCACTTTACATTCAAACCTTAAACAGAAAAGTCTTCTTAATCATCTTAATCAGCCCCCTTCTCCTCCCACGAAGAGGTGCGATAGTGAAAAACACAATGTGCAGATTGGGAACAGATAATCAAATAACGTCATTCTACATGTACAGTTTCATACTGCGTGTTCATTACTATACATTAAATACGGCACTACATTCATTCGGGACTACATTCATTCATTCTAAATACTACATGTGGGCATTGGAAGTGCGAAGTGGCGTGATGGATGCGTGAGGTTGGACAAATTACCGCCGTGGGTTGGTGAAGTACCCTTGTGGGCAAGCAAGGGTCTCTGTCGAATACGAGCGAGGCTCAGCAATCTAGAGAGCAGTGCACGGATGAAGAGAGGGGGCCGGGTCCCCATAGCAAGCATCCATGTCCATCTCTGGTGTGAAACATTCAATTGTGGATTAACTGCAAGGCAGTTTAATCTGCAGTTTGTAACATTTCTGAGTCTTTTCTGGGGAGAATGCAGTTATATTGCACTTCTTGCCACAAATCACACTTGTTTATGTTAGATACTGTACCATTTTACGCAAGGGTAGCAGGGACAGTTAATGAAGAACATGAAGTATTGAATAGATGGTGCTCTAAGTGCCTAATAAGTATAAAGCCATCCATATCACAACTGGCCCAGGCCTTACAGAGTGATGAACTGGACAGAGGTGGGAAGAGAGGGTTTTTGTTGGACCGAGGACTGTTCAGTATGATGCGTAAAGAAAAGAGGCCTTCCATATGATATGCTTGTTTTTTAGGTGGATTTCAGGGGTGTAACCTGTTGGTTTGTCAAAGGCTAGGGGTAGATCACGCACGCCCTTCATTGTTTAGCATAGCTAAGGCAGTTCGGCACATATGATTGCTTGAATGCCTTATGATAACACTCACTGAGAACTATGGCACAGAAAGGTATCTAGGCTACAACTACTGCGGCATGCGTGGATTTTGGATGGCGCAAGGTTGCAGGCAGCATGGGAAAAGGGGGCAGATTAACTACAGCTCAGCCTACGTCAGAACTTTGAATTAATCAGCCCCCTTCTCCCTCGATGAGGTGCGACAGAGAAAAACACAATGTGCAGATTGGCAACAGATAATCAAATAAAACGTCATTCTACAGATTCATACTGCGTCTACATTACTGTACATTAAACACGGTACTACATTCATTCTAAATACTATATGTGGGCATTGGAAGTGCCAAGTGGTAGCATGGACAAATTATCGAATGAAGGCTGGAAAATACATATAGTATGTTATCTATAGTATGATAATGAAGGCTTGAAAAGTACAGTATGTTATCTATAGTATGCTATTGAAGGCTGGAGAAATACAGTATGTCATCTATAGTATGCTAATGAAGGCTCGAGAAATGCTGTATGTTATCTATAGTGTGATAATGATGGCTTGGAAAAGTACAGTGTCATCTATAATATGCTAATGAAGACTGGAGAAATACAGTATGTCATCTATAGTATGATAATGAAGGCTCGAGAAATACAGTATGTCATCTATAGTATGATAATGAAGGCTCGAGAAATGCTATATGTTATCTATAGTATGATAATGATGGCTTGGAAAAGTACAGTGTTATCTATAATATGCTAATGAAGGCTCGAGAAATACAGTATGTCATCTATAGTATGATAATGAAGGCTCGAGAAATGCTGTATGTTATCTATAGTATGATAATGAAGGCTGGAGAAATACAGTATGTTATCTATAATATGCTAATGAAGGCTGGAGAAATACAGTATGTCATCTATAGTATGATAATGAAGGCTCGAGAAATGCTATATGTTATCTATAGTATGATAATGATGGCTTGGAAAAGTACAGTGTTATCTATAATATGCTAATGAAGGCTCGAGAAATACAGTATGTCATCTATAGTATGATAATGAAGGCTCGAGAAATGCTGTATGTTATCTATAGTATGATAATGAAGGCTGGAGAAATACAGTATGTTATCTATAATATGCTAATGAAGGCTGGAGAAATACAGTATGTCATCTATAGTATGATAATGAAGGCTCGAGAAATGCTGTATGTTATCTATAGTATGATAATGAAGGCTGGAGAAATACAGTATGTTATCTATAATATGCTAATGAAGGCTCGAGAAATACAGTATGTTATCTATAGTATGCTAATGTAGACGTCATTGCTGTTGCAGATGGTATGTCTGCGTTCTAAAATAGAGCCCCAAACGAAGTTGTCGCAGTTCTTGCTTCTGGTTGTTGGTTTTCGTCCTTGTAATCATAAATTCAGTTTTTCGAAGATTAGAACTTAATATTTGCCTATTTGCCAATAGTACCAGCCAGTAGTACCAGATTAGCCAGAAAGGCAACACTGCACATGATGACTTTGGTTTCCCATTCCATACCAGTCCATTCCACCAGTCAGCAAATTATCCTTCTGAAGCTCTTGCAAACATGAACATGATCTGAACTTTCGCTACATTTCGGGAAGGTTTCCGGGAAACAGAGGAGGACAACTAGGACGATGCTAGAATATCAATACACAAAAGAGAAAAGGATAAAATTTAATGCATCAATACGTAAAATAGGCTACCCTTTTCGGGAAAATAAGGGTTTGTCTATAACCTTCTGCTCTTTCTCGCTGACAGAGAGACGCATTGTACCATCGTACTGACTCTGAATAATAGCCTTTCAATCTTAACACGATAAAATCAAATCAAATCATCATAATCATTTTCAAAGTTGGTGTGACAATAGTTGAAAGGAAACTTATTAATACAAGCTATTTACAATATAATTTACAAGATATCAACGAAATATTATTTACAAGACATATGGACAGGCTACTAACATAGTTTACAAATACAGTTTTCACCCATCTTTCTTTTTAAGCCTGCAATTGTTGGTAGCTCCTTTATTTCATCGTTTAAATTGTTCCAAAATGAGCTACCTCTGAATGACAGCGACTTTGTGCCAATTTTTATCGTTCTTGTAATCGGTAATTTGTACAGACGATGCTTAGTTCTGAAATCATACTGAATCTCTTTCCGTTCATGACGGTGCCAGATGTATGTTGGATTTATAGATGGCTCATTGACGTATTTTTGGTTGGCGTCTTTGCCGCAAAGCATCCACACTAATGGGCAAAATTAAAGTTTGAATATTAGCTGTGTTGCACATTTTCATTGCCTGCTTTCTCGATAGATAACTATTTACCTCCTAAAAGCACTGTTTGTTTTGTCAAAGAGGGTTTTTACATGCCTACTGAACCGAAGCTGATTGTCAGTTAAACATGCTCAGTGGACGATATTTTTTTACCCTCAATATTCAACCGTCATTTATGCCTTTCATTTTGTCCCAGGAACATCAATTGGAACCAATCTGGGTTTGCCACCATACTGCTCAGTGGACGATATTTTTTTACCCTCAATATTCAATCATAATTTATGCCTTTCATTTTGTCCCAGGAACATCAATTGGAACCAATCTGGGTTTGCCACCATACCATTCGCAGAAAACCGATTTACGAGAGTACTTAGGTCGTTTTTTCGTAATTTCACCGTTACCTGAGTCGCCGGAAGCAAGGCATCGGAGACCATGCAGCGAGGCCAGAAGCAACGAATTCAGGGAAAACAATAGGAAAATCAAAATCACAATATTTGTAATGGCAAGGGGGGCACTTGCCCCCGCTGCCCCCATGCTTCCGGTACTCCTGCTGTTACTAGTGCCACTGAGTTCCACATTAATACACAGTGTTGCCGTCAGCAAAATTAAATATTTCTGAATCTAATTGCATATATAACAAAATTATAAACGAAGTTGTTAAATAGCAAGGGCCTAAGAACGGAGCCTTGGGGGACGCCTATCTTGACATTGCTCTGAGAACTTAACTGAGAACTGAAGCATTCGATCTACATAATACAGTTGTGGACCTTCTGGTTCGCTTTTACGTCCGAATGTGGTTTACGATCGCTGTTGTCCTTGGTATTTTGACAGCATGTAAATGCAATTTCTGTGTAAGAAATAAGCGCATGTGGTATTTATAAACATGTTGCCGCATGTTGACTTTGTATATAGCTACGCAGTAGTTAAGTTGAATTGACTGCTTTAAGCTGTCTTGAATTAATTGTTTGTCTGTCTGTGCAGCTGTAACCTAAATAAAAATGAACATAAGAATGAATGCGAATAGAATGAATCATGCATTTTTAGCTTAATGTTTCGTTAGTTTATCAGTTCCGTTTATCTAAAAAAAATGAATAGCACATATTTTGATGCGACTCTGATGATGCCATAGCAATATTTTGCTAAATTTTTTTATCTATCTTATTGACTCAACCTACCTTATTCATATACTCATTTATTCATTTTTATACTCATTTTTGTCTGTTATGCCCGTCTCTGACCACCACCCCCAAGACATATCCGCCTCTAAGTTTCTCCTCCCTCAAGGGGCTGTGGTTCATTGCCAGTATATTCACTCCAATCCAGTAATTGCTCATTTTTTCAGCACTGTCAATTGCTCTAGTCGATTGCTTAGTTTTTCCGTAGGGTTCTCAGTTATCTATGTAAGTTATTGTACAAATACAAGGTCCCAAGTCCCGTTACTCAGTAGAGTTATTGCTCATACCCTGCTCATATTGCTCAGCCCGTTCCTCCGTCCTGTACCTTCGTCTTGCTACATATTGTTCCAGTTGCGCAGTCCTTTTCCTCAATGATGTTCCTTAATGTTGAATTTCTTTGTGTTACGCGTTAACTGGGCCCTTCTGTTCGGTCCTGTTCCTTGGTCTTGGTAGTATTAAAAGCCCCTTAGTCCTGTTCCACTGTCTCGTTCCTTATTCTTTGTTTCTCATATTAATTAAGTCATTAATTAATATATTGATTAACCTTGTGAACATCCATTACTGTACTTAACTTGTTTATTTGTTTGTTTGTCTCGAGGCGCTTTGGCAAGTTGAGCCTGCACCAGGAAAAGAAGTATTTATTAACACAAATTAATTACTATTTAGCTTTATGCTATTCATATAGTGCTCAAACAAAAAAGAAATAACACACAGTACTGTGACATAAACTTTCGTGTTGGCATTATTTGTAGTAATATATTTTATGTACTAAGTTTCTTTAGGGCCCTGGCCAAACAATCAAACACTGTTGGTCCAACATTTTCAATCTGCTGTACAACAAATGTTTGACCGTTTGGCCACGTCAAAAAACATTGCTTGACGAGCAAAAGTAACAAACTTTGACAAATTTCAAAATGTCTTTGTCAAATTTGAAACAAGTAAAAAATGTTGGACGGGGAATATTTTGCGACGTGGCCAAACGGTCAAACATCTTGCTTAACAAGCAAATCTCAAATGTTGGACCAACAATGTTTGATCGTTTGACCAGGGCCTAACTTGCATTTTTCATTTTCCAAAAAGTTTTGCACAATATCTGTAATTAATTTTTTTAGATTCTCGAAGTTTTAAGATCTCTGTATATTAAAACAATGCGCTTACGGTTTAGACTTGTCGTTTCCTTGCTTTCCTTTATTAGCGTATTTGAAGGAAAGTAGACGTCATTGCTGTTGCAGATGGTATGTCTGCGTGTGTACTAAATGAGTCAGTACAAACCCTGGCGTAGAGGGGGGGGGATGTATTCAGAATATTTTTCATATAAAACTTGCCGTTTTTTCCGGGAATCATTCTGATGTGGATTAGAACCGGGAATAGAATGTGGTTCCTTCTTCTGGAGCCGGGTATGTTGTGTCAAATTTTATCTAGAGCTGGTTATTCGAATAGGAATGCTATCGTGTGGAAAAGGAAACTTGTGTGTATTTAGGCCCCGGAGTCCCGGGGGGGGGTACTTCAGTTTGTAGACATACTGGACGTGCCGCTCATATGGATGGGTTTCTTCAACTGAAATTTTATACATATGGGTCTGATATTCTGCTTGATCCTAATTGATGGGTTGGTATTTTAGGATTTTCTTACCAATAGGTCCCAATATAATTTACTGCAAAGTTGCTGACAACCTTTCTACTTTGCATTTTGCTTCCGAATCGATGACTTAGCAGCGAAGACAGAGCTGGGTCACACTGATTGCAAAGGATCGCTGTCAGATTCGATTTCGCGAGATTTTGCGTGAATTCTAGCACTGTGAAAGTGTTTTAAAATCAAACAAATTCATATACATGGGCTTTGAATTACCTGATATATATGCAAAAGGATCAGAAATCCTTGAAATCCTATCATACAAATGAGTCCTTTTGTCAAAGTCCAGATTCACGTCTAATCCTGGTCAGATTGAAGTACGGGGGTATTTAGGTACCTTCTGCATTTGTATGCTGCATTTTTCAAAACATTGTCTAATATTATGACGAAATGTCAGATATACTTTTTCGACACTAATTCTAGAGCCGGGTAAGGTTGTGGCCTAACTAACGAACAAAATGTAAATTATGAATTAGGAAAATCTTAAAATCATCCTAAATCTGTAAATCTGTGAATTTCAAGGACAATATAAAAGAGAGTAAAGAGAACTAACTCTTAAGAAACATACGACATTGAAATGAATTTTGCGTGGACAAAAACCACAGTTTCATTTGGGATTTGGAATATTCTTGCTTGATGTCATTGAGGGTCTATTGTAAAACACCACACAAGTCGGAATACGAGTGAACACGAGTGAACACAAGTGAACACGAGTTAACACGAATCGAACACGAGTGAAAATTATCAAAGACGAGTAAAAACGGGCGAACACAATCGAATCCCACCTTTTCGAACCAAATGAGATGAACTTGAAGCAAAATATTAAAATTAATATTGATTAAACTGACAAATACGTAAAAACAGAGAAGAGTAAATTGAAGTCTGTAATTTCAGAATGGCGAGTAAAACGGAACGAACAAAATGTTCAATCGAAATAATACTTGGAAATAATTATTAGGATAGAATAATAATATGGAATGGAGAAAAATTTCAATCTCAGAAGAAATCTACCTTTCCAACTTGGTTTGTTTGTGATTGTGATTCATATTATTGTCGCTGTTATTGTCTAACAATTGCTTTGTTCAGTAGTGAGATAATTTGTGTTAGCAACGGACCTGACCTTACCCTTTTCTGTTCCTCCTTTCTTTTCTCCAAACACTAGGGTACTAAATCGCATTGTTTTGCCAGGTGTTCATATACAGCACAGACGACATACGCTTCGAATATTTGATATATATATTTAAATATATGAATCGCAAAGCTATTAGACCCATACACCGCATAACAATAAGAACGAGATTTTTCAGAGAATGAAGAAAGAACCATTTGAGAAAAAACGACGAAGTTTATGAGTGCTTAATGGAGCATGGGCCTTGTAAGAAGATTTTAAATTTACCCTGGGCGTTCTTTTCGATAAAGGCATTAGTTCGGGAGATGGCGTTTAGGTCGGTCACTCTCTATTTGTTTTCAAAAACTGTTATTCTATTCATTTCGCTTGTTTCCACTCGTTTTCGCTTGTTTACACTCGTTTACGCTTGTTTCCACTCGTGTTCACTTGTGATCATTCGTGTTCGACTCGTGTTCGACTCGTGTTCACTCGCATTCACTTGTGTTCATTCGTGTTCACTTGTGTTCATTCGTGTTCACTTGTGTTCCGACTTGTGTGGTGTTTTAGACTAGATCGTCATTGAGTACTTTTTTGGGACCTTTTTGGTCTCTTGGGCCTTCCTTGTTTCAAAATTAGCTGATTTTTTGGAAGGAACTGATGAATGACATGAACATTCACATATTACATTGACGTTCTGCTACTCCCAATGTTGACATTATCTACGATACCAAATATCGAAAGACGTTCATTATTCTGTCATCGAGTATGAGAAAACAAATTTATCCAGGAAAGAACGAGCATTTCTCTGTTTCACAGCAAGTACTACAACATTTTCTGGAAAGAAATATGCATGCAGTAGTACTGGTAGGGTGGTTTTTGGACCCAGGAAATGATTACGAAGGCCTAAAATAAAACGAAGAGTTGGAACAAAGACATCGAGTTGAGGGGGGCTTTGGGGTTTTACGGGTTGCGGGTTTGGCCGATTTTGCCCTCGGGTTTTCGGGTTATTCCAAAAAAACGTGCGGGTTTTCGGGTTCAGCATATTTGACGGGCGACGGGTTTTGCCATTTTTTAGCTCGGGTTTTCGTGTATTTTAGTAAAAATGTGCGGGTTTTCGGGTTTTTTCCCGTCATATAGGATATATCAATTTGTGAAATTCATAAACAGTTCTTGAAACTATGATAAACGTCAATACAGTAAAGTTTACTTTTAAGAGCTGGAAAGCCTCGGTTATGTAGCTACAATCTTGGACAAAATATATTGGAACGGCCTAAATAGTTCTGCTATTATCTATTGATTTCCCCTTCTCCCCCGTTACAATGTTGTTTCGAACCAAAGTTGTCTTGCTCTACTACCAACATTGTTTTGGGGATAAGAGGGGGAAGAATTGGAGTTATTGAAGTAGAAAATCAGTGGAATAGGCCATATTCCTTGGAGAAAATGCCTTGTTCCAAATATTTTGTCCAAGATTGTCTGTAGAACATTGTTTTGAGAGGAACTGAAATTTTCAAGAAGATGCTACAAAATATCTGTTTCTTACTAAAATTCCCCTTCAATGCTCAATGAGTATACAGTATAATGTAAGTCCAGCAAAAGTCGAAAAATTACACGCCCAGAAGCCACACCCTTAATTTATGACGCTGTTATGTTCGACGATACCCTGGGTACCAGACTTTCAATCTCAAGATTTCAATCTTCAATTTCATTTTTCTTGAGATTGAAAGTCTGGTACCCAGGGTAGTTCGACGAACGGTTCTATCCATAAAAACATTGTACAGAGCTGAGAACGTACGGGTAACCATCGGGTAACCATACGGGTAACCATGATTCTATATGCATTTTGTATGGATTTAGCAAGGGTAACCACGGGTAACCACGGGTAACCATAATATATAAAGGGAATAAGATATACACCCTTCTT
>JACTAT010000276.1:0-22161 GCA_014526335.1 Chrysaora quinquecirrha | reverse complement strand
TTGTATTAAATAACATTACTTATTTGTTATTTGTTAGATTGTGTTATAAATAATGTTTTATAGACGCATGAAAGAATTCAAAAGTATACATATTATTCTCTCTATATGCTGCCAAACCCGAGTGGCAATTCACTCCTTCGAATCTCGTACAATTGGAGAGGAGGGGACTTGGGGGGGGCAAATGCCCCTCCCTTGTTAGTATGTTTAAAGAGGCCTTGGATGCCCTTCGGTTAAATCTGCGATCAACGAAAAATATAGCTAATAGCTCACTCTTCACACCCATGTCAAGTAAATTGAAACAGTATCCAATACCCCTTTTCAATAGCTTTTAATTTGTTGGATACTTTAATCAGTGTTCATAAGGAAACACCGAAAAGCTTTTAAAAATACAAAAATACCATTTTGTCAGATCTAGCAAATGCTTTTTGTGTTCATAGTCAATGCGAATCAATGCCATTGCGTTGTCCATGGCATTAGTCAATGTCATAGTCAACCACGGGGGCTACATGACCTATGGATGGATGGGGATGTGCAGCCGAGATGTTATAGACCCACCCACATATAAAGTACGTAGACACAGACAGGGCGCAGACCCTATATTATGGGTAATATCTGATATCCGAAACCTTGTTTTTCTATTGTGTCTCAAAACAAATGCGAAGCAAATCTGCGAAAGAGCTGTCGTGGCTTCTTGGTGTAACTGCAATGATCGTGATAAAAACCTTGGCGCTGCGATCGATAGCTATGAAAGCAATGCATGGAATAACACTGAAGGAAGAAAAAAGAAACCGCTAGTATGCGTGGCGTGCATTGTGAATCTGTAAAAATAAGAGACTTGAGTTGAAAGGGCAAGGGAGAGTAAAAACACTGACGTACTTAAAAGAAAGCAGTAAAAGACAGATGGATCAGAGGGCAATGCCATGGAAGGCGTGCCAACTGACAGGGTGTCGGAAAGAGGCTGAAATGTGAAAACGAGGCTCCGCTTTCTCTGTTAAACCACATCTACGCCGTGCTTAAATGCTGCGATTAAGTTATGGCAATTACTAGCCAAGAATTTATTAAAACTAAACGTATCAGGCATAACCCTTCATCATGCTTTGTGAACGTGATATTTTGTTCGAAGGAAAGGGGCGAAGGATATTAAGGATCGGTTATTATTTATTACATGGGTTGGAGGGGGAAGAGAAAATGGTGGGTGTAACTATTATTTAGGTATAACTTAGATTAGGTTGGGTAGCCATAAATATCTTGAACGCAAGGGTATATTTTATCGCAAAACCGATTCATGGATATTTAACTGAACCCTAGTAACTTTCCACGCTTCTTGTTTTGAAAGAATTCACTGCCTCTATTATTATCAAGATAGGTGCAAATATAGAGTAATTTTTTCTGCATTTTAGTGGTGGGGTTAATAATCTTCTTTTCAAAAGATCGATGGGGGAAAACTTTTTTGATGGTGCAAAATACTTTCTCTTCGGCCTCCAACCTGGTCATAAATAATGACCGGTCCCACAGATTCTGCCTTTTTTGAAAGAAGTTCTTTTGAAATTCTAGGCGAGGAACTTTTCAAAACGAGTTTTTAACTATGAATAAAGGATTTCAAAGGGAATTCCATGAGAACAACAGGTTTTCGAATAAGGATGTACGCCAGGGGCTACGATCAGTATCTCGTTAGCAACACAATACTACACAACCAAACCAACACAAAGCTGTGCACCCTGCGCGCGCGCGATACAACCACTCATGCGCATTGTAAACAATGCAAGGGGTCTATTAATTCCTTGGAATCTCGTAATTCCTCGGTTTGAATCTCTATTATTTTCACAGGAATCTTGTAAGAATTTTTTTGTTCCAGTAGGAATCTCATACGCTTTTTCGAGGAGTGAAATACCCCTCGGATATACTATATTTTTAAGGAGTGAATCTCCCCTAGATTTTAAGTAGGGTCGGTAAAGAAGGGGCTGGTCATACGGAGGGTCAAAAACCGTAAAATCGCAAAACTTTTGGCCGAAAACCGTACAAGCGCGTACAAGCGTACATGTTCTACCTTAAAACCGTAAAACCGAACCGAAATCGCAAACTGAAAAAACGTAAAACCATACTTTTTAAGGGAAAAACTGTAATGTCGAACCGCAAACCGTCATGCCCAATGACCCCCTCAAAGAAGGCTGACTGAACTGAAATTGTATCCTCTTTTCGACTTCTGAAGAGACCTGGACTCAATTTTTTCAGATTAGGCATGGTTTATCCTGATGAAGTAATTTTTCAGAAGGAACAGAATCTTCATGATAAAAAATAAGACCCCGTTTACACGGGATCGGATCCGCATGGATCCGAACCCAAAAGTATTCGGATAGGCCTTGCGTTTACACGGGACCTGATGGATCCGTATACTTTTGGATCCGCTATCCGCATACTTTCGGGATCGCTTTCAAAAGCGATCCAGCACGGTTCTGATCCCATGGAGGTCTCGTGTAAACGGGCTGGATCGGATCCAAAAGTATCCGGAAAGGGAACGAGGTTAATAAAAATGTAAAATCGAGGGCATTTTAACATGGCAGACTGAACTCAGCTTTGTTTTCTTCGCTGTCAGACTCAAAAAAGACATATTTCTGTTCTTTCAAGCTCGTTTTGGTGTTTGCAGCCTCAAATTTGAAGCAATCGCTTTTCAAAATTAAAAAATGAAATTTTACAGCATAAAATCAAGCTGAAATTGTATGAAAATTATAACTATTGGCCTGACAACTGTGTAGAAACATCTCCTGGTTTGAACGTTTACTTAAATATCTCAAAACAAGGCCCTAGCAAGGCTTGTTACTTATCTCAAGTCTGTTATTTTCGAATTTCAGGTGCCATTTTAGTTGATAACACCTCTGGTGAGAAGTAAACACAAAGAAAATTTCAGCGGATCCTTTTGGATCCGATCCCGTGTAAACGCGAACAGTTTTGGATCCGATCCCGTGTAAACGCCCGTCAAAAAACGGGATCGGTCCCAAATGGATCCGATCTCTTTTGGATCCGATCTCGTGTAAACGGGGTCTAAGAATCTGCGCTGCGGTCAACTCTCCAGCAACGAGAATTTATATCATTTTTTAAATATCTCCTCTTTTATAATTAGAACATTTTTGTTGGTCACAATATTAAAAAGGGATGAAATAAACAATAAATGTCACACAAGAGAATCTTAAGGTTGCATTTCGGAAATCTCTAGGGCCAATTAGATATTACAGAGCGAGAAATCCCAGTTAACATATGTGTAAATTGCGTCTCGTTTTCCCTTTATCCATTTGTTTTAACGTCATTTTTAGACAATCGTTTCTAGCTATCGATTTATGTTATTTACTAAACATTGTCTTCGTAACAAAACGTAAGCTAACATTCTTTTGCAAACATACACATTATTCGTTCAAGAAATACAACTTATGTCGGATTTTATTAGTGAATGACTCACAAAAAAGGAAAAGACAAGTTTTGATAACTGAATAAAAGTATAAAGAGTGAATTTTGTTTATTGACGTTTCAAGAGATTTTCAAGTGATATATTTCTTTGGGAGTTTCAAGGTTTTTACAGTGTAACCTCTCTCTCGTTATCTACTCAGGTGAGTTATCAATTTTTTCCTTCAAATAATTAAAACAGGCCTACCCAAAACCTAGAGATTTCTAAGACGGAAGCAGCATATCTCTACGATCCTCAAACCGCCTAAAATACGGCGGAACTTAATCAAAACATCAAAAATTAATCAGAGAGGTTTCAAAATTGTAGCAAGTACTTGCTGACGACGACGACAAAGTCTATCATGTTTGAAAGCTCCGAAGAAATTACAAACGGAATTTATGTAAAGGCTAAGTTGGTATATCTTTTCAGCTTTCATTTTCTCTGTGAATGATTTTAACGTTTCTTTAAAACAACGATCACAGCCCGTGATTTCTTTTTATTCCAATTGACAAAAATCAAAAGTGGTAGCTTCGACTGTAATACTATCAATTCCACACACAATTTTTCTCAACGCAAGACTAATGTCTATTTCGCCCCCCCCCCCCCTCTTCGGCCTCTACATTTGGTTTCCCGGAAAATTCATTTTTAGTTGTCATCGAAATTCAAACCGCTCGAATACAAATTGTTCTCAAAAGGACTCTTGAAAATGAAGTATTAATACTGTTATATTTTGAGAGTTTTTGACTCTTTAAACGAGAATTTCAAGTAAAATGTAAATACAGTGTAACCACGGTGTAACCAAAGAAGGTTTTGTTTGTTAATATTTGATTAAATATTTACAGTAGACGAAATGGTTGTCATGCAACTTGCGCGATTCAAGCTTAATGTAGCTTAGTATCCTATAGAAACAAAAGTATATCATTTCGGTAGAAAAAAAATTTCGAAATCGCAAGATATCAATTTTTCGATGCGAAAATCGTATAAAGCACCCAAAAGTTAGTCTAGGTGTAAAGTTTTACTATCTCAGCGCTTGTGGAATCGATTTTACGAGCGTTCAAAGTTCACGATTTTATAAGGGCTTTGACCGTGTGGGGTAAAAAGTTTCACCAAGTTCATTTTTTGCGGTCTAAGCCTTTATGAAATCGGGAACTTTGAATGCTCATAAAATTAAGAACACAAACGTTAGGACACTGAAACTTTGTACCTAGACTAAGTTTTGGCTGCTTTATACGATTTTCATATCGAAAACTCGATATCATGCGATTTTGAAAAATTTTAATCCCGTGTGACGTCATACCGAAATGATCCATACAAAAGTTACTGTAACACGTGTCTATGTACTGGCATGCTTATGATCCTCTACGGGTGGAAGGGTGAGAAGGGGTGTTTGAGCTCCCTTGTTGTCTCAGAAACTAACGAGTTAGTAAACGTATCAATTAATGACTGACGGAGATTCCTTAAACTACAGGTCTGCAGGTGAAGATTATAATAAGTCACATGCCCTGTTGCTAGGTAGTGGGTTCTTAATTGCTTTAGAATGGAAAATGAGCTTTCCCCTTAAAAACTTTTTGGACAGTGTTAAGATCTTTCCAGAGTTTAGACCTTATCAGTTTGCTGGAATCTTTTTGTGTCTATTGTTCAACATATTTGAGCAGAGAAGTGTAAAATCTCGGTAGAAGCGGAGCTGCTTATGGAAAAATTTTTATCCTGTTCTTTAGGAGAATGACGTCACAACGGTGTATAAGCTACGTTATAATCATAAAAACAATGCACATTAACAAGCATGCAAAACAAATCATGCATTGTGCGAAAGGTCTTGATGAATTCTGATTGGGTCGGCATTGAACTCACGATAATGACGTTATTATGACATCATAGTTTTTGATGATATCTATGTGAAAATAATGTCTGCCTGACTTTTGAATCTTTAAGAGCAATGGATATGAGCCAACAATTCTGTTAATAGTTTTCCAAGATTGGCGAAATATCGGTGGAATCGTTAGATTGGAAAAATAGGAAAGTAGAGCCGTAATTCAATGAAAGATGTCAGGACTTTGACAAAAATTACATTCCGTCATTATATTCAGTTCAGCACATGTTGCGGTTAAAAAATATCCCGGAAAAGTGGTGCAGTATAAACGTTGAACTTACAGTTCACACAGTACATTATGCTCTATCTGTAGCTATTTATATCTTCGCTAAAATCATAACATTTAGCTTATACAAGCGGAAAGTATTCTGAAGAAGGCTGGTTTATATTTTTTACAAAAATGAATCCCATATTATACAGGTACGATCGATCTTAGGAAACATTTTTACACTAAAATAATTGTAATCCGGAGTAATCCAAAAGTCATAACCCTACGTTTGTCAAAAAGCGCCAAAAATTCTCCTTTAATTCACTGCGAGAAAGAAACATTGGAAACATAGGAATAGATTCTTGCAAAGAGTCCGCTACGCTTACTATATATAGTGACCTCTCCATATACTCACTCTGATATAAATATACCAGTTCAACGATATCAGCTAGGTCATCAGAGCCATAGGCGGCGATTTCAGAAGACATCCTTGACTATGCACTATGGGCGGGTTCTTTGTTAAGCCAATTATTGATTTTTATTGGTTAGTCTTCCAAGTCTACTTTTAGTTCATTTTTAATCAATTCATTGTCTGTAGCTAGATTAGGACGGTTTTACAGCGTTTTGCTGCGCGCTGACTCACGAATCTACAACCAATAAAAGTCATAACCGCCTGGGCGGCACTAATTTCTAGCTTGTTGCAAAGACTTCATTCATCAAAAAGCAGAATAAAAAAGTCACAACCAGAATCATATCGCTTGCATATTAGTTTCTTCGGCCATAAGGCAGAAGGTTTAATTTAAGTCAGCGGGGATAACCTCTGTATATCCATTAAAATAAGGAAAACTGCGGAAACTGACAGTCACAAAAGGAGCTTTTCATAAAAATCGGGCAACCATGATAGTTTATATACGTTCTCAACAAAGCTTGTTGTTAGAAACAGTATAGGTAAATAAATCAATGTATGTAGATGAAAAGGGATCTAGTGGCAGCAGCTGGCCTAATGGGCATCGGTATATCAAGCGCTTCTTTGAAAACGTCCACAGGAAGGTATACTGTATAGTAAAAATAGAACAAGTTTTTTGTTAGAAAAAATAGCTTCACCCAGTAATGGATTAAAAGAAAGAAGAATCAAGATAGGGTAAAGCTACGGCTAAACTGGGAGAAATGTCGCGTGCGACATTGTATTCTGCGTGTCTCCCAGGGTGGCTAAACATGCGAGTGACAAGAAAGCAACATGCCCCCCTTGAGTCACGGAGACAAGAATTGTTTCTGTTGTCTCTCAGAAACATTTGCGTGTCTCTCGCTACAAATTTTGTCGCGCACTATAACGTTTTCAAGGTGGCTAATCTGGGAGACATCGCAGGGACATGTCACGTGTGACAATGTCACGCGCAACATGTCTCCTAGTTTAGCCAGGCCTTAAGTTACACAAGTTGTTAGAGAAAATAAATTCAGAACACTGTATAGTCTCTTTATAACGAACTCACGTAAAATGTGCTCTCGCATATAGCATACTACCATCATGCACAGGCTGTTGAAATATGCTTGAAGATTTGTTCGAACTAACGCATTATTGAATAAAAAAGCATCATACAACCACATTTCAGCCGCTTTTGTTTTGTTTTGGGCTCTTGTACAAAGATTTTCCAGGGGATCTTTACAAGATTCTCAAAATAATTTTCTCTTTGATGCGTCGTACTACTTCGTCGAGCACAATATCCTCCCACTAGAAGCATGGCAACTGGTGTCTACAAGTTTTATTCTCATTTGGTACAGCTATACTACCTCCTATATGGCACATTCCGTAGTATTGGGCTTAAGCACAGCCTGGTGGGCGTTAGCTTGCATTTGGCGTATACTAAACGCAGTAAGCAGTGAGTATAAACAGAGTCAAATCTTTGAAAAGAGGTATTAACCAGCAATCCATTCGCGATAAGCAATTTTGTGGGATTGAAGAGACCTTGCCTTTAAGAATTCCAGACTCTCCTTAACTAAGTCATCGTTCAGCTCCGTTAGTAGCTACAACTGCAGCGAAGGTCAATAAGACGAAATGATACGCATGGCTCACAATTCGTATAAAGCAGGCAGGCAAGCTAGTAAGCAGATACAGGTCAGGTTGTGGTCAGCATCCGACACCCGATACGGACCTGCAGATTGTGCGGGCCCACACTGATATCTAAAACGAATATCCTGTGTTCGGACCATCGATGGCGGAAGAATGGACAGCTGAGTTGACTGTTGGTCTGTAATTCATTATTCTGAAGATATCGGCATTCAAACTCACGGAATAGCACCTTTATCGTCAAGATGCACCACACCGGCTATACACAAACCTTCTGTTCGGGTTTAACATTAGAGCTCTACATCAAATTCGGGTAAGGGTGAGGGATTACCGTTAGGGTCGGAAGGTTCCTTATGGGTTGCTGAATATCTGCTTGTACTTATGTTTATTTTTAATAAAAGACACCTATTGATAGCAGATCTTATCTAAAAGTGTATATATCCTTTTAAAATATTCAAATTATGTTTATATTATTATCATTATGTTGAACAGCATCAGTGAGAACGCCAAGTGTAAAGTTCAGGGAGATTAATCAACTCAATAAGCAGGACTAGATTGATTAGTAACTAGATTGGGGGTTCGTTTAATCTCCTGGTCAAGTTCTTATCGTCTTATTCAGTGGGCAATAGGATATAAAAGACATGCGCACTAGAATCTTGCTTGAATATAACTGTAATTTTTAGATCGAGGATAAAGTAAAAGGTTCAATCGGGCAGCAGCTGCATATTGAGGTTATTAAAAATGAAATTTATGCAGATACCTGTTGCTTGAAACAGTTCTTGATTCATATGCTAATCATCTAAACTTTGTCGGTCGTCCTTCTTCTCTCGATGTACAGTCCTATGTTCGTCTGAAGCAGCTCATTTGACTTGGGTTTATCAGATAATAGCAAGTTGATCTACGTCTTAAGAAATTTACAGGAATTGCGGACTGGCAAGACTTGATCAATGAACAATTCTAAAATGATATAATATTGAGTTGTTGATATTCCTGATTTGTTAGCAAGACATCACATCGATATAAATTTTCAGGTAACGTAGAATTTCTATATTTATTGTACTATTAACTATTTACTATATACGGAGTTTGTTAGCTTACAGTTTTTCAATTGTGAACAAGAAATTTTATGAGCAAAAATATTTAAAGAAAAAATATTGAAGTTTCAGAATGCGTTATTGCTAACGAAAGTGAAAAGTCTTCTCACTATCGACTTATCAGATCTGATAAAATTTTTGATAAAAGCCTCAAAGAACGTTGTTATTAGGGGAAATTCGAAAATAATTCGTACGAAAATGACCAGAAGTAAAAAAAATACGTGTTTGGGACAAATTCATCTGAGAAGATGTTCATTGATTTCAAGCATTTAATGGAAAAATTCTTTGCTTTTAAAATACACTAGCAGGATGATCTTGTCAGAATTTTTCTTTCGGTTGAAGTCGAAATAGCACCATACAAATGAAGTTGCTTGATAATTAACAGTTGAATTACATTCTTATTCTTTAGACTACTTTAATTTAGTCATCAAGCTGGGTGACAACTAGGATAGCTCTGACGATAGATGACATAGATACGCATTGGGCCCATATAAGGGAGCGCACTTTGGTCTTTTAGAAAGGTTTTAGTGTCCCCATTCTTACTTGATGTGCATAGCTTTTGTCTTGAATTAATTGTTGTGGTGACAGTAGACTATACTTTCAAGGAAATATGACTGAACTGAGCAAAAGCGACTCAAATTTACGATTGATCTACTACACTCCTAGGTACGTTAAGCAACATTCTCGTCTCCCTTTATGGTGATGAGCGCCCTAATACAACAAAGAGGGTTTCTCAATACAGAACGATCTATCGCTGCAGGGTCTTGTGGCCCAAGACAACAGAATTATACATTTCTTATCATAAGTTTGAGTGCTGTATGTAGGACTGTAGTGCAGATGACGACAACACTAAATTTGAAACGTATGAGGCCTAGCAAATTCCCAAACATTAAAAAGAACAAATCATATCTGTCTAGGATAATTGACATACAGTATCACTTTATGTGACGTCAAAACGTTGAATTATAACGGCTCATATAGAAGTTTTTGCCTCTTTGTTGTTGAAGTGGCTTGTACCAAAAGGAAGAGCTTATATTCTTATATTCAGCTTTCCTTCGACCGAACTCGAATACCTGCTGAATTCAGCTGCCTCCTGAAGGGTTATCATTAATCAAGAGAACTATGACGAACGACACAACCTGACTTCCTCTTATATGAAATAGCTCTTGTTCTATACTTCATTAAAAATGAAAGTTTTTCGCCTTTAAAATTTCATATCGTCACCTGCTCGTTGTAAAATATTAGCTATGTAATTCCAATAGTAGAATCAAACAGGTCTACTCAAACTTAGCTTGTGGTCTCTATTCTCATTTAATATTTAGGGGAACTTTTTTAATTAAGTAATTCTTACTTCTGTTTATATCCAATATTCCAGTTATTTTTCACAGAATTAATCTTTTTAGCTTTGACTGGTGTTCTTAGTAATAGTTAAGTATTAAATCTATGCCATTAATTTGATTTCCTCTGAGCGTTCAATTAAACAAGCATATTGTTTTACCTTCAGTTTATAGGTACTATATACGCTAGTGCGCTAGTGAATCTATAATCACTACGTACTGGGGCGGATAATCACTACTGTGGTGGTAGTTTTTGCGTACTGTGGTGGATAATCACTACTGAGGTGGGTTATTATGCTTTATGTGGTGGTATTTTTGCGTACTGTGGAGGATTTTGTGGTTTTTTCTTGCTTGATCTATAGAGTATTGCTATGATTTCGTATTCACCATAAACCAGCATAATATCCCATCACAAAAGTGATTATCCATCACATTACACAGCAACTACCATCACAGTACGCAAAAAGTACCCCTACAGTAGTGATTATCCACCAAAATGGTGATTATAGATTCGCTAGCGTGCTATATATACAAGTGAAGGTGATATGCCTAAAGAAAGCCTACACCTGTTCCGTAACACTAAAGGTGAATAATTGTAATAAAATCCCCTCATTGACCATGAATATAACCGACGTACATTACACGATATTCTTTCAGCAACAAAGATGAATGCGGAGTATTTAGATTGTGGCATGGAAACGAATTCGATTTCATACACCTATTCAACTAAGGGCCTCGTTTTTTGAAAAATTCGAAAATTGTCTGACAGAAACATTTTGACTTCATAGGTTCGAATCAGTGGTTCGAATTCAGCACCTTCGCTTTAGCGTTGACGCAAAATTTTACACCTCTAGTCCCTACAATGTTGATTTTATAGCGAAACCGCTACGAAATCAACATCGTAAGGACTATAAGCATAGAAATTTCCCTCAACACTAAAATGAAGGTGCTCAATCTGAATGTGGGGTTAAAATTTTGGTACGAACAAATTTTCATAAATTTTGAAAAAGAGTGTCTTAGTTGAAAATGTATATTCTCCTGATTTAAATACAGTGTGACCTCCATTAACGGACATCTCTTTACAACGGACAACTCCGTACAACAGGCAATCATTTTAGCGCCAAAGGGCTTTTCTTTATAGTGAATTAGAGATTGTATAATTTAGGCCCTTCCTTCTCATTTAGGCGATTGCAATTCAGTAGACAAACATGACTTCCACAGGAACAAAAATGACTTCCCTTAAGGGCTGGCTAAACTAAGGGAAATTTCGCACGTGACATTGTTGCGCGTGACATGTCCCCTCGATGTCTCCTAGTTTAGCCACCTCGGAAACTTTGAGGCGCGCGAAAAATTAATTATTTTCCCGCCGCGTTATGGTTTCAGGTGAGCAGGACAAACAGATAACACAAAAGAAAACAACAGTTGATTTTGTGGGAGTACACGGAAGTGATTCTTGGCATAAAGCTTCCCCCTGTTTTAGAGTTCCTAGCACAAAATTTTGCGCTAGGATAACGATTGAAAATAAGATTATCCACTATGATGTTTGCTTAGCTAAGCATCGACAATGAGCATTGAAGACCCAAAGCTTAGGATGCTTAGAGGTCGGTGAGTACCTTAAAGGGGGCGAACAGCCCCTAAGTACTCGATACCTTACAAAATAGCAAAGTCTATGGGACGAAAAGTGTGAAACTTTGGAAAGGGGAACACTTGCTGCCAGCTAAATATAACTTCATTTTTGTAAGGTGTCATAAACATTTGGATAAGTGAGGAAAATGGGGGTTGGAGAGCTTTGATGCCGTAAACCACTTCAATTTGATGATGCGTAATAATAAAATTTAAAAACGAAACAGTTTTTACGAAGATGATAATAAACTAGCTACTGTAACACAAGCTAACGGAATTGTCTCTTAAAAGTCCAGACTTGAATACTTTAACACTACATTAATTATTTCTCACCGCGGCAGCGCTTAAAGAGCGCCTTAAAACATCAGAGATAACTTGGCAGAATATACAGTCACACCAAAAGTACTCAACAACACGCACACAACCATTTTTGACGGATTACACGGGAAGTGGTCTTTGACAAGAAGCCTCAATTTTAGAGTTGGCAGTGCGAGGTGAACCACACTGTGATAGATGCAAGTTTGCAAATTCGTTCATATTCAATATTTGCATTATAGCTGTTTGAACTAAGCATCAAGACGATGGGGGATGAAAGGGCCCCACGCTTAGGACGCTTAGAGGTCGAGCGAGTACCTTAAAAGGGGGATGAAAGGGCCCCTAAGTACTCGACGCCTAAGAAACTATGAAAGTCTATGAAAAAGTGTAAAAATGGGAAAAGGGAACACGTGCTGCGTTGTCAGTTTTAGAGCACCACAAGTACGGGGGATGAAAGGGCCCCGTGACATTGTGATGCAGAGGCATGCTGGCATCGCCAAGAGGGGGATGAAAGGGCCCCTCAAGCGTCGATGAGCGGTCTCTGAAGAAACAGGTGAAACATAATTTGGAGCATCGGTGGTGCGGGGGATGAAAGGGCCCCGCAGCAGCTCGATGCCGAGATCACATCCATCGGAAAGAGGGGGAAGGGGGGCCCTCAGACACGAATGGAGCGATCTCGTGGAGAAAAACTTGGAAACGCCTTGCTGTTAGAGCATCGGAGATACAAGGGGTGAAAGCACCAACTGCCTCGTAACTCAACAATGCGGAGATACGTTCAACCGCGAAGAGGGGTAGAAGAACCCTCAGCGCAAGGAAAACGACTCCAGGAATTGTGACATTATTTTGAAGCACGACAAGAACGGGGGATGAAAGGGCCCCATATCATTGTCCTGCAGAGCCACGCCTCAATCCAAGTGAAGCGGATCTCAAAATGTACATACATAGTTGATTCTCAGAAAAACAATGTAATTGGTACATCGTATGATATAAACTGCTGATCATTTTGCAAGGCGTGAATAGAAACGATTGCGAATAGCTTCAGGTGGGAAGAGGTTGTAGGAGAGCTTCAGTAGTTTAGACCACTTCCAAGTCGATTGATCATAACACAAACTCGAACAAAATAAGCTGTAATTTATAGAATAACTATTGAGCTAAACGCGCAAGTATATTTCCCGAAATTTCCACAATTGTTTCAAACCCTTTAACTAAGTTCCCGTATTTAAATCAACCAACGATTATCTGATTAATTTCAAGTTTTGAACATAGTTTGATTGCCCCCAACAAACGAGTAAACCATTCCCTGACGATGGGGAGGTAAAGGCAAGGCGACAAGTTTGCATTCAGTATTTTGAAGTTAGGGAAACTGGGTGGGTGGGATAAGAATATTTCCTGAACTTCTAACTTTCTGCGCGACAACAAAATTCTAATGAGGGAGAGAGGGTGTAGCTGTGATTTGTATACCATTTGACTGACAGGCAAAAGCGCGCGATTCAGGTTTACTTTCTTATTGGTCGGGTTTGGTCAGGTGACTAAGTACTACGCTGTCATTGGGTGAGTTTATTGAGAAAGCAGCTTGGCAAGTTATACCACACGCATAACGAAGTTGGTGAAAATGCCGCATCCTGTAGGTGTCATCAATCAACTCTCGGATTGAAATACACAGAGGTACTTGGCGTCAAAATAATTAACTCAAATTCACGGCTTCGCCGTGAATTTTACAATTAATTATTTTCCCGCCGCGTTATGGTTTCAGGTGAGCAGGACAAACAGATAACACAAAAGAAAACAACAGTTGATTTTGTGGGAGTACACGGAAGTGATTCTTGGCATAAAGCTTCCCCCTGTTTTAGAGTTCCTAGCACAAAATTTTGCGCTAGGATAACGATTGAAAATAAGATTATCCACTGTGATGTTTGCTTAGCTAAGCATCGGCAATGAGCATTGAAGACCCAAAGCTTAGGATGCTTAGAGGTCGGTGAGTACCTTAAAGGGGGCGAGCAGCCCCTAAGTACTCGATACCTTACAAAATAGCAAAGTCTATGGGACGAAAAGTGTGAAACTTTGGAAAGGGGAACACTTGCTGCCACAAATTACACTCCGTGTAATCCCCATAGACGAAGCGGGCGTTTGTAGGAGGTGCCCAGGAGTTTACAGTAAGAAAAGTAGGAGCGGGGCCGAGGCTAGATTTTCTCAAACCGTCCTACTTGTCAAGTCCTATGTGTAATGTGTATGACATACGAAACGCAGCCTTCCTATCTCATCACAGGAATACCGTCAGGTCTTCTTTCTAGGCCTGAACGAGAAGAGATGTGAAATTTGTTTCGATTGCTAAGTTACGTCGCAGAATTTCTATGGGTTGTCAAGCAGTCCCTGCACATCGATCGACTTTGTATACTAAACCGTCCTAGCTAGCTCCTTACTAGGTACTAAAGACTATTTTAGGAAACATTGCGGGGGGATAAAATTGCTCCCAGAGAGGATAAGCAGTATCCAAAAACGTAAGTTGGCCAAAACATATCAGTGAGAATGTGAATATTCTATCTCCCTCTCTTGTGTGAAGTTCTTAACAACTGTCCTACGGAAAAAGAATTGTTATTTTGGTCTTGTATTGCCGTGCTGAGGGATGTTTCTAGCACAATTCAAGTGAAGCCCTTGTTGGGTGAAAACCTTTGGCCTTAAATATTGTTTGTAAGATGAAAATGCTTCAGAAATACTTCCCTATAGTTGTTACCGGGGTAGCAGGAAATAGTTTGATTTAATTCGAAATCATCCGAGTCGCGAGTGTTTGAAATTATTTTATTTTACTGATCTCTTATCAACTCATAGTCCTTGAACCACACGGGATACATCTATCGAAAACCATCTGATGCCCAAATGGTAGGAAATTAAGCTATGTTCGTATACATGTAATGTCTGTGAAAATTGGGGTTCTGGATTAGAAGGGAAAACCTCGTATGAGTCTCAGGGCGTTGTCTCTTAGCCAAAACGTTGTTGAATCAATGTGGTCAGCTGGGCCGAGGGGAAAAGGGGCATAACAAACCATCTAACATAAGTGCATTAGATGCTAGGTAGACTTCTACAGTCTATCAACTTTTGATTTCATTTGTTCATTAATCTCAAAGTGAATGCTTAAAATACAAAACCTCTTAAAATCACGTGTCTATGCCAATACCACCAATGAATGCCTCCAATCGTTCGGTTCACCGAGATCATGTTCCTCCATTTGTCTTTCCAGGCTTTGTCTTGGGGTCATAATTCCCTTGAACAGCACAAAACCATAGATTGCAAGCCAGCTTGTGACCAACGGATTGTGAAGGCCATCGATTAAAGGGCATCGGTCTGAATCCACTAGTCCAATTTTCTGTTCGTCCACCAATAATGGCCAGATTTGGCCCATCGTTGATTATATATTCCAAAGAAGTTACATAAGAAATAAGAAATAACAGAAGATAAAATGATATGTTGGCCTAAAATGGCTTCAGGTACACGATAGGGCTTAGTCCCTCTCTGGGCCGAAGTAGAGTTTTATGAACATCAGAACTTGAAGGTAAATGTTAGGCCAGGCGAGCTGGGTGTTCATGTTGAGTATGTTTAATTTGAACGCATAATATTGAACCAAACTGTTGCATGCTTTTTCCATGAACTATTATGAGCAGAAATACTAGAAAAATACTGAAACATGCAAGAGAAATGCTGGCTAAGATCAAATATTAAATATCTCAATGTGAGCGGGAAACTCAGATTCCGGCAAAGGAAGCAATGTGTGGAAATAGATCAATAATCACGAATGAAAGCAAATCTTACCGCTTGCCGTTGTTGTCCTTGCGGGGAACTGTAACAACCCCTGCTTGCTGTAATTCTTCCCATTTTGACTCCCCTGAATATGATTAGTCAAGCCAAGGTTGACACTGATGATACTTTATCCCAAAGTCAGATTGCGTATAGTATGTGTGGTATGCCAGCTTTTTGCATCTTGCCAGTTCCGTTCTTTCATTTACCATCAACTCCTTTCTGAAACTTCGCAAATGAGATATGCTCCGTCATATTTAACTTTCGGAATTCTTCGCAGCATTCTCCATCGGGAAAACTCGAAAACCACAGTCACTTGCTTGCTTCTTGGTTGAAATATTTCTTCTTGTAGTGGACGGAATATCAACGGCTGTCTTTGTTTCCGTGTGAGCAAGTTCATGGCACGCAGAAGGGGTCATCAAGGATTAAATCAAAATAAGAATATTTCCTGAACTTCTAACTTTCTGCGCGACAACAAAATTCTAATGAGGGAGAGAGGGTGTAGCTGTGATTTGTATACCATTTGACTGACAGGCAAAAGCGTGCGATTCAGGTTTACTTTCTTATTGGTCGGGTTTGGTCAGGTGACTAAGTACTACGCTGTCATTGGGTGAGTTTATTGAGAAAGCAGCTTGGCAAGTTATATCACACGCATAACAAAGTTGGTGAAAATGCCGCATCCTGTAGGTGTCATCAATCAACTCTCAGATTGAAATACACAGAAGTACTTGGCGTCAAAATAATTAACTCAAATTCACGGCTTCGCCGTGAATTTTACAATGAAAGTAACCTGCCCAACACCTGAATTTACCCAAGTAATCTGCCCAACGTGGAACAGAATTTACACATGAAGTAAATTTCCGTAAAAGAGACTTGGTGGCTGCTTTGTACTTATGTCTCAAAAAACCTTAATCAAACCCACCATGAAAAGTAAAGTTAAATCAAGTATTTTTCTGTTTAAGTCATAAGAAAGTTCACGATCACCATATAACAAAAGTTGCACCAAAGCATCATTTGAAAGCCCGGTGATTTGTACAAATGGTCGTTATAATTCAACAATCCCAGCGAGAAAAACTTGACGTTGAACGTCAAAAGAAGGGCAGAGCAGCAGAAAGTGCTCCGTGTCCTCAATACCATCGCTTGTTTGACAGATAGGGCGAATGATATCCCTAAAATTATGCTTGAATTTATGGAAATTAAACTTACTGAGTCCAACCCTAAGTTGAGTAAGATAAGATAATCCTACTGGATCATGAATTCCAAAGACAGACTTTGCAGGGGAACAGATTTTTGATAGGAGCTTTTCTTAAAAACAGCAATAGAAGGTGCAAGTCTGAAATCAGGCTCAAGCTTATTCCATTCGGATAAACAGTTAGGATAGAAGGTGGACTTGAATTTTTCTATCCTTGCCTTTAATTGCCCCATGACATCCTAGTTGCGTAGATGGCACTGCGACTGATGAACAAGGGCAATTGGATCTACTGTGTAGTCTGGACTTAGACTATTTACAAACTCCAAATGGGATTGATTGTAATATAAGTAAGGGGATGAGATTGATTGTGATGGGGACCATGATGGGGACCAGACGACCTTGTGTCTTTTCCCGCCATGAATGGCACATGTATATAGAATTCTTTGATAATATAGATTTAGGTTTTGTTGTTATAGAAAAAAAAGATTGATAGTAATATACCGATCGTACAATGTCAGCATGTCTTCGTAGCTTGGTTGCCATTATGCTAGCCGCACACGAGAAATGAACCACAGCAGATGTGACCCAGGAATATTTTCACACGTCAACAGTGAAAAAAATGCATTTTTAAACGTTCGAATGTGCTTTTCCTATGAAAACTTCGTAAATTCACCGCTCGTCGCTCTATTCCAGTGAAAAATACAAATATTTTCGCTGAAGTAATTAATATTTAAAGATTTTATTTCAGCTGTATGGGGAGTTCGGGAACATTACAGCTGTATCTTAACTGTACCGTAGTTTTAAGCTGTTCTTCAGAACTCGTGCCGTGCCCATTTTTCCTGTATTCATCTAGCCTCCTTTGGAAATTATATTCATCCGGCTTGCAAGTGAGAATGAGACTTCAAAGTTCGCTAGTTCTCGCTGAGATTCGACGTCTGAATGAACGATAAAGCCAACGCTAATTCAAAAAAGCGGTCACTCCCGGGGAGCCAATCAGATTGCGGCTCATTCTGATTCGATTTTGCGTCAGGTCGAACGATAAAACTACAAGTAGTCAACAAGTGGAGTGGGTTGGCAAGCTTCTCAGTCAGTTCTCGTTAGACAGCTGAAGTTAATCTTGGTCATGTGAGGTCAGCATCTAGATGGGGGAATTTCCAGATCGATAACTAAACAACTCACTCTAATGTCTTTCGGAAGGGGCGTTAAACAAGGGGTCCCATGCCTGGATGCAGCATTTTTGCATAGTAGGCAAAAATTAAATTCGAATTCAGCATCTTAATTTTAGTTTTGATGCAAATTTTTACATCTCTAGTCCTTACAATGTTGATTTTATTTCTCCTCGAACGATTTTTCAAAATCAAATCCTTTATAAATTTTCCTTTATAAACTTTAGACTGCTACAAAATGAACATCGTAAGGATTAAGGGCGTAAAAATTTCCCTCAACACTAAAATGAAGGTGCTCAATCTGAATTGGGGGTCAAAATTTTGGAACGAACAAATTTTCATAAATGTTGAAAATGAGGTTCTTAGTTGAAAAGGTGTATTCTCATGATTTTAATACAGTGGGACCTCCATTAACGGACTTCTCTATACAATGAACAACGGGCAATTATTTTAGCGCAGAGAGTCTTTTCTTTATAGAGAAACACACCTCCGTACAGCGGACATATCTATATAACGGACACCTCCGTACAACGGGCAATCATTTTAGCGCCAAAAGTATTTTCTTCATATAGAAACCATCCTCTATACAGCGGACATATCTATATAACGGACATCTCCGTACAACGGGCAATCATTTTAGAGCCAAACGTCTTTTCTTTATATAGAAACACAACCCCATAAACGGACACAACTATACAACAGACAATTCCGTACAACGGGCAATCATAGCGCCAAAAGTCTTTTCTTTATAGTGAATTAGAGATTCTTTAATTTAGGCCCTTCTTTCTCATTTAGGCAATTTCAATTCAGTGGACAAACATGGCTGCCACAGGAACAAAAATGACTCCATATAAGGCCTTGCTAAACTAGGTGACGTTGTTGCGCGTGACATGCCCCCTCGATGTCTTCCAGTTTAGCCACCACGGAAATTTTGAAGCGCGCGAAAAAATTTGCAGCGAGCGACAACAGGTTTCTGGGAGAACACAGCAACATTTCTTGTTAGGCGACTCGGTGGACATGTTGCTCGCTTATCGCTCGCATGTTTAGACACCCTGGGAGACACGCCGAATACAATGCTGCGCGCGGCAAGTCTCTTAATTTAACCACAGCTTTAGTTTCTTGACATTTGCGAGGCGTTTCAGAGGTAACCGACTTGAGTCATATAACATAATAAACCGAATGTTGCATCAAAGCATCATTTTAAAGACTGGTGATTTGTACAAATGGTAATTATAATGCAACAATCCCAGCGAGAAGAACTTGACGTCAAAGAAGGGCAGAGCAGCAGAAAGTGCTCCGTGTCCTCAATGCCATTGCTTGTTTGAAAAATAGGGCTAATGGTATCCCTAAAATTATGCTCGAATTAATGGAAATTTAACTTACTGAGTCAAACCCTAAGTTGAGTAAGAAAATATAATCCTATTGGACCATGAATTCCAAAGACAGATTTTGCAGGGGGATGGATTATTGATATAAGCCTGTTCTTAAAGATAGCAATAGAAGGTGCAAGTCTGAATTCAGGTTAAGGCCTATTCCATTCGGATAAACAGTTAGAATAGAAGGTGGATTTGAATTTTTCTGTCCTTGCCTTTAATTGCCCTATGATATCTTGGTCGCGTAGATGATACTTCGACTGATGAACAGGGGAAATTGGATCTACTGTGTAGTCTGGATTTAGACTATTTTCAAACTCCAAATGGGATTGATTGTTATATAAGTAAGGGGATGAGATTGATAGTAATGTACCGATCATACAACGTCAGCGTGCTGTCTTCGTAGCTTGGTTGCCATAATGCTAGGCGCACACGAGAAATGGACCACAACAGATGTGACCCAGGAATATTTTCACACGTCAACAGTGAAGAAAATGCATTTTTAAACGTTCGAATGTGCTTTTCCTACGAAAACTTCGCAAATGAAGTTTGAGCGGTGGCTCATCACTCTATTCCAGTGAAAAATCGCAAATCTTTTCACAGAAGTAATTAAAATTTAAAGATTTTATTTCAGCTGTATTTTGAGTTCGGGAACATTTCAGCTGCATCTTAACTGTACCGCAGTTTTAAGCTGCTCTTTAGAACTCGTGCCGAGTCCATTTTTCCTGTATTCTCCTGGCCTCCGTTTGAAATTCTATCCATCTGGCTTGCAAATGAGAATGAGACTTCAAAGTTCGCTGAGATTCGACGTCTGAATGAACGCTAAAGCCAACGCTTATTCAAAAAAGCGGTCACTCTCGGAGAACTAATCAGATTTCGGCTCATTGCGATTCAATTTTGCCTCAGATCGAATGATAAATCGATAGACAGGGTTTTTTCCGCAACAATCTAGCAAAGAGGGTAACCTAGGGTTTTTTAATTGAAATCTACTAAAAAAAGGTCGGAGAACACAAATCCAAGATGGGCCCTCAAAAATTTTCGCCGGAAGTACCCTTAATTAACGCCTAATTATGCCTAATTAAGTCAATTAAAAAAGTTCCACTTTTTCAAATCTAATTAATGCAATATGTAGATCTTGAAACGCTGAGTAAAATTGTCTTTGACTGTATTTCAATACAACCTACCAGTTTCGAGAAAAACTCGTTTGAAATAATGATGACGTCATCGTCCTAAGGCTCAGTATGGGCTTTTATCAACTCGCGTAACTTCACAAATAGGGGTCGAATCGTCAAAGAACCGCTTAAAATGCGATACGTGTATGTATGACAGCATAATAAGCATAATAAGCCCCACAGCAAGTTTTGAAAAACGAAGAAAGGGGGTTCACTGCATAAACAATAGGAATCCCATTATGAATACTGTATAACAAATTTGACCTCTCGCCATTTCAAGCAGGTTTGATATTAAAACTTCAAATCTCGAACATGAGTAGTCCTTCACAACGCCTTTTGGCTCATGGATGACTGGGCATCGTTTTGGTACCATTATGACGTCATTTGCCCCTATGATGTCATCGGACCCTTTTATGATGTCACAACCACACCCAATAATCATCATTCTGCTGTCTTAGCGTACATTTATCGCATAATTAGTGGTTTTGTGACTATCGCACCCCAACCTATAAAGTTATACAAGCTGAAATGTAGAATCCAGGTCTGTAATGATCATAATGGTGATGACGTCATCATAATTTCAAACGAGTTTTTCTCGAAATTGGTAGGTCGTATTGAAATACAGTCAAAGACAATTTTACTCAGCATTTCAAGGTCTACATATTGCAGTAATCAGATTTGAAAAAGTGCGACTTTTTTGATTGACTTCATTAGGCCTAATTAGGCATTAATTAAGGCTACTTCCGGTGAAAATTTTTGAAGGCCCATCTTGGATTCGTGTTCTCCGACCTTTTTTTAGTAGATTTCATTGAAAAAAACCAAGGTTACCCTCTTTGCTAGATTGTTGCGGAAAAAACCCTGTCTACGACAAGTGAGCAGAACAAAATGGTGAATGCGACTTTCGATCAAAACATTTGAATTTGAAAGGCAGGCTTAATCAAAAGTGGTCGCTTTTGAGCATTGTTAGGAAATGAGTCTCATTGTAGCAGATTGCTGTGGTTCTTAGTCAAGATTTTGCGAGCGGACACAGAGCCTCGTATGATAAGTCTTGGTTTTTGAAGTCCTTTACAGCTTTTCAATCCTGACGTCCGGCAACATAACGCTTTCTTCTGAACCACCAAAACATTCCGAATTTCCGAATCCATGCTTTCAAAAAAGGGGGATTCTGGCAACTTTCGCGCCAAAATTTTTGTTTGCCTCGTCCCCAGACCCCTTCGTGAAATGTATCCTGGCAACTTCTAAAATTGAAGTATCTATCAAACTTCAAACCTTGAATCTCTCGAAAGTCTCGGAAACCATCTGCTTTGATAGCAGAAGGTTTTTGAGAGCTCCAAAACCTGCAGTTTTCAGAAGAATGGCTTCGAAAAACACAGATTCCGAAAAAAGAAGGCTGTCGAAAAAATAATTGGTTTACAAGAAGAAGAACACGCCCTTAGAAGTGGATAAACTAAAGAGAACCGACCCTTCTTGTGACTCTACCGTGGTCGGGGCCTCGAACTCTCAACTCAATGAGCTAGCTCA
>JACTAT010000275.1:0-26000 GCA_014526335.1 Chrysaora quinquecirrha | reverse complement strand
CCAAACAATTGAATTTTTGATATGCTCAAAGAGGAAAGGTCGCTAATGGACTCAGTGAAGAAGGCCAAGTGTTGTTACTTCAGACATATTGTGCATGTGAATGGTTTGCAAAAGTTGTTACTTGAGAGAAAAGTAGAGGTGTGGGACATTACGGTAATCAGTGGTGCACTTGGATGAAGAGAATTCAATTGCATCATAGTTTAGAGTATGAAGACTGAGAAACACCAAACTTCAGAATCTTAATTCAAGAATGAGAGGCCTTTATAGAAATATAGATTAGCACTCTTAACCCTTTCACATCCGCACTCCTAAGGCCATCAACTCCTGCAATCCGCATTCCCTGAGCATTCCACAAGGATGAAACTGACTAATTTCAGATCCAGTTTTCAACAGTAAAATGCACTCTGATTTAAAAATAATCCAAACAGAAAATATACAGAAAGCTTTCAAGTTTACAAATGAAATATTTTTGATGATCTAAAGTTCTTTTTTGTCCGCTTCTATCGAATTTTTCAGCAGAGGTCCTAAAAATTTGTTCTTTCCTTTTCCCGCTTTGAGGCGCCTTGCGAGAAAGATTCAAAATGAAAGTTTCAGATCCTTCTTTCTCATCCGAATATCAAATAAAAACATTTCCACCAATTCTAGCTGCATTTCTTCCTCAATTTATCAACAAATTATTTGTAAATACTGCCAAGTCACTGAAAGCAAAGCTCTAAAACTCGAAGGAACGATGTGGCCTAACCGCCATTACTTCCGCGCTGAAAATAACAGACAAACTTTGAACAGGTATTGCTCCAGTTTTTCATATAGAAACATATAGAAGAAATGAACCAATCGGATAGAGCTAAACGGGCCCTATTGTTTCCTATACAATAAAGAGCCATTCTGTCATTCCTTATTTAGATTACTGCCCTTTTATGGGAGGCACCCGGAAAACACGAAAACGTGTTGGCGGACGTCAAGGACATTCAGATCAAAACACGAAAACGTGTTGGCGGGTGTGAAAGGGTTAATCCTGCCTACAAGTAATGCCACAAGCATACCTGTTTCTGTGGCATCATCCAGCTGTTTTTGAGCCTCAGCACGGCGCTCTGATCTTTTTGCAAGCTGAAAAAATCACTTTTGAGTCATATCTTAAATTGTATTTTATCAATTTAATGCTAATTTTGTCTTATTGTGACCCCAACCCTATTATAACCCTTAAGGTAGAATTCCCAATCAAAAAAATGAAAGAGGAGTATAGCTTAGTAAGAAAGGAGATTAAACAAACCTCTCCTGATTTCATTTCTGGTGGTTTTCCATCAAAAACATACCTACAAATGTTCAAAAGTAACAATTTTAATACTAGAACAACAATATAAAGATCATTAAAGTTTATATTGAGTCTCATTTGCATCAGTCTCATTCTTCTGTACTTAGTATATTAGCCTAATAAAGGAAAGAGAAGACATCATGCTGTGATAGTTCCAAAACCTTCTGTGATAGTTTATTAGCATTGATCATGTTCCCTAATCAAACTGATTTATAATTTAGAATGACACCATCCATAAACAACCATGGTGCAAAGCAAGGCAAGGGCTAGTAAAGTTATATGCTATGCAAAGAATAATCACAGAATTCTTCATCTTCACTTATTTTTCTTTTCAATGTAGACGTATTTCTGAGAAACAGCCTTGAAAACAACTGTGTGCGACAGCATGTGAATAGGTAATAGGAAAATTCATACTTACACAGGTTTGATACCATTATCAACCATTCGAATGGTACGATAGAACATTCCCATTAAATGACTGAAGGCAAAATAAAAAAATATCACTGTATTGCCACAAGAAAACAGAAAACAAAGCAAAGGATGATTAAATTCTCCAGCCTTTGGCGAAAGTTTCTCAACTGCAAGATGTAGCATTCACACATTGAAATTGGGCATTTATTTACCTTGTGGTTTCACCTTGTTCATTTGTCAACTGATTTCCATCCGAACGAACAGCAATTAGGAATTGATAAATGCTCATCGAAGCATCAATTGCTATCTTGCGGCCTGTTGAGAAAGATATAATCTCATCATATATACATATGAACTTGAAACACATACAATGGTAGGTATACCACATTGGTTATTGTTCTCTACTTAAACTTTTTTTTTTGGAAAAGTTAAGATAGAAGATATCATCTTTATAGCAAAATCTATCAGCCCAGAATCAACTTGCATTCTCCTTAGACCAGTGGCATTGCTGAGAATTTTCAGTGGAGTTGTAGAGCCCAAATTTTTTTTGAAAAAAATGTGCCTCCATATGAGCTGCTCTGAACTTGTTCCTCTTTTAAGCGGGACCTGGGGCAAGTCTATATGCACATGTCATTTAACAAGATTTTGGGGATAGTAATCCAAAAACAAAATCAAGTATGTATTTTTGTCTGTGGTTCAAAACAAAATTCATCTGAAACGGAGCGAAGGTACCTAGGTATTACACACCTCTCCTAACAGATTTTTGGATTTTTCAAGCTGGATAATCTGCAGATCAAAGCAATAGGAAAACAATAGGGAATTTCGGTTTTAATCAAAATGCCAATGCAATCTGGCATTTTATTGAAATCAAAAACAACGCTTATTGAAACCCCAAACGCCTAACCGCCGCGCCCCACCCAACTAATAAAAATAGTTATATAATTGTTATATCCAAAATATTAATTGTATAAAATTTAATGCGTTTTAGAACCTCCGTTTTGCCCAAGTTCCTTTTTGCCCAAGCTGGACATTTCGCGCAACATTCTTGGTCGTTTCACCCAACTAAATTACTTGCTATTTATCACTATTTTTCATTAAAACAGTCACCAGTGTCAAAACCAGAGGTTTGGGGGCAGAGCCCCAATGCTATCAATCAAATAATTGACAAACTACACGAAAGAAGTTGTCTGTGCCATTTCAGGTTGGGCGAAACGACCACGATGGGTTGGGCGAAACGTCTTCGCGGGCTGGGTGAAAAGGAAGTTTTGGGCGAATTGGAAGTTGGGCGAAACGTCTTGAAAGCTTTCCAAACGTACCAAAGTAGTTCTTGATGTCGTTTTCTTTCATGCATGACGGTGCATTTTCATCAAGTACTTTAGAAAGTTGATGAATTCCCATTTTAGCACCGAATGAATTGAAAAGTCGAAGAGCTGTCGTTCTTTTCCGAAAGCGAATCAGATTTCTTCTGCTCAAAAAATGGCCTAGCAGAAAAAGCATTGTAACGAGGCGGGATTTCCCGCGCTTTTTTACCCAGCCTCGTTCTGCACTTAAACTATGACAAAAATGAAAACAACAAAACAACCAAACACATGAACTCAACCGCGAAAAATAAGCTGAAGAGGAAAACGAAAGAGGAAGAAGATCGCCTGAAAATATTTCAGTTTTTTCTCTGTTGCTGAGAGCTGAAGAATACGTCTAGCTGATTTTGGTAATCAATAATATTTTAATCTCTTCATTTATGCTTCACGTATTATTCACACCTTCATTCACCAACAAAACTCCATCTAACACACAGGGACAGAGAGAGCGTCAAACTCGCAAAATGCCGAGTCTCGAACTTGAACAGAAATGAACTGCCATAAAAACACAAGGTTTGCGTAATTGCTACCTTATCATGGAGTTAATTTTTCTTGCCTCCTCGGTACACCTTCGATCTCTCTGTTCAATTTTATTAGTGTGCCTAGTTTTCCTACAAGTAGCCCACCAGCGAATTTATGGTTTGTCAAGAAGTGCCTGTCCAAAAATATGCGAATGTTACAATTCAAGAACCATATGCAGTAACAAGAATCTTCTCTATCCTCCTCCTGGCATTTCTAACGACACTATCTCTATAGATTTTTCAAACAATCCAAACATTCACATACCAAAGAGATACTTCTTGCAATTCAAGAACCTCAAAACCATAAAATTCGAAAGTTCAAATTTAAATAAGTGCATGCTCTTACCAAGACACATCCAGTCAGTCGACTTTGAACACAATGCATTGACTCTTGAAAATGTAAATTGTATGTTCATGTCAGATTATCTTCCATTTCTGAGAACAATTGACATTGGTGTTAACAACATAACAGTAGTAAAGGCTATATCTTTCAAAACGCCAAACTTAAAGAAGTTGATTATAAACACTAATGAAATATCTGTTGTTACGCCAGAAACATTCAGGAAATTACCAAATCTGGTTGACCTTCGTCTTGAAGACTGCAGGATAAAGGAAATAAAGCATAAGTCACTAGATAGAAATGTTAAGCTGCAAGAGTTATACCTGAAGATCAATCAACTGCAGTCATTACCCCAAAACTTCTTTCTGAAATTAAATGAATTGGTTCGCATAAGTTTCTCTAACAATGAATTCACTAAATTACCTAACTTGAAAGGACTACCAAAGCAGGTCACCCAAATAAGCTTTAGTGAGAACAGCATTACAAGCTTAGAAAGTTTGTTAAGTTCAGGGATAAAGTCAATTGGGACTCTTGATCTTCGAGCAAATAAAATAAGGACTTTACCAGCAAATATTTTTCAGAACATTTGTGTAAATAGTTTATTCCTGTCCCAGAACGGTCTTGAAGAACTGAAACCAATGTCATTTACTGGTTGTGGAGATGGACCACATTACTATTTCTCATTCAGTTCAAATAATTTAAGCTACCTTGATAGAAGAGCATTTTCAGGAATGAAGAAAATTGGTGTTCTAGCTCTTTTCCACAATAATATATCCTCAGTTTCCCCAGAAACATTCAATAACATAAAAATTGGACAGCTTTTATTGCACAAAAATAATATTTCTGAAACCAGTGGACTGCTCAGTGGATTAGCTGGACCACCTAAACTGGTGACTCTGTTTGATAACCCAATCACTGAGATTGGAACCTTTGGAATTAATAATAGTGATTTTGATTTGCATATAACTTGCAAGAACCTACATTCCTTAATGCTCAATCAAGCACATCCAAGACTCAAATGTAGCCCCTCAAAAAGATTTGAAATGATTTTCCAGATAAATTTGATAATCAATGAAATTGCCCACTCA
This sequence comes from Chrysaora quinquecirrha, assembly GCA_014526335.1. Taxonomy (NCBI): domain Eukaryota; kingdom Metazoa; phylum Cnidaria; class Scyphozoa; order Semaeostomeae; family Pelagiidae; genus Chrysaora; species Chrysaora quinquecirrha. The sequence continues at coordinate 20,970 of JACTAT010000275.1, read as the reverse complement.
ATGAGTTTAAAATGCATAAGAACAAGAAAAATGTGGCTTATCTATAAATGCAAGCCTTGTAATATTGGCTTCTATAAGCCACTAGGAAGAAGCGTATATGAAAACTGCTTACCATGCCCTTTTGGAATGTTCTATCAAGATGAACTTGCTCAGTTCAATTGCAAAAGATGCCCTCCTGGACAATATGTTCAACCCAGTAATTCATCTGGAAAAGGAAAACTTGACTGTAAAACCTGCCCAAAAGGCACCATGCTGGATAAGTATGCAGGATATAGAGCTTGTAGATGCTTGCCTGGTTTTGCACGCAGAAAACGCTTTGGTCCTTGCTTTCAATGCAAGGAGCATGGAATAATTTGTAAAGAATATAAATCTCTTCGAAATGGGTATTGGTGGCACTGGTCTGACAATGACTTAGAAGCTTACAAGGCATTTGTAAACAATCTAAACATGTTTAATGATGATTATAACAGATCAACTCAACAATTCACAAAGAGCTATCCCACTATATTCAGCTGTCCAATAAAAGAGGCATGCATTGGTGGCATAAGCAGTAAATGTCATGAGGGCTATAAAGGGCCAGTCTGTGCAGTATGCAAAAATGAATTTTTTAAAAAGGTCAACCAATGTGTCAAATGTCCTTCAAAGACAGTATCTGGTGTAACTCTAATCTCTGGGTTCTTGCTTTTTATTGTATTTGTTGGTATCATAAACTATACTGACTCTATTCCTGTGAAATTTCACAGTATCAACTCAGAGCTAAACAAGTCACGGCTGCTCAGCAGTGTCATACTATCAGTTTTCAAAATACTTCTTGGATTTATACAAACTATCATTGTCCTTGCCAGGGTGCTGCCACAGTCAACATTACTATCAAGTACATTAACGGAGATACTTGCACTATACATTCAGATTTTCTCCTTGGAAATATTGACTTGTCTGTTCCCAAACGTGAGCATAAACTCCATCAAACTACAAACTATATCAATTTCAATACTTGCATCATTCATTTTGGCAGCTGCTCTCTTATTCTTTTGCTGAAATGTTGTATGCATTTGCCTGGCCGAAGCTACCTCGGGGTGAATATTCATCAATGGGCCAAACAACTGGTTCGAGCTACAAGTCTCTTCGTTTTTATCCAAATGCCTGGCATCACTACTGGAATATTATTTACTCTTCCACTTCAATGCCATGATATGTGTTTACTAAAAAACAAACAAAATATTTGTAGAAATTCAATCAACTACATGAGAACTGATTACAGTGTAAACTGCAGAACTGAACTATACAGAGGTTCTTTGAAATACAACATGCTTTACAGTGCATTGTGCATACCAGTAATGTACACCTTTCTTGTGCTTTTTGTGCTAAAGAAACTAAACAAAAAACTCGTTAACATAAACGAAGCTTTGCTTAATATAGAGGAAAACAATACCAGAGCAATTGTTGAATATGCATCCAGTTTCTTCGTTGAGAATTACCACCAGAGGTATTGGTACTGGGAAGTAGTGAACTTCATGTACCGATCAATCCTATTGGCATCTCTAGTTTTCATCGTGACAGGCCATTCACTTGTTACAGTTTTGCATTGATATTTACTTGGTTGTTCTGCATACTGTACGCTTATAAACAGCCAGTGCGCTTCAGATTTGAGAATTGTCTTCAGGCACTTACGTTTCTTTTGCTCTGCTTGTATCTTTCAGTTGATTTTCTACTGCAGTTTAAGAACATCACGCAAATCATTGTTTTGTCAAATGCTGTCACAATAGCTTCAAGCACTCTCCTAACCGGATCTGGAATCATTTGGTTGATGTATATTCGATGTAAGAAATAAGTAAAAAGTTTATGTAATAAAATGATTATCATAGATTCAAGTTGGTTTCCAGAATGCTTCAGTCCCCACAAATTTGTTGTGTCCGGCAGATTTTAACGTTTTCTCGCAAACCGTTTAAACTGAAAACTGATAAAGATTCTAATGAAATTAGTACGGTATCGAAGGGGAGTTTGCTGAAAAATTTTTAATCTTGTTCGTATTATTTCAATCTGTTCACAACGTTCCATTCAAATTCAAAAGCTGACGAAGAAGCTTCGAGTATCGCAGAAAATTTGACGTTATATTGCAGGTTTGCAATCAATCCAGTAAGTCCTTGAATTAATGAGGCCCTCTCCCTCAATAAGCAACCAAGTAGAACTTTTGAATTGATGGGTTTGGTAAAACGTGAGGCAAAATTTTTCTCTGTTTCTGTCCAAAAAACAAAAGTCTTTGGGGACTACTGAAACGCCTGCCCCCCTCGAATAAGTTCTCCCCATAACTAAGCCCCATCCGAAATATCATTTTGCAAAAGATTTACTATATTTCAAATTCATGCCTCGAGTATGGCAATATACTTGCAGAATAACGTGGCAAATGTTTTTGCTCTTACGTTAAATTTTCTTGCCTTAAATTAATACCTAAAATTGAAACTTTGTTTTAGAAACCAAGCTAATTTTAACTGCAAGTCTTCGATTCATTTTTCTGACAGAAAAGCCAGTCTTCAATAAGAACATATTTAAATATACCACATTTTGATGTGTCCAGTATTTGTAATGCAGTGCTTAATCGATTCAGTATTGGCTTTCCCTAAAAGAAGATATACTGTTCAGTAAACGTAGCAAGCAGAGATCTTTATTTATTAACGCAAGTCGGATGTACTGGCAGCTATAGAGAGCCTTCATATAGACCTATAGATGTGCCCATAAACTGATATTCTAGAACGAATACCCGGCGCATTCATTTACCGACCTCGGAAAGATGGATAGCTGAATTGGCTTGTGAAAAGTCGTCCGACCAGCTTCGTAATACGTAGACCCGAGTAAATTTTTACAGGACAGTTACAAGCTAACTTCCTTATCTTTAGTGTACTCTCTTAGAAACACGGCGTACTAGTATGTTTGGAAGGGTCCAAGCAAAACGTAGATACACTAAAGAGAGCTCAATACTAGCTGTGATGCTGTGATGCTGTTGCTTGGACTCGAACCTCGATCTCATTGAGTTCCTGATACCACGAGCTAGTTGGGTTATTATTAATCATCTTCACCGCTACTGCAATCTTCGGGGACAGGACAGGAGGAATGTGTTACGAAACATTTGGAAATTGTCACGGTTAGCTTAACCGTCTGTTCTTCCGTATCTACTACATTCAGTGCGAAAGATTTTTTCAGCACTGAAAGTTTCTTAATTTTTTAATATTTTGGTACTGAAAGTTTCTTATTAGTTTCATAGATTAATGGTAGCGATATTGTTTCAAAGCAGGTAATTAGCATTTGCATTTGAACAATAGAGGAACAAATACAATTCGATCTTTAAAATACCTGATTTTTGTAGAAATAGACACTTAACTTGTAACAGAAGTTCGTTTCTCGAGGCTAATATTTCTAATTCTAAAGATTGTTGAGATCTGCGAGTTTCTTATCATTTTGGGTCGAGCACTGGGAGTTTCTTAACCAATATTGATCTGATTACTGAGATTTTTTAATCACTGAGTTGAGCGATTACGAACCTGGCCGTAACGCTACCGTGGCCAGGGCTCGAACTTCGACCTAGCTGAATTTTTGACACGGCGCCACAGCACTTACAATGTTAAATGAATCTTTGGATAAAGATTACATAGCTAACATTAACAAACATTTATTTATTTTACTCTTACCTTAACATTAAATGATGTGTTCAATAAAACTTCATAGCCTCCATTCAGTTTTCCAACCTCGTACAGCAAAGAATGGTACCAAGGTTCGTCCTCTTTGTCACAGTTTGCAACCTAAAATAACGCAGTTCGAGAAGTCTGAGTTGTAAAAAAACAATAGGAAATAATAGCGGAAACATACTGAAAAGCTTTTCTTTCATCTGACACTCCTCAAGGTATAAACGTCAGAAACGGACCGAAAAGTTCGAAAAAGCCGGAATTTTTATCTAAATGCGGATCGAAATCTCGAAGTTCACCACTCAGAAAAGTGAAGCTGCACTAGAACTGTGTTTTGAACACTAATCTCAAACCAACTTTTTATAAGAAACTCTATAATAAATCCAAACCCTCAAAAGTTTTGTTAGCTTTGTAGCGAGCAGCCCAAGCAAGATAAGCTCTGCTTTTCTTGGGCCGTGTAGAGTACATTTTATTATTGTAAATTGTATTTCTACGAATAAAAATGAATTGAATGAATGAATTGAATTGAATTGAATTGTAAGCAATCCCAGCACAATTGACGGCACTGGAAACTTTTATCAATAAACTTTTCACCTCAGCCTGCGAAATATTTTGTTTCATTTTTCGGGTTCCGTCTGCAATAAAGTATTTTGCCACACACTTTTACCACCAATTGGAAAGCAAGAAGCATTCAAATGCCATCGATAAATAGATTTAAAACATCATTCAGATAAAAATTACTATGAAACCAAATGTTTCTTTCTACAGAAACTTCCAGTATTAGGCCATTTTTAGTTTCTTAAAAAAATGTATTTTGTACAACTCAAACACAATGATTTACTTGTTACCTGGACGTTCCATCGTGATGGCAAATTGCTGGAAAAAGTCTTTTTCCATCTTCAGTCATTTTGGGGGCAAACGACATATAAGGAGATTGGGGTAAAGATGATTTTGCTCCTTCTTGACAATCCACTCGCTCAAACAAACGTGATGCGCATTCAGCCGTTACAGATGGGCACAACGGCCTGAACCATTCTCTTGATTTGAATCTAGAAAAAAGTCAGAGGTTTAAGAGCCAGTGCTTGGCCAGGAAAAGAATTAGGAGACTACCCTGAAGCGGATCAAAATGCATCAATCAGAAAAGTAAAACCGAATTGGCATTGTGTTTTTCACACCAATCAGCTTGCGGGATTCAGCGGTAAGACCAATAGAATAAATCGAAGAGTCCATGTGACAAAACGAACGTTACTGTACCTGTTAATTTCATCCTTTACTGAAGATTTATTCGGGTAGCATAGAACAGAACGATGTCCAAGAGCTCGTGGTCCAAACTATACAAGACAGATAGAAAGTCTAACATCGTTTTCACAAATTCCAAACCGATATGAAATCATACTGTGTAAGCTTAAGCCTCACTTTTCTGTCTCTCTTGCCAAATCCAAAAATAAAGAGGGTTTGCACACATAAGCCTGCCCTGGTATTGGGTTTCTGTTAAGTTTCGCCCAGATTTGAAACAGCTCGCCCACAGTTTGTCATATTTTGCCCCGGTTGTAGATCTGCTACTGTTTAACGAAGATGTTAGCCCAGCAGTGAATGAAATATAAATTTGCTCTCTAGTCTGTCGCTGATAACTCTTTACTATTAATGGTTCCTGGCATATTCTCAACAGGATTGTGTACAACGAGTCATGACTTCAATCAGGATTCTGTGTGCGAACGAAACCGTTTGCCCTGGCTATAGGGTATGTTTTCAGCATGATGACCTACAGTGTGGTTATGATTTTCAGAGGCACATGTATACCCATCCCCGTAATAACTTAATAAACTCTCACCTCTTGTCTTCCTCTTACAACACCGATAGCAACCCCTCTTCTACCAGAATACGAGCAACCTGTAGTAGTACTGGGCACGAGTCACGTGAATAGACATGAATCATTAAGCAGTTTTTCCTGTTAATCTTGTTGATCTTATTCTTACTTCTAGTAGTTGTAGTTAGCCACGTTCAAGTTCAGATATCTTCTTATTCGTTTTCAGTCGTAATTGTATTTAGGGTTGTTTTGTATATACCTTGTTTTGTAGCTATATACGCCACGCAGCTGTATAAGCCACATAGTCAAAACAGATTCAAACATATAGAATCATAGATTCAAAATTCAAAGAAGATAAGAATAAACAATCAAACAACAGAGAAAAATCACCTCTTCAACTCCAACTTTACGAGCGTTTCTTTTCATTGCCGTTGCCTGGAGATAATTCAGGTCAAATAATGGGAGACCAGAATATTGAATGTGCCTCGGAATTGTCTTTGGCCTGAGTAAATGTAAGAGAAATTACATTAGAAATGCAGTGGTCGGTAGTTATGAGCTCTGTGTGTGGCTGCGCTCTGCTATATGCATTGATACCAGAGGAAAAGTGTAGCACACACGAAGTTAGAGAGCAAGACTAAATGGGCAAGACTATATGAAATTTCCATTCCATATAGTCTTGCCCTCCGACTACGATGCATTTGCTCAGACGACAACTAACACACTAAGTCTGAGGGCAAGGCAAGACTATATGGAATGAGCAAGACGATATGAAATTTCCATTCCATATAGTCTTGCCCTCCGACTACGATGCATTTGCTCAGACGAAAACTAACACACTAAGTCTGAGGGCAAGGCAAGACTATATGGAATGAGCAAGACGATATGGAATTTCCATTCCATATAGTCTTGCCCTCCGACTACGATGCATTTGCTCAGACGACAACTAACACACTAAGTCTGAGGGCAAGGCAAGACTATATGGAATGAGCAAGACGATATGGAATTTCCATTCCATATAGTCTTGCCCTCCAACTACGATGCATTTGCTCAGACGAAAACTAACACACTAAGTCTGAGGGCAAGGCAAGACTATATGGAATGAGCAAGACGATATGGAATTTCCATTCCATATAGTCTTGCCCTCCGACTACGATGCATTTGCTCAGACGAAAACTAACACACTAAGTCTGAGGGCAAGGCAAGACTATATGGAATGAGCAAGACGATATGGAATTTCCATTCCATATAGTCTTGCCCTCCGACTACGATGCATTTGCTCAGACGAAAACTAACACACTAAGTCTGAGGGCAAGGCAAGACTATATGGAATGAGCAAGACGATATGGAATTTCCATTCCATATAGTCTTGCCCTCCGACTACGATGCATTTGCTCAGACGAAAACTAACACACTAAGTCTGAGGGCAAGGCAAGACTATATGGAATGAGCAAGACGATATGGAATTTCCATTCCATATAGTCTTGCCCTTCAACTATGATGTATTTGCTCAGACGACAACACACACACTAAGTCAAACGGTATGACTATACGGAATGGGCAAGACTGTATGGAATTCGCAGCCTCCCAATAATTTTCAAAGTCTATTGTTTTTTAATATAGTTTTGATGCTCTTCTATTGATCTTTCTGTTTCAGCCCCCCCAAATTTTCTTCCTCCTACACCACTGTCATCATAAATGTATATTGGTTGGTTATTTTAAAATACAAATAAAACAGCTCGCGAATAAAAATATAAGAACAGTTACAGTAAAGAACTCACGGATCAATAACCCACACTGCACCAACAGATATTCCACAGTCATTCGGAGCTGAAGGAACGTGCACAGGTAGTCCGAACCGCTCAAATATTAGTTGATTTGCATGCACGTTCTAGAAAGGAAAATGTTTGAGGCGATTTATTATTCAGTAGGTTACCTACCATATCAAAGTTTTATACGGACACATACACAAGACAACAGGCCTAACAAACCTATTCAACAGCAAAGGCTTTTTCCCTAGCCCAGCTAGAAATGCGCTTCTTCTATGAATCGATCCCGTTTCTGGCCGGACACTGTTTTAAGATTTTGCTAAGCGTTTTGAAACCTATATATCTTTCTAAATCCCCAATTTTTATTCACTATGAGATGTTGGGGCATCAAGCTCAAGTAGTAGGGTATGAAGTTTAATTGTATAGACTAGGCCAACTTATAACACACAACCATCAACCCTGGACAAGAGTATCCAAATTTTATTCTCCAAAAGACTTGCTGAAGTTGTTGGTTGTATGAAAATAGTCAGTACGGTAGTATGGTTGCATTAAAAATGTATATGCAATGATCAAGTAACCAACTTAGACAAATAGACCTTTCATGCTTTTAATTGCCGGGAAGATGTAAATAAGCAACACACGTAAACAAACGCTTCTAGTTTTCAGCATGAATGTTTTCATATTGGACTACCAGTAAACCGGAACAATACTGCATACGTCCCAACCCTGGAGGAAAACGTACTAAACATCTCTCAATGGACATTAAAACAAGTTTTCAAACTGATTTTTTAGACGAGAAAGTCATAGACACCAACTTGGAAAACGTCTATAGTTTCAAGGGAAACGTTTCTCTAAAAATGAATGTGTAAGTGCAGAAATTATGACTGGACAAATTATAGTTCATAGTTACCAACGCACATCCTCCAGTTAAAATGATTCCATCGATCAAATCTTTATACCTAAAAACGGAAAAGCAAATCAAACTTGCAATGCAGCTTCATATGGTGAAAACGTCACTCACTAGAGAATCGAAATATTGCCCTCAAGAGTGAGCCTCTTTTCAGTGACTTTGACTTGGTGCGCATTCATTTATTACTGATCAAAAGAGAGAAAAGGCCATTTTTCAAAGACAATAGAAGGCGGGTTGGGACCTACTGCCCCTCTATTTAGTATGTTTGCTACCCCTTCTTGACTTCTCAGATCTTGATTGTCAAGCATCTTTGGTTCTTACTGCCCAGCAGGACACATAAAAGGCTATTCTCCAAAGGCATCACCTTCTTTCGTTAAAGATTAGCCTATAGGAGAAAGAGAATTGCATTCTTGGACTTATTCAAGAGCACGTTTCGCCCCTTGACACCGCGTCCCTAGTACAAGATCTTATTCTTCGATATCCCCGGCCATCCTGTTGTTTGATGTCTCATTAGAGCACCATATTAAGTTGGTGAACCTGGGTGGCACGTCTAAAAATTTGCATTGAACCTGAGAGATTGATCTGTTATTGAAAATTATATCCACATACTATTCTCTATTTTCAACAAACCTTAATCCTTCCTCTGATACTTCGTTTAAAAACTTTTCCACTTGCTTGCAAAGAAGACTTTCGAAGACATGCTGCAAATACAACAGTCGCTTGTGAAAAATCGTGATTTTGATCCGTCTTATATGAAAGATACTATAGCGTTAAATAAGAAGACCACTGGCAACTTGCTGTCCTATGCGGAAGCCTGACAATCGGTCTCTGAGCAAGCCTGACAATCGGTCTCTGAGCAAGCCTGACAATCGGTCTCTGAGCAAGCCTGACAATCGGTCTCTGAGAAAGCCTGACAATCGGTCTCTGAGCAACCCTTACAATCGGTCTCTAAGCAAGCCTAACAATCGGTCTCTGAGCAAGCCTGACAATCGGTCTCTGAGCAAGCCTTACAATCGGTCTCTGAGCAAGCCTAACAATCGCTTTTCGATTCCTGAAGATACTCGCAGGTACTATGCAAAGCCCTATCAGTTACGAAACATTCACGCTTCGAAACTGACGCTTCGTTTCATCAATATATACATAATATATACGCTTCGAATACTCAAAAAACCAGTTTACCTGGCTTGTTGCAGCGATGTTTCTAGCATCTTCATCTTCCAAACTGTTGGGTTCAAGAACAAAGCCAATTTTCTCTCCAAGAGTGTACATGGCTTGCAATGGAGTAACAAACTGGTAATAATACTCTTCGAATGCAGGTATCCACTGCTGTTGAACCTTACCAAGTGCTGCATACCCCATAACCTAGAAGATAATTAAACATCAAGATTTGCCAAATATATTGACGGTTTTCTTGAAGTTGGTTTTTCATGTTCATTAAAATTCTGTTTTATATTGTCTTTGAATGACAATTGCATACGGTGAATTAAATAAGTAAAAGATCGAGAAGCCAATCGTCTACCTCGGACTAAGACGTTTTAGGCAAAAAAGGCATTAAGCAGGCCTTCGTATACATAAAAACTCCTCCTACAAAGGTTGCCCCTGTCGAATTATGACTAGAATAGAATACAAAAAGATTTATTAAATGCCAACAAAAGCAAGACAATAGAACTGACCTTTCCAGATAATGCTAACGCAGCAAATCGCATATACGTCGTCAAATCTTTCGACTCTTCATTGTTATCTTTTGAACCAGTGAGCTCTGGCATTGCTATGGCTAACTGGCGAAAGGGTGTACCCAAATTCAAACCAACCTAGAAGAAAATCAGAATTCAAATTGTTTTGGATTGATCGCATTATGTTGAAAAATTGTCATAAAGATTGCTGACAATTGAATTGAATTGGATTGTCAATCCAGGCTTATATGAATATTGCTCACAGTCAGAGCTAGTTGCCGACTGCTAATCAGCAATTTTTTTGTAACTAAATGTATCAGTTGCTGTCAACATAAGTGCTCTTACGACCGCGATCAACTGTATCCCATAAGTTTTAAACCACTTTTTGACATTTTGACATAAGTTAGCAGTTAAAATTAGTTGGCGTTAGTTGTATTGTATCACATGTCGACATAAGCCTGGCTTAATGACATTTAAAAGCAAAAACGGCAGGCAGACGAATAACTGAAAAAAGAGAGTACCACCTCAAGGGGTAAGAAAAAGTTATATTTTTAACTATGTATATGAACATCCTGAGTACCAAAATCGTAATACAGGCAGCTTTAAGGCTAAGCCAAGAATCTGTTACCAACGACGCCATAAGAGGATGACTTGCTTTACTTGCCTAACTTTGCCTTGCTTTTTCGGTTTAAATTTGCTTTTTATCAAAGAATAATTTTTGAGCTGGACAATTATAGCAAGGAAAGTGCCAGGATTAGACTAAAAATAAGCTGTGTCTTAAAAAATCTCGCCAAGGGTTAAGCAACTTATAAGCAACTCTGAGGGCTTTTCTCTCTGCTATTTTACACAACTTTGAGGACTGACCCAGAGTAAAGCTGCTAAAAATATTCAAAACGTAACTGAAGGAAAGCATAGTCACTAGACGTTAGGCGTCATAAATATCATTTCTGATACATATTACTGCAAAGATGTTTTTACCCATTTTAGTTGTTTTAAACAGTTGATTTCACGATCAGCAAAGTAAACGATAAATGTACCATCGTTTCCGCCACCGTCGTACGAAAACACCAAAGATTTATGAAAAGCTGAATCGTAGAATCCAAGTGCAGCATGAGCAAGATGGTGATCAACGGTAACCCATCTGAAAGAAACAGGAGATGCAAGGATCACTCAATCAATAAAACAATCAATCAATGAATTGGTACATCAATACATTGATAAATCGATAATAATCGATACAAATGGCTTTTAATCGATATAAATCGATATACATTTACATAAATTGACACAAATCCACATAAATCAATATGAACCAATATGAATCGAATAAATTGATCTGTTATTGACATAGATGTATTGACCAATAATAATATAGATTTGGCGTTAATTGTCAAAGATCGTTAGATCGATAAAGATTGGCATAATAGACATGACAGATACATATGGACTGATATAGACTTAAATAGATCAACATAGATCGACAGGGATTGACAAATTTCAACATACATAGATTGCCATAGATTAACATGAATCGAGACAGACAGGAAAATTGTCATAGGTCGAAAAAGATTGACAAAGAATGACGGAGATCGACATGGATTGACATAGATTAACAAAGACTGACATAGGTCAACATAATCGAGAAATACTTGCATACATAGATTGATATAGATCTAAAAAGATTACATAGATCGACAAAGAATGAAATAGATCCATGACAAACATTAACACAGATCGACATATATTGTAATAGATTGACATACATTAAAATATTTCGAGAAACATTGACAAAGATTGATTTAGATTCTATTAAGATCGACATGGATTAACAAAGATCGGCAAAGATTGACGATATACATTGACACAGATCGACTGGACATAGTTTAACAGAGCGAAAGATTAAAAGATTAATACAGATCCACATAGATCGAAATATTCAATGTGAATCGATATAAATCGATAAAAGCACACATAAATCCAAAACATCAATATAGAATGACACCCTACCATATAAAAAAAGAAAATACACTCACTTTTTTGCGTTCACTAAAGTTTTTAATATTGCTACTTGAGATGGCATTACCCTAAAATACAAGCATTAAAAACAGAGAATTAAATAGTGATTGTAAATGAACTATTGAATAATTTGTTTGTTTGATTGTTTGTCTGGCCATTCATTCATTCATTCTTTCATTCAGTCATTCAGTCATTCATTCATTCATTCAGTCATTCATTCATTCTTTTAAAAGCACAAAAATGCAAGAAGTTACGGTTCTATTAATAGCAAGAGATCTCCAGCCCTTCCTCGTCCTACCAGCTCTAACCGGATATAACATTAACTGAATTTCCTCCACCATCTTTGAAGTACCTCCTCAAATAAGGAGTCACACCCCCCTTTTAACACCAAGGGTGATTTTTAGAATATAGCTTTTGAGACTCTAGTATAGAAAGTGATGATGTAGAAATGATTTGATTGATTGCAATTTCCTTGAATTTCAATTTCTCATGAGCAGAAGTCAAAGCAGGTTACAATATCTATTTTTAACAGAAAATGGCCAGGTTATGGTGACATTATTATCTTTCTTTAATAGCTGGTCCCCTCACCTAGAGTTCATCTAAAATTTAAATCTTCTAGGCAGGCTAGCACTTAATGGAGAAACGTCAATGTATCTTTCTTACCATGATGTAATCCCAATATCAAACTCAGAGCATCCACTGTATGTCATCACATAATTGATTGCCTCTTTCCATTGATCAACGAAAACATTCTTTCTCCTAAGAGAAGAGAAATAATGATTTTCAATGTAGATTGATATTGTAGAAGAAAACATTAAAACAACCCCCTAAAATGTTCTTTTTGCTTTACTTCTATAACTATACCATGTTATCTTTATTTTCTGGGATACTCATCATCAACAATGCTTTATTATCATGGGGGGCACAACTGGGAAGAGGACTGCAGCTACCATAACAGTTACTGTGAACTGTTTCAAAAACAGCCGTATTTGGGGACAGAATTTGACTAAAGTTGTGAACTTCATAAATTTTTTTTAAGAAGCAGACAGTCCTCTGAAACAAGACCTTCTCAGGGACTGGCTGTGGTACTACTTTCATTGGAGGTGCAGGCTACACTACATTCCATGTACTATACACTAAAACTCTCTGGCATGGAACAGCAATTTTCTTTTGTTCTATGCATGGTGCATACATGGAATGCACCATTGCCTGAGGCTGGGGATTACGCCAATGAAAATTGCTTTCACGCCAAAGAAACAATAGATCTATTGTCTACCAGGAAATAGTAGCTCTTGATATTGTTTTCCTAGAAGATTCATGCCAGTCGGCCAACAATTTTCAAAACTCCACACCCGATTTCTTTGGCATAAGCTACCTGGATTTCACCCTGGCCAAAATTGTTCTTCCCTTGTTGACACACTTATCTATCTGTGCTGCAACTGCACAATCCAAGAAAAATCCAGTCTGGACTGGATGTCATATATATATACTTACGGATTGCTGCAAAAATATCTCTGTTCGAACAATCCTAAAAGCAGAAAAAATTTGCACTCATTAACTACAATATTGATATGGTTGGGCTGTTGGTTATGGTAATGGCAGACATGACAGCTAAAAGGAAAACAAAGGATACTCACGTTCTAGCTCTAAAACTACTTTTAGCTCACCATCACAAACTATAGATACATTAGCATCGTGCAGAACGTGAAAAGAAATTATAGATGGCATTGTCAAGTCTCAATTGCTTCAGAAAAGACTTGATTTGGGAGAGCACATGAAACTCCCTGGCACAAACAAAGCCAACCAAGCTCCCTGAAGCCAACTCATGTCATGCCCCCAAATGAACCTCTCTTTCACACAAAATCCAACAGAGGCTGATTTGTGAGAAATTGCGGAGGAGCTCACCAAGGTTCTATAATGTTTGTTTGCAATTTTGTGATGGAGGATCCGAGCTCGGATGGGAGCTGGGAGCAGAGCAGAGAAAAGTTTTGATTTTGATTAGATACTAAAAGACTGAAGGTTAAACATGAGTCGCATGAAATCACAGCTCAAAAAGGTAACCTTCTTTTGATAAGGAAAGAAATCAAAATGACAGTCAAAACGATTAAACTGCATGAATTTCCTTTGCTTAAGGCTGGGCCAGGTGTAGGCCTACCCTACTAACTAGCCTAACGAACTTGCGCCTCAATTTGGCCTCCAACGTGGATCCAAAACACTCTTTGTGTTGTAGCATCAGCAGGGGCCTAAGAAAGCAACAAGAAAGTGAGCGTCTCAGTGTTCCCCTCTAGCAAGTGATCCTTTTTGTGTTCGAAGAACTTCGAACACATTGGTGTGGGATGGATGTCACTCACTCACTCACTCACTTACTAACTCACCAACTAACCAACGCTTGAACAATGGAAAACGTGTAACAATAGGGCCATTGTCAAGAATGCCATTAGGGCCATTGTCTCGCCATTTATGCAATTTGCGGTTAGTTGTTCACAATTCGCCTGCAAGCACTTTTGTCAATCTGGGGTCATGTGACAACTGACTCATCCTTGTTTACTAAATGGAACTGGAAAATTGCCACCTTGCTTTGGTAAATGACATTTCAGGCATTCTCAACATTTAACAAAGAGTTTTGCCAAAGAGCGGCAATTTCAAAACAGTTTTCAAAACAAATCATCATTAATATTATCCTCACGATGAAAATCGTCATAATAACAATAATAATGATAATCATCATCATCATCATCATCATGATTACTATCACCACCATTGACGGTGTGCAACATCTAAAGGAACGCTACCACCACCACAACCAGCCCTACAACCATCACCTCGACCACCCCTATCACCACCACGGAACCACCCCTACAACCATCACCTCGACCACCCTTATCACCACCACCACAACTACCCTACAACCATCACCACGATCACCCCTATCACAACCACCACAACCACCCTTCAGCACCACAACCACCTCTATCACCACCACCATACCCACCATACAACCACAATCACCCCTACCAACCAGCATCATGATCATCGTGTTCATCAACATCATCATCATAACCACCACCATTATCATCATAATCATTATCGTCATCGTTGTGCATACCGATGAACATCTTTCATCATTTGACCGAAATAGCTATATTCAACCAGAGTCGTTCTTCGAGCATGCCCATAGGGCCCCTATGTTCTTCTTTGCTTCTATAAGACTCCTATTACCATTCAAAATTATGCTTATTATTTTTTATAACCCTTTTAGCTGAGCTTAAGTTCTCTTCTTGGAGATGGAAAGGGTGCTGGGAAGGAAGATGTTAACTTGAAAAAATTACACAAGTCACCAGCAAGAAAAAAGTTGCCAGCAGTACCAACTGAGGAGGAGCAATTGAGTATGAAAGAATCCATCAGATTACGTTCACCAATCATAACAGATCATCTAGCAGCTTATGGTCAATTTTTTCTTGAGTATTCCATGCTTGCTGAGTTGTAAGCTTTGTTATGTTTTAATCCTTTTATCTTGATAAACTCCAAAAAGAGCTATCTGCTATTTATCTTACCAGGTATATCAGTATTTGTGTACAATAGTCAGCTTTAACCCTGCTTGTGTACAATAGTCAGCTTTAATGTGCTAGACAAAGCTACTTGATGCTCGAATTTTACTCTTATGGCCACCAAACCCCTCCCCCCAATGTGTGAAATCATATGTAATATGTAATATCTTCAGTTTACAGTTTGGAATAAAAGAATTACATAAGCGGGAAATTAAACATTCAACAGGGAAAACCCGAAGAAACAAGGTGGGGAAGATTTTTTAGGTCAAACCTGGTGGGGAAACAAATTTTCTTGGCAGGTCATCATTTTACCTTGGCAGGGGAGTGTTTCAGCAGGGTTGTTACTGAGGGGTGTTCAGGGCACTTCTCTTTCAAATATTTGCTGAAGTCACAGTGAATACCTATCTAAATGAGAGGGCATTTATCAAAGAATGGGGGTTTAATGACAAGTTGATTGGAAGTTTTCTTTTTTCTTTAAACTTGTCATTTTATTCACAGTAATCATCTAAGAAAACAGAAAATTCCTGGTGTATATGCCATTCCATCATTAGACAATCCTCTAAGTAAGTTGTCTCTTTTATCCTACATCAATGTTAATTGACGATCTAGGGCTAATGTTTTAATGCAAACATTTTTTAACTCTAAACAATTTCGTTGTTTATTCATGTTCATTTATTTCCTTATTTGCTCAACTCACAACAATCTTTTCATGTTAGTTTGGCATGGCATTATCTTTATTCGAATGGGAGCTTACCAAGATGGCGTTTTTCGTTTCAAATTAAATGTGCCAAAAAACTATCCCGATGGTGATTGCCCAGTAAGTCGCAACGCTTTTTTTTCTGATATTCTATCAATAGATCTTTTATACCTTTAATACCAATGAATTTCATACCCAATTTTTGCTCTTATCTTTTCTCAGTCTGTAACATTCACACAACCAGTCTACCATCCTGTTATACATCCAGAAACAGGAATCGTTGATATCAAACGGGCTTTCAAGTCTTGGAGGTCAGTAGCTCTACCTTTTTTCGGTCATCTAACATATAATTGTATTGTAAGATTACTCTCTTCTTTCAAATAGTTCGTGAAGCTAAAGAACCTAAGTGCGTTTATGTGTGCAAAGTCACCGTTTTGCTGCTCGCGTTAATCGAAAGTTGCAGATTTTGGGTTTACCTTGTGACGTAATGTATGAACATTCCTTCTAGGTTTTCGATATCTTCATAGCTATCTGAATCAGAAAATTGCTTGAGCATTTTAGGAGTTTTTGAGGCTGAGATTCGCTATATTACCTACAGATATCGTATATGGATTTAATAATGAATACAGTTGACAGCTTCTAAAATCTGCATTTTTACGGAGAGGTGCCGAAAATTTTACGTTTTCGAAATCTTCGTTATCTATAGCAACACCTATAACAATACATCCTAAGTTTCTTCTGTTTCTTCATGCTGCTATCTTTGACGTGTGCTATCCTTGCATCTGTTTCACCGATCTGGTGTGCGGTCTGAAATGAATTCAACTTGTCTCATTGATTTCTATTTTTCCTAGGCCAAACGTCAACCATTTGTGGCAGGTGCTTTTGTACGTAAGAAGAATTTTCTACAAAATCGAAACAAATGAACCTCTAAATAAAGAAGCAGCTGATCTGTATGTAATGTATTTATTCTTCTTATTCCATTTGTTTTTCAATAAAGATGTTTATATTAGTGAGTGGCATTTGTGCAGCATCTCCATCAAATTCACTCTTCCTCCACTCATTCATTCATTTCTTGATCCATTCATTTTTGTGGATTAAGTTTGTTAACATAAACTACGACTTTTTTGCCAAGGTATTCAAAAGACCAAGACGCCTTCAAAGATCGAGTGAAAAGAAACGTGGAAAAATCTTTGGAAGATGTTTACAACAATACTGACGATGACGGACATGCTCATGAGATAATGTAGTGTATCGGAAAGTGTTTTAACCATACTCTTCTTCTAAGCTGCACTATTCTTAAGTGTCAAGCGACTTAAATAACTTGAGCTATGTAATTTAAGTGCTAAAAAGGGGATAAGACTTTAACAACCCTTAAGACACTCTAAGGCACTGACCGAACGATCAAACATTGTTTGTCAAATCAAACATTTTAGATTTGCTTGTAAAACACAATGTTCGACCGTTTGACCACGTCACTAAACATTGCTCTTCAAACATTTTTCATTGATACAAGCATTGAATGGTTTTGAAGATTTTCAAAAACATTCCTGAAGGAATCTTGTCTGTCAAGCCAGGCAATGTTTTGCGACGTGGCCAAACGGTCAAACATTGTTTATATAAAAGCAAACTGTCAAATGTTTGACTAAAATAGTCTGGATCGTTCGGCCAGGGCCTAAACGCCGAATGTCTAGTCTTTGATTTCAACATCTTGGAACACATGATTTTTTCGTTTGATTCTCTTCAGAGTATAAACGTCAAAGACGAAAACAAGCTTTTAAGTATTTTTAAAGATGACGCATTTCTCTTTGTACTCCAAAAATGTTCCCGCTTGTATACTGATTTCGATTTAAATATTAGCTAAAGTTAAAACGTTTCGATGTTTTAGATTTTCAGAGTGGAATAAGGAGATATTCGAACCAATCAGGGAGGAAATATTCAGTGAAAAGGTACGTATTTGGCTTGTGACTTATCACACGCTAGCGAATCTATAATCACTACTGTGGTGGATAATCACTACTGTGGTGGTACTATTTGCATACTGTGGTGGCAGTTTTGGCGTACTGTGGTGGATAATCACTACTTGTGGTGGTTTACTATGCTTGCGGTGGTGGCAGTTTTGGCGTACTGTGGTGGATAATCATTACTTGTGGTGGTTTACTATGCTTGCGATGGTGGCAGTTTTGGCGTACTCTGGTGGATAATCACTACTTGTGGTGGTTTACTATGCTTGCGGTGGTGGCAGTTTTGGCGTACTGTGGTGGATAATCACTACTTGTGGTGGTTTACTATGCTTGCGGTGGTGGCAGTTTTGGCGTACTGTGGTGGATTTTGTGGTTTTTTCTTGCTTGATCTATAGAGTTTTGCTATGATTTCGTATTCACCACATATAGCATTATAACCCACCACAAGTAGTGATTATCCACCACAGTACGCAAAAACTACCACCACAGTACGCAAATAGTACCACCACAGTAGTGATTATCCACCACAGTACTCCAAAACTGCCACCACCGCAAGCATAGTAAACCACCACAAGTAGTGATTATCCACCACCGTACGCCAAAACTGCCACCACCGCAAGCATAGTAAACCACCACAAGTAGTGATTATCCACCACAGTAAGCCAAAACTGCCACCACCGCAAGCATAGTAAACCACCACAAGTAGTGATTATCCACCACAGTACGCCAAAACTGCCACCACAGTATGCAAATAGTACCACCACATAGTGATTATCCACCACAGTAGTGATTATAGATTCGCTAGCGTGTATCAACAGAATTTCCTTTGACTTCTCAGAGTAGCAAATCACTTAAGTCTAAAGAGACTACAGTACGCCTGTAAACTAGAGGTTTTTGATAAGGAACCTTAAGTCTTATTTGAGACGGGAATTTCTTCATTTTTCAACAAAATATAGCTGAAGCTCTTTATACTGTTCCTTGTCATGAGCCTATTAAGTTCCTCAATCTTTTTAAACTTTCACCTTCGAGTTCCTTGCGAAGGTGTTTCTTATAAAAAAAACATGCAGACCAAGTGCACCAGTCCCCCATTTTTGCTGTTTTTCTGTTGCTTAGGGAAAACTAGTTACTACAAACACCCTTTTTTCTATTTCAGAATTAAAAAGATTCAGCTAATGTTTTTCTTTCAGAACAGAAGACAGTCTGAGTCAAGCGACCAAACTGACAACTTAGAAGTAAGAAATCTAGAAAATGGGCCTAGTATTTCTGGGTTCTCTTTTATGGAGCCTGGATCTACTGTTATTTTTAGTAAAGAGGATGATGTATAAATATTGAGAGCTGTTTCTGGCTACTGTACAGTATAACGTTGTTAATACTTTTCTGTTTTGTATTAAATTATTAATTGCACCCTGCGCTTTTCTGCTGTCAGAAAAGTGACTCGAAATCTGCTTATAGGGACAGGAAAACTGTAAAAAGACTTAATGCAACATTGTTTTTAGTACAGGAGCATTCTTCCGGACCAAAACGAAATACCTCAATTTTCACTTTCATTCACCAGAACCATTCAGCATTCAGTAGAGATAAAAATCTCAAAAGAGCGCAACCATTAAGAAGAAGGTTGAGAAGGCCTTTCTAAATTGCCAAACCTGCCGTTCTCGTAATTCCGGCAGCAATCAAACGCATATTCGGATATTACCAAATCTACCGTTTTCTGAATAGCCAAACCCTGTTAGCATTGCAGGAAAGGAACACAGGGTAGCTCCAATCAGCGAATCGATCTTTCTGGAATCCGATTCGAGGCAATTCGAAAGGCAAAAGAAAACGTTTTCGTGGTTAAGTATTAGGCACTCATCGCTTGTATCGCATCACGAAATCGTAAATGGTTTAAATTAATGATTTATTCTCATTTTTTCGAGAAAAATTATTTTTTATTGAAGAGTTGAAATTTTACTTTTAAGACCTCATGGTTGTTGATATTTACTATTTGTATTGTATTCTGTATAAGGTTTATGTATTAATTTTCTTAGTGTTATATCGCTTGTATACTGATGTACATTTATGCAAAAAGATGTTTTTTCTTTCTATAATCATAAACATTTCTCATTTCCAATGGTAGTACTCCTCTACCAATAATTGTAATAAATTTTCCAGCTAGAACATTCTTTCTTTGTTGGGACTTATTTTAATGTTGAGAAAATCCAAATCGTACTGTGCCCTTTCGAAATTACTCTTGAACACAGCAGGCACTGCTTATAAAGAAAGAGAAAGGAAAAGAACCACGGCGTCACAGCACATAGGCCCATTAACAATTGAGAACAAGCGCAGAATTTCCAGTTAAATAACGGTACGTCTGCATGAAAGCAGAAAATTACTTTCCCAATTTACAGCGGGGAATATTTTGCAGAATCTATCACAGCGTTGTAAGAATTATTCACTTACCAGCATTTGGCAGCCATGATAAAGTTTGAACGGCGTTTTCTTCACTTAGGAGACACACGGCACATCTAGGATGA
The DNA here is from genome assembly GCA_014526335.1 of Chrysaora quinquecirrha. Taxonomy (NCBI): domain Eukaryota; kingdom Metazoa; phylum Cnidaria; class Scyphozoa; order Semaeostomeae; family Pelagiidae; genus Chrysaora; species Chrysaora quinquecirrha. Next base: position 405 of record JACTAT010000275.1, on the reverse strand, counting down.
TGTTTGTCAAAGGCGTTTCAGTTATTGCATACCACAGTCACTAAAACAAAGTCGCTACCCATCTCTAGACTGTCCAGTATGGCAAGCAGACATTTTGAAACAAAAAAGTGTATCATTCTTTCAATTGTCTTGAGTCAGGAGCGGCTATTCTCCATTGTATAAAAGGCCCATCATTTCCAATAGCTCACTGGTGCCTGCTAATCCAATGCAAGTACAGTATTAAACATTAGTACCACTGATCCAGTGTTCGTGATTCTCGTGCATATCGAAATACAAGGCATTTTAGATCCGGCAAAACCGAAACGGAATTGTTCACTCGTGGGAATACAAAGAATGTAGAATAATGCAAAAATTGGCTTACTTAAGGCCTGGCAAAACTAGGAGACATGCCCCAATGGTGTTTCC
>JACTAT010000274.1:68119-145494 GCA_014526335.1 Chrysaora quinquecirrha | reverse complement strand
CTCAGAGTCCTATGTATAGAAATCTTCAAAACTTTGAACAAGTTAAATCCTTCCTATATGGAAGATTTAAAAACGAATCCCACCCGATCTTCACGACGCCCTTTCGATTTATATCATCATAGACAAAGTCAAACTACTTTTCGAACAAACAGTTTAAGATCGCTAGGACCGACTGAGTGGAATAAACTGCCCTCCCATATTAAATCTGAGCAAAATCTCAAAGCATTCAAGCGCCTTATCAATGCCTGGGATGGAGGGCAATGCTCATGTTATTTATGTAAATCGTAATGGTGATTTTGTTATATTTTAATTATATTAATTGCATAAAGTATTGAAAAATTCTGTATTTGTTTAAATTTAATTTCGAGCTAGATTAGCATTCTGTTTTTAGAAAGCCACGGTAGTGTCTCGAAGTAAAATAAATGAAAATGAAATGAAAAATGAAATTAAATTAAATGAATGGTGTTGGAGGGGGAGACCTAGAATCCGATTATGATGAAGCTGAACAAGAAAATGAAGCTGCACTATCAATTTCATAATTGATTAGATTCAATTCTTTAAAAAGAAAGAGAAAGGAAGAACGCTTCCCACCAGAGGCATCTCATCCTGAGAGCAACACCACTGTCTCTTTATACAGGATTAGCGATTTACACGGAAACTCGTGACAAACATTTGACAGAGCGTCATCGCTTGGTTTAAGCCTTTCTTATGATCGAGTGAAGTGTATACAAGAGTCCTTAGCTGTGCACCGGTGTTACACCTTTACAGAACAAGGAACAGTTGCTCCAATGCAGTTGCAAAAAGGATTATTCACTGTGGCTGCCTTCGACCAAAGTGATAAATCAGCAACTGCTAAATCTCATTTTCATGGTACGGCAATTTCTTTGTTTCAGCTCGGGAAAGTAGATGATACGAGGAGGGAGACTACATTATTTAAAGCGAACAAGAAGCCAATGAGCAACATTTCATTGCCGGATTACTACACAGAAATTGAACCATTTAGCGCGGCAAAAAGTGAGTTACCAATGCCGCTAACGAACAATCTTCTTCAAAAGATGCAATTGATAATTGTAGAGAATGGGTTAAACACGTTAATAAAATCTTAAACGATGAATATCAAGTCGACAGCCTGGAGGAAAGTAAAGCAACATCATACATTTTATTCAAGAAAGCAGCAAGCTCCATCTTTATCACCATATCAAAATGCCATGCTTCCACTTGCACGGCATTAATTCAAAGGCGGTAGCTAGAGATTGTCTAAAGAATATTATCAAAACTGTACACGATTTGAACCCATGACAAGTCGCTATGGTCACCACTAGCTTTTGCACTAGCTAAGCAAGTGCAGTGGCAGCATCCTTCAGAATTTGGAGAAGTTAAAACTCTAGTCATGATGGGGGATCTCCATATTGAAATGACATTTATGGATGCGATTGAATTAAATTAGTACCTCCTACAAAAGATGCCCTGTTTCTGCACATGTTACGAGCTGCATACCAGGCCTGGTGAGTTGGTGTGGTTAACACAAGAGCCTGTTTCCAAAGCACTAAGTGAGCTAAAGCACTGTCGTTGTAAAAAAGGGTGTGCCGTAGGATGCTCGTGCAAAACTGTTGATCTGCCGTGTACTGAAATGTGTACCTGCAATGGACAATGTCTGAACGTAGTCAACTGATCTTTCTTCTGCGAAAGTAAAGGTACTTCTTTCATAAACTTTATGCTATGTAATCATACAATTTGTTAAATTAAGAAACAATATGTTTTGTCTTTCAAAGCTCTACGCTGTGTTCTTTACAACCTTTGCGATCGAAGTTGTGAATTTTTTTGTCTTTAGTATTCATGGACATACAATGTACAATAAGGGATCTTGACCAGTGGTTCAATGGTACAATTACACTGGATGTTTCACTTTTAATACTTACCATCTGAAACCTCTCTGACAAGTAAGACTCAAGCCATTTATATGCGTGACCTTGAATACCACATCAGCCGACAGTCGTCTTAGCAACAGGTTGTGATTCACTGTGTCAAAGGTTGCACTAAGGTCAAGCAACAGTGAAATTGATACCTGTTGCTTATCCATTGCCATTAGAATATCGTTCTCAACCTTGAGGAGTGCTGTCTCGCAGCTATGGAATCGTTTGAAGGCAGACTGCAGTGGCTCGTGTAATCCATTTGTGATCATATGCAGCACAATCTGGTCTGCAGCAGGTCTCTCAATAACCTTGGATACATACGGTAAGTTTGATATAGGTCGAAAGTTTTCCTTCAGTCGCTCAAGACCAATTTTTTTGAGCAGAGGAATAAGCACAGCAAGCTTAAAGTCAGTGGGCATCACTCCCTCTTCAAATGATCTGTTTACAATGAGCATGATGATTCTGACAAAGATATCCTCACACTTTCTAAGAACCCAACTTGGCAGAGGATCTAGTTCACATGATTTTATATTAGCTTTTTAAATAATTTTTCTTACACTATCCTCTGAAAGTGCTACAAATTGTGTCATTGCTGTATCAAATTTGCATATCTTTTTTGGTTGATTGTAAGCCTTCTATCTTCAAGAGTTTTGATGATCAAGGACTTTAGACACACTTGAATCGTATGTGGAAGCCAGGTTTGACAAATCACAACTTTGGCCAATCAAGCCAAACTGTTCTTGAAGATCATTAGAAAATTTTTCAAAGTCTATTTGATTGAGCTTGCTGTACGTAACCTCTCTCTTTTCGTGTATTGGCTTAGTAAGAGGAAGATAGCACTTGACAGAGAAGGATCTGATAATTTGTCATTTGTGATTGTCACCTTAGAAACTGTTTGGGGGATCTTGTGACTACGAGATCTAAAGTTATACCCATTATCATGGGTGGGTCCTTCAACATGTTGAACTAGGTTTTGACTATTCACACGCTAGCGAGTCTATAATCACTACTGCGGTGGATAATCACTACTGTGGTGGTACTTTCTGCGTACCGCGGTGGCAGTTTCTGCGTACTGTGGTGGATAATCGCCACTGTGGTGGGTTATTATGCTTGATGTGATGTGTTACTATGCTTGTTGTGGTGGTAGTTTTTGCGTACTCTGGTAGATGATCACTACTTGTTGTGGGTTATTGTGATCGATGTGGTGGTAGTTTCTGCGTATTGTGGTGGATAATCACTACTGTGGTGGGTTATTATGCTTGATATGGTGGTAGTTTCTGCATAATGTGGTGGATAATCACTACTTTTGATGACCCCCCCCCCCGTGCCACAAGCCACAATTTGATGCATGAAGAAGAAGCCTCGTATCAGCTTCTTCGTGATTGCAAGGACTAAACTGACTCTGCAGAACTGTTGCCTCATTTGTCAACATTTGATCCATGAAAGTGACTACAACTATTCTATCTAACGAAATGCAATGAAAAACGGAACTGGCTAAGAATTTAAAAAGTTCCTTCTTATTTGCACTATCTTTAAGGAAATTTTTCCAGCTTTTTGGAATGAGAGCAGACTCTGCTACTCTTAGCCGCATTCCCTTTCCACGATTTTGTCGAGCTCCTTCTTTGATACTGTTTCTTTATACACATCGAATATTAAGTTGATTCTCTTTATATTGTCTTCTTTTGCTTTACATATGCTGCATAGCCCGCATATCTACATAATTTGCAAAGCTGCAAACCAATTGTATACAAATGCATTGGCTGAGCTTGGGCAAATCAACCCCAAGTCTAAAAATAGAATTTAGGGGTAAGATGTGAATAGGGTCTATATAACATCGTTTTGACGCATCAAACTGCCCTTGACTGTGAATTTTGACTTCCTGTGACCTATGACCTGTCGTTCCTCCTCTAAACCCAATGGTACAATTAGGGGTCTGGACCACATTATCCCAGTCTAAAAATAGAACTTAGGGGCAATATATGATTTGGGTCTATATCACACATTTTTTCAGCGTTTTAAACTGCCTTTATATTGTGAATTGTGACATTCTATGGCCTGGCCTTTTCTGTTAATGGCAAATGGTACGATTGGGGGTCTGGACCAGATTACCCCAGTCTAAAAATAGAACTTAGGGGCAAGATATGACTTGGGTCTATATCACATCTTTTTCAGCGTATTAAACTGCGTTTATGTGGTGAATTGTGACTTTCTATTCTATGGCCTGGCCTGTTCTGTTTATTGCAAATGGTACGGTTAGGGGCTTGGACCAGAGTACCCCAGTCTCAAAATGGAACTTAGACGCCGAAAATGACTTTGGTCTATATCACATCTTTTTCAGCTTATTAAACTGCGTTTATGTGGTGAATTGTGACTTTCTATGACCTGGCGTTCTCAGGTTATTGCCAATTGTACGATTGGGGGTCTGGACCAGAGTACCCCAGTCTAAAAATAGAACTTAGAGGCCGAAAATGACTTTGGTCTATATCACATCTTTCTCAGCGTGTTAAACTGCATTTATGTTGTGAATTGTGACTTTCTATGACCTGGCATTCTCAGCTAATGGCCAATTGTACGATTGGGGGTCTGGACCAGAATACCCCAGTCTAAAAATAGAACTTAGGGGCAAGATATGACTTGGGCTCATATCGCATCCTTTTTAGCGTATCAAACTTAGTATCTTCTGAAGTTTTGGTGCTTGTATCACCATTTGCACAATTGTTCTGCTTATCTCCCTCACTAATCAGAAAATTTTCTAAGTTTTCATTTGCATAATGAGATGTGATAAGATATCACGGTGCAGATTAGAGTCGTATGTTGCGTTGTGGATATTTTTGCCAAATTCATTCTGACTCGATGGTTATCAGAATATTCTCCGTTCTTATAGCATAATTAGATATTTGAGTTGGAAAGTCTAAAGTTTTACCTAGACACCCGCAATTCAAGGAGATATAATACCAGATTAGCCTTTGAATGACAAGATTCTTCCTTCCAACATTTTGTCTCTAGCACAACAGTTACGTGACTTCCAGTGTGTAGGATTATGTGATGTGATGTCTCAAAGAACTTTCGCTAAATCCGGGGAGGTTGAGGGATGGAGGACGGAATTGCGGGTGTGAAGGTAAAAAATCACACCCGCATCGCGGGTGTCAAGGTAAAATCGCCCGCATCGCGGGCGTCAAGGTAAAAAGCTAGTCTGCTTTTTATTGGGAAGACCTTTTAGAAGCAAAATTGGTAACTATATACCTATATCTTAAAGTCAATGAACAAAATAAATCAATGGGGAGAAAATATGTTATATGCAAATGTCATTTTTCGTTTCTAAAGTGAAAATATCTGTTGGCAGTGTCGATGTTTTTAATGCCGGGTGCATTAGTTGATAAGCTCAAACACCACGTCAAGGAGCACCCTTTGTTTGAGTTTTCCATTTTTTCTGAACAGTTTGTAAGGAATTTTTCTATAAAAATTCTACTGTTTCCGAGAAAGGAAAGACATATTCCCATAGGCATGATCGGAGAATATGTAAAACCAAAACTCGTTGCCTATATGAAGTACCTTGGCATGCTCATGGTAGGGAGATGCTACAATGTGATATTGCCGGACCTCATTGAAGTGTGAGACCTGGTCTCCCTTTGGCCATGTGGGTGGCCTGGGCCAGGTTAGTGCACTGCAACATACAATAGCAATATGTATGCGTTTGTTTGTGTGATCTCACTGTGGCACAAATGTGTGCTGCTACTCACTGTGGCACAAATGTGTGCTGCTTGTGATGAGGTGGGAGATCACTGGGCACTGGTTTGGCGCTGGGCTGAGCATGGCTGCATTTGCTTAAGTGATTAAGCGAGTACTTCATGATAGACAATGTTCTTTGTGATGTTGTCTTGTGATGTGAAAACCTTTAAGCCATTGAACGACTGAGCTCTTGACATTGCAACATAAAGCTGTCCATGACTGAAGACTGGTTGGGGAAGGTAAACACCAACATGACTCAATGACTGGCCTTGTGCTTTGTTAATTGTGAGACAATATGCCAATCGGACTGGAAACTGCAGTCGTGCAATGTTGACTGGCAGTGTGTTGTCTTGTGAAGTCACAGTGACTTTTGGTATCATGACATATTGTCCTCTGTATTCTTTGGAAATGATTTCTGCACAAATGAGATGATTTCTGAGGTCACGAACAATGAGACGTGTGCCATTGCAAAGTCCTTTCTTTGGATTGATGTTCCTCAGCAAAATTATGGTTGATCCAAGCTAAAAAAAATTGAGCAATAAACTTTAGGAAATTGAGCATAAAAATCTGGGAGAAAATAGAAAATTGAATATGCAGTAAAGTATATGATAAATAAGTGTGAGCTTACTTTCAGTTCGAGGTTGTGTAATGGCATTCCACTTGGAGTCTGTGCATTGAGAAATTCTATTGGGTATGCTGCTGCTTCATTGGGGTCATCTGTAACCACCCTGTCTGTGCTCAGGTATGTGCGGCTATCTGTGTCCAGCTGCTCCAGTACCAGAGAATTGATCTGATGTGAGAACTCATTCTTTGGAGTGAGACAGCAACGTTCTGACATAGTTTCAGGGTCAACCATGAGATTTGGTTCACCTGGTTGTGTTGGTGGGTATACAGACTGAAGCATGTCTTCAAGTGATGGTACCACAATGTTATCAGGAAGAGTGACTTGATCTTGTTCATCCTGTGGCTCTTCACCATTTCCTATTCTTAGCAACCAGTCTGCAAACTGTCGGTATGTGTTGTCCCGGACAGCTCGCATGTTGGTCACAAGTTGGAATTGGTGGAAATGTCTCCACAGATGTGATGTTTTCAGACACTCTTGAACAATTTGTTCTCTGCCTGCTCTTAAAACTACAGGAAGTACCTGCCTGAAGTCACCTCCCAATAGTATGTACTTACCACCAAATGGCATATTGATTTGTGTTATATCGCGCAAGAGAATGTCAACGACATTTAATGCTTTTGCAGGGATCATGGATGCCTCATCCCATATGAAAACTGTGGTTTCTAGGAGCCTGCGGGCCCTTGCGCTTTGGCGCTTTATATTGCAAGTAGATTGTGGCAATAAGGGAATAGGTATTTGAAAAGTTGAATGTGCTGTAGCACCATTGATAAGTAGTGTGCTAGCTATGCCTGAGTAAGCTACACAAATAACTTTGATACCTGATGCCTGCAGATTGTGTACTATTGTGTTATACAGGAAAGTTTTACCTGTTCCTGCTGGTCCATCAACAAAGAAGCAGTTTTGCTGCGAATTGGTTTGTACTGCATCCATGACTGTGTCATAGATGTGGCTTTGCTCATTGTTCAAATTTGCATGCATTTCTTGACCTAGTCGCTGCTCTTCTTGTATATCTATTTGATGGATATCATTTTGTGGTTGCACAAAATTCTGTGGCAGCTGTGGGAGGTCTGCAAAGTCTGCATCTCTTATTGATTTGCCATGAACTCTCAAATTCGTATCAATGTCCCACAACAGAAGATGCAAATGCCTGTCTTCGAATGTTATGGTAGGATCATTGAAATGCTGCTGATCTTGATGAATGTAATCTTCTGCCATGGCCTCTTTGAATTCATCGAAGAGTGCTCTGATATCTGATGGTGTTTGGAAGACAATCAGGGTAGCAAATAATTGCCTCATTTGAAAAGGCATGTTCATAAGCTGTGCTTCTTGTAAGCAGGCCCTGTGCTCTCTGTCATCTTCAAGCAGTCCCATTTCCCTTGCTGCTTCTTTAAATGTGCCATGTATTTGGCCATCAACGGTTCTAAGGTTCTCAAATGATGTTGCACCTCTACAGTGTAGGAGAAGTAACCTTAGTGCAAACCTTTCTTGCTGTGAAGGCTGAACTTGATAAATTCTACCAATTATTGATGTCGTAATACGTTGTCTTTGTTTCCATTTTTTGTACTTTTGTCAAAAGTATAATGTTCTGGAATTTCATGGTAAAGGTACTGATGTGCCTGCTCATCTTCTTGATTGAGCTGAAACCATGCAGTGAGTGTTGTGTTGTTGTTGACATGAAGAACTCTATCCTCTCGCCCTTCACGGAAATAGATGTTTTGCTGAAGGGGAAGGTGGATTGCAAGTCGTATGATTGTGTGACTTCTGTCATGTAACTTGAATTGCAAGATTCTGAAAACAGCTTGATGTGGTCCAACATACCTTGCATTGAGGTACTGCATGATTTCATCATGGTGGACAGTGTTTTCTCTGATTTCCAGATGAGCACAATCATAACCTTTGTTGATGTACTTGAAAATGTATTTCACACTTGCAATTGATGTGCATATTTCAACATTGATGTGGCAGTTAAATTTCATTAAAAGCTGTTGATTGTGTGGTACAACCCAGGAATCATTAACTCTGTGATTACGTAGTTCTGCTGTGTGCTGTCCACGTCTTCTGTAGAGTGGGTAGCCATTGACATTGAAGTCAGTCTCCTGGTTAATTGCTTTTGGGAAATCTTTCTTGCACTTCCCATCAACCATACAAACACATGTTGGATTGAGTTCCCCGCAAGGACCATGAATCATGTGCTTCTTGACCAGCTGATGTAGTTGTGGGTTCACTCGTGCATCCGGTATTTCAGCTGATACCAGTCTGTCCACATCTGCTGCCGTTCGAGGTTTGTCCTCATCATGAAGAAATAGCAGAATGTGTGCATGTGGCAACCCACGTTTCTGGAACTCTATTGTATAGACATAAGCCTTGACACGGCCTAGAACATGTCGTTCCAGAAGATCTTTGAGTAGCTCTTTGAGTTTGAGTTCAAAGACTCGAGTTACTATATCTGGTCTGTCATTTGGCTGTTGATTTGGATGGATGTTTTCCATTACTTCAGGCCACCTAGGATTTGCTGTCATGGTGAGAAACACATCTGGTTTTCCATACTTTCTCACAATGGTCATTGCATCTTGGTAATTTTGGAACATGTATCGCTCACTACCTTTGAATGATGATGGTAGGATGACAACACGGCCAACATTTGCATTGTTTTCTGCTGCCCGTGTCTGAACATGATCCATGAGGCCTTGGTACGACTCAACTCGCAATTCTGCTTGGTGTTGTCTGATGTAGGAAAGTTCATTGCCTTCAATCTTTGTGTATGCATCTACTAAGTATTGCTGGAAAAGAAGGCCTCCGTTGTGAATTGCAGAAAAACCTTCTCTGGATGCCATTCTGTATGCATAGAACTCATTCAGACTTAGTCTTGTTCTTCTGTTACGTGCTGGGTTGAGGTTTTGTATCTGGAGATCCGTGTGCCACCCAAGTTCTCCATTGAAGAAAAGCAGAGGGTATGTCATTGGATCTGCATTTGGTGATGTTGCCCTAATGTTTATTGTGTTGTTATCTGCAGTTGGATATATGACAATATCCCTATCTGCTGGATTTGGGGGTGCTCCATCATCACCAACATATACTGCAGCAACTTCTCTTGCAACTGGATCATCATAGCGACGATCTTGATGTGGACGTCTTGCCATTATCATGCGTACTGGTGGAACTGGCTGATTGTTTGCTGCAGCATTGATCCTTTCCCTTTCAAGAATTTGGCCCATGTTTCTGAACTGAGCAGCAAATGGATTCACTGTAATGAGCTCATCTTGAAGAATGCGCAATAGTTCATGTTGGAGCATGATGTTCTCTGGATTGTTAATACGTTCCATCAAGGCCTGATTTGAGTCCAAGATGTACAGCTGTGCATATTCACGTCTCTGACCTTCTGGTGGGTCAGCTTGACTTGTTAAATGGTATGCTTGGCCATGAATTGTTATGACTTTTGGTCCCCTACCAGGGTGGCGATCAATTGGAGCATTCCAAGATGCCATTGCAAGCACAGAATTATATTTGCGGATGTTTTGCTTGAAATGATTAGAATATGGAGAAAGACCTTCATAGAGCTCTATAATGGCATGTGACGGTGGCTCTACTCTTGGAAGTGAAACTTTCCCTGCAAAACAGCATTTGTTGTATTTATGTGTACTGTTTCTTTCTTCTGGAAAATAAAGAGCAAGGCAATGTTCGCAAATATAGTCCATTTTACCCAGAACATGTGGGGCTGGATAATGTTGAGCTGGTTGTAGTGCTGGTTCAGCATTTTGATTGTTTTCTTCTTCTGGTTGAATAACTGGATTTTGAATATCTTCTTCCATTGGTTGCTGTGCAGGTTGATCGTTTTGTTGAAGCTGATTGTGCAGAACATGTAATTGCTGAACTGGGTTTTCCATTTGGTTTTGCTCGTTTTCAGGTATATTCCTATCATGGTTTTGTCTGTCACGCTGTTGAACATTGTATTGTCTTTGTCGATGTCGCTCTCTTCGATTTGATAATATTGCTTGTCCTCGACGTGGCATGATTGTTTTTGGTAATGAATTTCACTTCATAAATAAATATAAGTAACACTAATAATAATCAAGTGTAGCATAAGAGCTTACCTACACAGCCAAAAAGATTCATTTGTATTCATTTTCATTTTCAATATAAAAATAAATTATCACATATAGTTCCCTTTGTTGTATGCATGTATAGAACAAATCAAGCTATTTGTATTTTTGATATAATGTTATGAATTTATTTTACTTTATTTTATACCATAGTAGTTACATTGAGTACATTACTGAAAATTGATTTCATAATAATAGACAGCAATTGTGGATTGTATTTTTTGATAGATCATTTCCTAACCAAAAATCGATTATTCAGGCCTAAAAGACGTAATTTTTTTTATATAAATTTAAGTGTTTAGTCGGAATAAACTGCAGGAAAGAATCTTGTTAGGCAGAAAGACGAAATATATATCTCCACAGATAAAACCTATATCTGAAGACATGTATCTATGAAAATACGTGTGGCAAAATTTATCTATTAAAATACATGTGGCAAAATTTCATCAAAGTTGGTACAGTATAAAGAAATGGTGGAAAAAAGGTTGAATCGGCGTAGGGCATATAAGTAGAGAAAATCATATCAAAGTTATCTAATTGAGGACCTATTTTTAAACTGATTTCTTTAACAATATTAATTTCATAAAATATAGATACATACCCCGTCAGAATATTTATCTCCTTTTTTCGTAGTATTCATCAATCATTAATTGGAAACAGTTTCATGAAAGAATATCCAAGGCAATAAATTTCTAATTTTGTAACAATAATAAAGGGTTATCAGAGCACAGGTATCCTGTGTTCCAAAAATAACGCTCAGAAATTCAGAAAAGCAAGCCCTCTGTGAAATGTAGCTGTGATTACAACATGTGAATCTGTAAACAATAAGCATTGCATAGCAACTGACAGTGACAGTGCCTGCGTGCCAACTTGTTTGTATTGTGCGGAAGAGCGGAATGGTGATTCTGGTGATGATGATGGGATAATGATGATGATTATGATTATGATAGTCAGGATTAGACTGATCACCTGAGTCCTGGGTGGCAATTATCGCTCATGAGACCAAGGCTATCACTAAAAGGAGATCTATTAAACTTTTCAAAACATCCCAGTTTTCTCAGTCACAATGTCAGTTAAAATAATGTTGAAAGTTTGAGTCATAGTTTGAGGTAATCAGTCTAATAGCCTATTTTCCACGAGGCGGAATTGTTTTCCTGCACAGGACAATTTTGCTTGAACTTTTTCTGAGTATGCCCATTGGTAAAATTAAATTCCGCTCAATCTCAAATTACTGTAAAATATGTACAGCTATATAGGTTGCCAGGGGTACTCCCACGGAAGCCTTTTTGGTCAGAGAGGGTTCTTGTCAGGGCTAGAGAAGGCCTTAGTGAAATAACCTGCATTTGTAAAAAAGCTCTGAAATTGAAATAGCATTAGACGAAATTGAAGTAGCATGGTACTGTCAGAAATTGAAAATCATGTTGCAAGACCCCCTGTCGCTTCTCAATGAGAGTACCTATGATTTTCTACTCTTCTCCCGGGGAAGGTGGAATGAGGTTTGAGTACAGTGCACGTTCACTGTGGGAGAAATCACACATCATAATCGGGTTAAAAGCTAAAACGATGCATACAATACGCAGTGATGAAAGTTGGAGTATAGTACACGTTTTCTTTGGGAAAAATCACACATTGTAATCGCATTAAAAGCTTATAGGTAGAACATAATGAACATTCAAATTTACAGGATTCTTTTGTCTCCTTATTAACCATCATTAACACATAGGTGTGATTTTTAGGTATCATCTGGGCTGTTGTATCTGTTATCTTATGACCATGATAGCTATTAAGTTAACACTCATTAACACATCAGTTTGAATGAAGATTGTTTTTCGATATGTTCTATGTAACAACAACAATGGATAAAAAAATTGTATGCATGTGAGAGTGTGCTTGCCACAGAATTATATCAACATATTGAAGCTGAGAACAGAAAATTGAAGATGGCAAATAAAATTAAGTAAGGCAGAGAGAAAATCAATGCAGCACAGGATGCAGTAAAAGATGCCTATGCAGGGCTGCAGATGAATGTAGAAAATGCAATATATAATTGCAGCATTAAAAAGCACGACATTGCCAAAGAGACATGAGAGACAGGCATAAGACTGCACAAGGTTAAATTTATGAAAAGCGATGTTGCAATAATATACTTATTGAAAGAGGTGGGGGAGGGAATGAGTGAAATGGAGAGGAAAGTTAAGATTTTGGCAGAGGAAAAGGAGAAAATGAAGAAAATGGAGAAGAGATTGAAAGCTTTAGAAGAGGAAAAGGAGAGAAATGATCAGTTTTGGAAGACTTATGATGACACCCACTTTGATGAAATTGATGGTGAAAGGGTTTCAAATGGAAAAGAGAAAGAAGGACAACTGGGGCAGAAGTAGAGATCTGAATGTATAGAGGAGAAAAAAGAAGGAAACAGATAATGATGAAATTGTGGATCAGGAAAAGAGGAGAATCAAAATGCAGTGAAAGAAGACGTTGAGAAGCAGGAGAAGAAAGAAGATGGAGAAGTGTTTGAAAAAATGACGAGGAGACACCATCCTAAGAAATTATTGGAAAATCCCAAAGCAGAAAGAGGTGCTTGGACTTTATGTAGAAGTTTTCATCTTTCTTTTTTATTAACATTATTTAAATGGACAAAGTCTGTGTGTTATTTAGGTATTTACTTAGGTGTTTGTGTATGTGATTTTGTCTTAGTTGTAAAATTTATATTAGATTTTGTATTGAAAAGAAAGATCTTCATAATGCCTTTTCAACTTCTTATCTTAATGTGTGTGCAATTATATCTTATTGGTTATTGTAAATATGTAATGTTTTTTGGATTGGATGTTTTATTGAAAACATAATTCTTTGCCTTTTTTGCGTTTGTGTCTTTCTTTTTCGTTTTACGCATCACAAATTCTTTTTTCCGCTCGTTGTTAGTCGTTGTGGAATTTGCGTGAAAATGACGCAGAGCAATGTGAATGGCGTTTTTTGTCTTCATAGAAATCTCTTGGAAATCCTTCTCTTTACGGTTTTTTTCAAGGGGCAGTTGAGTCCTTGAAAATCTCGTACACCTTTGCTGGAAGTCCTATTGTTGTCGCGGAAATCCCTTGAAAATTCTTTTGTTTTAATGAAAATCTCGTACGCCTTTTGCAGAGTGAAATGCCCCTCGGTTTTTTTTAGATATGAATTTTCCTATATAGTTTTTGCGCTATCTATCGAATAGTTTTTGCGTTTTTATCACCAATACTTTTTGCGTTTTTATCCCACATAAAATAAACCGAGACGCATTTCACTGTTCAGAAAAAGGTGTCGTTGTTAGTTCTTGTTGAATTTGCGTGACAGAGCAAGCGGCGAACTTAGAATTCTTTTGGAAATCCTTCTCTTTACGGGCTTTTGAAAATATGGATTTTCAAAAAAGGGGAGGTGTACACAGGATTTGATTTTGTAACATAATCGTTTTCACATCATATTTTTCGATGCATCATTTAAAAGAGAGAAAAAAGTTAATTAAACAAAGTTGAATAAGAGAAAAGTAGATTAAACAAAAGTTACAGTAAATTTATTTACAGTAAATAAACTGTCCATTCAAATTTAATTGTCCATTTCTCGAAGCATTTCCAATAAAGCCTGCAGAGGCTTTGTTGCAGACACTTTTTTTTTTCCCCTATTATTTTTCTTCTCGAACTTGTTGTTCTCCATCTTTTTCTTTGCTTTTCTTTTGTTATCTTTAATTTTGATGAATAGATGTTCGTGTTCACTAGAATAAATGAAGGTTAATTGATTTAGGTAACTATCTTTCTCAGAGAGTCTTTCACGGAATGAGCTTTAGATTATTACACCATGAGCGACAAAGTTATAGTTAGATGGTTATACTTACGATATAGCTTGTTTGCTAATTATATTTTTGTCTTTGTCGACGAAGCAGAAGTTTGTTTCTTTGTTAATCTTGAGGGACATGGCCACTGCAGATTTGAATTTGCCAAGCTTTTTGAACGTAATTTTCTGAAATGAAACGAATCAATTACCTTTATGACCAAATAACCAGAAAAATAAACGAAACGACAGAACCAGCAAAGAAATAAAGATTAAGCGTTAAAAGTTGGCGTATTGGAAGTACATGAAATACTGCATACCTTTGATTCTCTTTTGCCGTCCTTTTCAAAAATGACCATAATTTGCTTGACCATTTTTTTAGCGAATTGAAAAATTGACCTGTTGGCTTTGCTGACGAATGCGCAACTGTCAAACGTTTCGTCTGCGCTGCGGGTTGAGGGTCATTTAGTCAGTTTAACTTTCTGTTAAAGACAATCAGTTCATTGTTTTATTTCTTTTTTGAACTCTGAACTGCTGCATGTGATTCTGACCCTGTACTTTGAACTTTGAGTGTCCTTAGAACTCTAGACTGCTGCACGTGATTTGTGAAGAAAGTCGAAAACAACGCTCTTTGAAAAAAAATTCCGCAGGACAAAAGAAACACTGTGCGTGTAGTGAAAGGAACATAATAGATGGCCGCAATCAAAACCAAAACTTGTTGAACTCGAGATAAAATCAAAGTTTTCATCAACTTGCGCTTCTCAAATCATTTAGAAAAATACGGCATGCACTACCTGGGCAGAAAGGGCGTCGATCAAAAAAAGAACCACGTTTCTAGGTGGCCCAGGGAAAGAGCCTTTGTTGTGTAATCGAACAATGGGCCACAACAAAGGGGCAACCTAATTTGCATTTAAGGAGTTTAGTAATATAGATGATTGTTGCTCAGATGATGATGATGACAATTGGGGTCATTGTGATAATGATAATGATGATGATGAAGATGATGATGATGGTGATGATGATGGTGATGATCATGATCATGATGATGATGATATGTAATGATGATGGTGATGATAACGATGATGAAGATAGTGATGATGATAACGTTGATGATACTGAAAATGACAATGTTGATGATGGTGATGATCATGTTGATAATGATGATGATGAAGACGATGATGATGATTATGATGATGATGATGATGATGATGATGATGATGATGATGATGATGATGATGATAACAATTTTGATGATGATAACGATTTCGACGATGATGATGACGATTTTGATGGTGATTATTGTCCTTCGGACATTGCGATAGCACGGCTATGTTTATACTATGTTAGCATATACCTTTTTAGAACGTGGCTTTTACTAGCTGTATTGTAACATTTTTACTTTAGGCTTTAGCTATTGTTATGCCAACTGTAAATAAAGGAATTATTATATTATATTATTTTTATTATATTATTATTATTATCTGTTGACGCTACTGGGTCGGCTAACGTTGGGGACGAATTGAAGTCTGTAAATCATCAGTCTGTAAGTACTAGGTCTAGGTTGATGTCTCTCTGTAAATGGTGTCTGTCAGTCGCAAATTTATTTGTTTCAGCCACATGGTTGCCAACGTTAGTGTAATATGGGTTTTTCCAGGTTCTTCGAAGGGCAGAGCAGAGACACACAAACACAGACACATACTTGAGAGCGATCTTGACATTATCTTTTCTATTCCCATATTTAACAATTCCAGGCTAAACGGCATTACAACAAGAAGGGCTTCTCTGAGCCAGATAAGAACAATGAAGTACATTACAGCCTCTCGCAAGCACTGTATGTCCTCTTTATAATATAAACTAGTGGTACAGAACTCAAGTTGAAGCAAGGCGCGCCCCCAATAGCTCAAATCAAAATGGTGTCCGAAACGAGGTGTGCCCCCGATAGGTCAAATCGGGAACGGACACGAAAACAAGGCGTGCCCCCGATAGCTCAAATTGGGACTGGAGACATCACAATTGATAATAGAGCTCCGACGGCCAACAACTCCTCCGACGGCCAACAACTCCTCCGACGGCCAACAGCTCCTCTGACGGCAAACAGCACCTCCAACGGCCGATTGCTCCTCCCACTGCAAACAACACCTCCGACGATGGATTATTCCCCCCACCCCTGCTGCACCATAGATGACACGCCCTCCCCACGGTGAGCAGAGCAGAGTGAAGATCGGAAAAGCGAATTACTTGCCACTTCGGAGGAATGAATGTAACAAAATCGGTTGCCATGGCACTTGCCATTTTAATATTAGAGACTAGCACATGCCCGTGTAAGACCATCGCCTTATGAGAACCACCGCCTCCAAAGAATTCCGCCAATAACAACCTCCACCTAAAAGGCACTGTGCACTGTGCATATGTGCATTAGCTATATTTTCTGTTAACCTAAATCTTGATCTTAATCTTAATGTTAGTCAGTCTTTATCTTAGTCTTCAACTGAAATGGAATCTTAATCTTAACTTGTACCCGAATTGGAATCTTAACCTCAATCTTAATGTGAATGTTAATCTTAATCAGAATCTGAATCTTAATTTTAATCTTAATCTTACTCTTAATCTTAATCTGAATGTGAATCTTAATCTTAGTCTTAGTGAATGTTGAACTCCATCTTGATATTAGTCTTAGTCTTGGTCTAAGTATCAGTCTTTTTGAACTTAAACTTAAAGTTATTCTTAATTTGTAAACTGAAGCTCATTTTCAAATCAGTCTTAATCTGAACCTTTGCGTTAATCCTCATGTAAATCTGAAATAACATTGAAACTTACTATTAATGTTAATTTTGTTGTTTATCACCACATGCAATAATGTCAATCTCCAACTTTATCATCATGTTAATTCATCTTCATACTCTTAGATGCCAAAAAAATGAAACTGAATTCTTCATTCATCTAAATTCTTCAGCTGCAATAATACTGAAATGAAAATGAAACTGAAATTAAATTAAAGATGAAATTAAAATAGAAATAAAAACCAAATGAAAGTGAAAGTTAGTGTTGAGAGATAAATTGAAAATAATTTTATAATTGAAAAGATATGAGAAAAATAGATCTAAAGATTTGAGGCATTCCAAAAAGCCTTCTAGTTTTGTCAAAGTGACATTAAGACATTAAAATAATTGTAAACTAATTTAATCACAAAAACAAAAACACCAAAAATTTGCCCTTGAGGGGTTTTGAACTCCAGCCATTCGGGGTATCAGGCGAACATTTAACCACTGGGCTAAACTGCTTGGTGGAGGATAATCTCCGAGTGGTCCTAGTATTCATTGAACGGAACAGGAAAACGTTAAAAAATTATTTTTAACGAACTTGAAAATTACACCAGAAGCAAATTTTAGTTACCAGGCGTCTCCACGGCCTTTTGAAAACATTTCCAACACGAAAATAACAGAAAGAAAAAAATTCGAAAGGAAAAGATTTTCTCTTGAGGGGAGTCGAACTCCCAACTCTACATTTAAGGGCAAGAGACACGCCACCTGACCGACTGTGCTACCGTGCCTTATTGCAATTGAGTGATAATCCTCATATGGAGATCAATCGGGCAATTGTTAAAACAGGCACCAATGACGCACTTCAAAGAATGGTTAGCCCCAATTACCCCAGAGACTTTAGCAGAGACGGGAAAATGAAGGAGTTTTGGCTCGCTTACCCAACGGGCTGCAGGGTCACGCAAAAATTGCGTCTTGGAATCTCAAACGACCTTCCTGTGCGGATTCCAACAAAAAGGTGACTTAATCCGTTTTCTGTTTTAGTATATAAGACTAGCCCTTGCCCGTGTAAGACCACCGCCTCATGAGGACCACCGCCTCCAAAGAACTCTGCCAATAACAACTTCCACCTAAAAGGCACTGTGCATAGAGGTGGCTATTTTTGCTGTTAATCAGTATCTTGATCTTAATCTTAATGCTAGTCTAGTCGTAATCTTAGTCTTCAACTTAAATGGAATCTTAATCTTAACTTCTACCCGAATTGGAATCTTAACCTCAATCTTAATGTAAATGTTAATCTTAATCAGAATCATAATCTTAATTTCAATCTTAATCTTACTCTCAATCTTGATGTTAATGTTAATCTTAGTCTTAGTGAATGTTGAACTACATCTTAATATTAGTCATAGTCTTTGTTAGTCTTGGTCTAAGTATCAGTCTTTTATTTTTGAACTTAAACTTAAAGTTATTCTTAATTTGTAAACCGAAGCTTATTTTCAAATCAGTCTTAATCTGAACCTTTATGTTAATCCTGATGTAGATCTGAAATAACATTGGAACTTACAATTAATGTAAATGTTGTTGTTTATCACCACATGCAATAATGTAAATCTCAAACTTTATCATCATCTTAATTCATCTTCATACTCTTAGATGCCAAATAAACGTTCCCCCGTTTATTAATTTTGAGCTTTAGCCCCCACCTGCAGGGCCGTATTAGGACCCCCCATTTATTAATTTTTGAAGAAAAAATTTCACTTGTGAAAAGGTGAAACTACATTTATTAATTTTCCCCCAACTCCGGACCTTATAATGACCCCCCTGTTTATCAAAAATTCGAAAAAAGTCCCAATCCCCCCAACGATTAGGACCTCCCATTTATTTGGTACTTAAGAGTATTGACCTTAATGTTAATATTAGTAAAAGTGAAATTAGTCTTTAATTTAAAGTAAATTTTAATATTGTTCTAATTTTTTCAACTGCAATAAAACTTTAAATGAAAATCGAAGATGAAATTAAAATTAAAATAAAAACCAAATGGAAATGAAAGTTAGTGTAGAGACATAAAGTGAAAATAGATATATAATTGAAAAGATATGAGAAAAATTTGATGTAAAGATTCGAGTCATTCCAAATAGCATTCTAGTTTTGTCAAAGTGACTTTAAGACATTGAAAAGAAATGTAAACTATTTAAATCACAAAAACAAAAACACCAAAAATTTGTCCTTGAGAGGATTTGAACTCCGCCCTTTCTGGTTAGCAGGCAAGCATTTAACCACTCAGCTACACAGTGGTATTGCCTAGCGGAGGATAATCTCCTAGTGGTCCTTAAATTCATGGAAGGGAACAACAAAACACTTAAGAAAATATGTTTAACAAACTTAAAAATTACAGGGAAAGCAAATTTTAGTTACCAGACGTCTCCTTGGCCTTTTGAAAACATTTCCAACACGAAAATCAAAGAAATGAAAAAATTCAGAAGGAAAAGATGTTCTCCCAAGGAGAATCGAACTCCTGACTCTGCATCGTAGCTCACGAGACATGCCGCCTTACCGACCGTGCTATCGTGCCTTGCTGCGAATCAGTGATAATCCTCCTACAGAAAACAATTGGGCGATGGTTAAAACAGGCACCAATGACACACTTCAAAGATGGGTTAGCCCCAGTTACCCCAGAGACTACAGGAGGCATGGAAAAACGAAGGTGCAATGGCTCGCCTACCCCACGGGCGGCAGCTAGTGGAAAAAGTCCCGTCAGGGCAGCCTTGACGGCCCCGGAGGATGAGCTGCCACAAAATCGGTTGCTAGCATTCTAGTTCTGTCAAAGTGACTTTAATAGACCAGTGGCTGAAAGGGGAGCATTACCACCCGAGGAGGCAATTTATGGGACGATGTTTTTCTGATGTAGTTTTGGGCGTAGAATTCGAATCTGGATGTTGATCAGGCCTGCGGGGGGCGTTTCCGAGATTTTGGGGGGTTAAGGATAAAAATAAATTTTAGTTTCAAATATCGAATTTCTAAGAAAATAATTATAGATATGATGTCCGAGGCACTCTAATTCTATGTGGAGATGATGAATATTGCTATGGCACGACAGAAATTGGCTCTCCCGATTTTTGGGGAGGTGGCCAAATTTCCAAGCCCAAGGTGACTACATACCTATAAGACATGTAGGCGAAGGCATAGGCACAGGTGTACATGTGGATAAAGGAATAGGTCTAGGCGAAGGTATAGGCACAGGTGTAGGTGAAGGCAAAGGCATAGGCGAAGGCACAGGAACAGGTGTATGTGTAGATGAAGGCATAAGTCTAGGCAAAGGTATAGACACAGGTGTAGATGAAGGCAAAGGCATAGGCGAAGGCACAGGAACAGGTGTATGTGTAGATGAAGGCATAGGTCTAGGCGAAGGTATAGGCACAGGTGTAGATGAAGGCAAGGGCATAGGCGAAGGCACAGGAACAGGTGTATGTGTAGATGAAGGCATAAGTCTAGGCGAAGGTATAGGCACAGGTGTAGATGAAGGCAAAGGCACAGGCGAAGGCACAGGAACAGGTGTATGTGTAGATGAAGGCATAAGTCTAGGCGAAGGTAGAGGCACAGGTGTAGATGAAGGCAAAGGCATAGGCGAAGGCACAGGAACAGGTGTATGTGGAGATGAAGGCATAGGTCTAGGCGAAGGTATAGGCACAGGTGTAGATGAAGGCAAGGGCATAGGCGAAGGCACAGGAACAAGTGTATGTGTAGATGAAGGCATAAGTCTAGGCGAAGGTATAGGCACAGGTGTAGATGAAGGCAAAGGCACAGGCGAAGGCACAGGAACAGGTGTATGTGTAGATGAAGGCATAAGTCTAGGCGAAGGTAGAGGCACAGGTGTAGATGAAGGCAAAGGCATAGGCGAAGGCACAGATATGCAAATCAGTTGCCCCATTGTTGTGGCCCATTGTTCGATTGTGCACGAAAGGCTCCAGTCCTGGGCTACCTGGAAATGCGATTCTTTTTTTGATCGAAGCCCTTTCTGCCCAGGTAGTGCATGCGCTATTTTTCTAAATCTTTTGAGAACCGTAAGTTGGTGAAAATTTCGATTTTATCTCGGCCTCGAAAAGTTTCGTTTTCAATGGCGGCCATCTATTATGTTCTTTTCACTACACGCACAGTGAATCATTGAATCTTTTGTTCTGCGGAAGTTTGTCGTGCTTACTAAAACGCGGAACCACTCGAAACGACCCAAAACCAGTCAAGATCACCCAAAACGACCAATAATCAGATTAAAACAACGCAATACCACCTAAAATTATCCGAAAACAGTAATTTTCATTTTTTAGGGGCCAGAAGACCCTCAAAATACTCAGATTCCAGCAAAACATCATTGCTGTGTAGTAAATTATCTTTTCCCTTTGGGCCAATAACGTGAACAATTCAGACTAAATCTTTTGCGTGCAACTCTCAGGGGTTTATTCAATCACTTTCCCAACGGTATATTTATTGGCAGCGTGCGATTGTGTCTTATCTCTCAACTTCACGCTAAAATACAATTCAATACAATACCACAGTACTGTTGTTAACAAAAAAGGCTTTTCCAACTCCAGCGATGTAAAAGCTTTTTATGTCAACAAAAGTCCCAAGACGAAAGTAGAATTTTAAGAGTTAAGAATGAAATTTCAAAGAACATCAGAGAGTTTCTGTTGATTTTGCAAGGATTTTCTGCCACTTAATAGATGATTCCAGGTGAATTGGACATTTCTGGGTGGTTTTGGATGCTTTTCATCAAGTTATTGTTCGTTTAAAGTGCTTTTGGCTGGTTTTGGGCAATTTTGGGTTGTTTCGCGTTTTTGGTAAGCAATTTTCACGTTTTCAGGGGTCAAAGGACGTCAAAGGACACTAGGAGACTGTAATTCATTTTGGAATTTTACTCATATTCTTTCCGTTTTCAAGACGAGTTCTTGCTTTGATTATTTCCATAAATCGCCACGCTAAGCTTTGTGTTTTACTGTTTCAATGCATAGGAAACACTGCTAAGAGGCCATAAATTTTTCGGGTTTCAACTTGAATGTTCCTTTGAAAATTCAGAGCACAAACACACAAAATGAAAATCGTTCCGATATAGTGAGATATTTATTGTTCATGAAGGACATTTAAAATTAAAGTCTGCGATGAGATAGGGATAGGATTTTCGAATTTACGCAGCAGTAATACTACTAATTTTGCGTCTTAAGTTGACACAAAAGCGTTTGGAATATTCTCAGTAGATCTGGAAATTTGGTGGCAAAAAATTTCATTGAGCATTTACCATCGAACTGTTTGACTTTTATTTAGGCTGCTAATAATAGGATTTTCGGGTGCAGACAAGGCATAGAAACGTTGCATTAGAATTCAAGTGGATGGAACACAGTCAGAGATACCCTTAACCTCCGTGACTCACTGGCTCACTATCCCTCCCAAGGTTTTGTTTTATAAAACTTGGCTTATATTTGACCTTCAGCTTTCATATTATAATGATGATGACGATGATTTTGATGACATGAAGATAATGATGATTGTGATGATAATGATGATGATTATTATTATTATGATTTTGATGGCATGATGATTGTGATGATGATGATAATCTGATGATGATTATGATTATGATGATGATGATGATGATGATGATGATTATGATGATGGTAATGATGATGATTATGATGATGATGATGATGATGATGATTATTATTATGGTAATGATGATGATGATGAGGATGATTCTTATGGTGATTATAATGTTATAGTTAATGATGGCGATAATGATAATTTTGACGGTGATGATAACTATGATGATGATGATGATAATGTTCTTTTTTTATCCACAGTTTAATACCCTTTTTCAATTCTCTTATGTGTTTACAATTACAAGTAGACTAGCTTTTTAACTTGACGCCCGCGATGCGGGCGAGCTTTTTACCTTGACACCCGCGATGCGGGTGAGTTTTTACCTTGACACCCGCGATGCGGTTGAATATTAGTACCAGTTTAACCTTGGAAAGACAAGATACCACTCAGCTGCCTTTTAACGTGCTGCCTTTTAACTTGCAGCCTTCTGAACTTTCGCTAGAGTCCGGGAGGTTAGCTCCCATGGCATCCCACAACCTCCCGGACTCTAGCGAAAGTTCAGAAGGCTGCAAAAGGCAGCAAGTTAAAAGGCAGCTGAGTGGTATCTTGTCTTTCCAAGGCTAAACTGGTAACGAAGTGTGCCACTTTTATCAGTCTTAATAGGCATAATAAGCTATTGGAATTGACTTTTCCAAAGAATTTTGATTAAGTTTTTAGAGTTGCAAGGTGAGAGACGCAGTTCGCAAGTTGTTACGTTGACAAATGTATAACTCTGTAAGTGCAGCTTTGTTGGACAAGCCACTGTGAATTCTCCAATAATAGCAGAGACGAGCGCTGAATGATAATAATGAAAACACGTAAGAAAATGGCTAAATAGGATTTGGTAGGTTCACAGATTCAGATATTATCTGACTTGTGGCTCCTATTCTGGCACAAAGTTTGTTGCCGAAATTTTGAACTCAAAGTGAATCGATCGATTGTCTTCGCTAAGATTCGCTCCAGTTCATTTCAGCAATCACTAGTAGCTGGCAAGTGGCCGCGCAATTTCCTCCTGTCGTTCGCCAATCTTGTCGACTAAAATGGACATACCTATTGATGCTATGGAGTTTCGTCTATGCAATGTAACTCAACCCTCCATGGCTGTTCCCCTGTTTCTTCTAGCATTTCTTCATAACCAAGTGAGTATTCTCTCTAACCACGTATCAAAATGCGGCTGTTCAACTTTTGTAAGCAGTGTCCCTATTTTTGGTATATGTTTACATTGGATCCACTTTTTAGTACTTCGCTCTATCTGGCTCAATCATATTCTCTCACCTTGCTCAATCATATTCTAGCTCAATCATATTCTAGCTCACCTTGCTCAATCATATTCTAGCTCAATCATCATCTAGCTCAATCATGTTCTCTCACCTTGCAACTCTAAAAACTTAATCGAAATTCTTTGCAAAAGTCAATTCCAATAGCTTATTATGCCTATTAAGACGGATAAAAAGTGGCACACTTCGTACTGTAACACAAAAGTGAACGGATTTTTCTGCGTTTAGGGTGAATCGTAGTATTTGATATCCCCTCCACTCCACCACCAAGCCTGGTTTTCAAACTAGCCATATCCGCTAAAAATAACCTCCTATGCTAACACCTACACCAGTGTCTATGCCCTCACCTACTCCTATGACTAATCTACACCTACGCCTGTGCCTATGCCTTCTCCTTCGCCTATGACTTTGCCTACACCTATACATGTGCCTTAGCCTAGACCTATGCCTTCATCTACACATACACCTGTTCCTGTGCCTTTGCCAATGCCTCTGCTCTCATCTACACCTGTGCCTATACCTTCGCCTAGACTTATGCCTTCATCTACACATACACCTGTTCCTGTGCCTTCGCCTATGCCTTTGCCTTCATCTACACCTGCGCCTATACCTTCGCCTAGACTTATGCCTTCATCTACACATACACCTGTTCCTGTGCCTTCCCCTATGCCTTTGCCTTCATCTACACTTCTGCCTGTACCTTCGCCTAGACTTATGCCTTCATCTACACATACACCTGTTCCTGTGCCTTCGCCTATGCCTTTGCCTTCATCACACCTGTGCCTATACCTTCGCCTAGACTTATGCCTTCATCTACACATACACCTGTTCCTGTGCCTTCGCCTATGCCTTTGCCTTCATCTACACCTGTGCCTATACCTTCGCCTAGCCTTATGCCTTCATCTACACATACACCTGTTCCTGTGCCTTCGCCTATGCGTTTGCCTTCACCTACACCTGTGCCTATACCTTCACCTAGACTTATGCCTTCATCTACACATACACCTGTTCCTGTGCCTTCGCCTATGCGTTTGCCTTCACCTACACCTGTGCCTATACCTTCGCCTAGACTTATGCCTTCATCTACACATACACCTGTTCCTGTGCCTTCACCTATGCCTTTGCCTTCATCTACACCTGTGCCTATACCTTCGCCTAGACTTATGCCTTCATCTACACATACACCTGTTCCTGTGCCTTCGCCTATGCCTTTGCCTTCATCTACACCTGCGCCTATACCTTCGCCTAGACTTATGCCTTTATCTACACATACTCCTGATCCTGTGCCTTCGCCTATGCCTTTGCCTTCATCTACACCTGTGCCTATACCTTTGCCTAGACTTATGCCTTTATCTACACATACTCCTGATCCTGTGCCTTCGCCTATGCCTTTGCCTTCATCTACACCTGTGCCTATACCTTTGCCTAGACTTATGCCTTCATCTACACCTACGCCTGTGCCTATGCTTTCTCCTACATGTCTTATAGGCATGTAGTCACATTGGGCTTAGAAATTTAGCAGCATTCCCCCAAAAATTGAGAGAGCCAATTTCTGTCGTGCCATAGCAATATCTATCTCCGCATAGAATTAGAGTGCCTTGGACATCATATTTATAATTATTTTCTCAGAAATGCGATATTTGAAAGTAAAATTTATTTTTACCCATAACCCCCCAAAATCTCGGAAACGCCCCCTCGCACGCCTAATCAACATCCAGATTCGAATTCTACGCCCAAAACTACATCAGAAAAACATCGTCCCATAAATTGCCTCCTCGGGTGGTAATGCTCCCCTTTCAGCCACTGGTCTATAAGACATTGAAAAGAATTGTAAACTATTTAAATCACAGTTACCCCAGAGACTACATGATGCATGGAAAAACACCAAAAATTTGCCCTTGAGGGGATTTGAACTCCAGCTATTCTGGGTAGCAGGCAAGCATTTAAACACTCAGGCATACAGCCATACTTATTAGTGGACGATATTCTCTTAGTGGTCCTTAAATTCATGGAAGGGAACATCAAAACACGTAAAAAAAATATGTCTAATGAACTTAAAAATTACACCCCCGTTGACTTGGACCCCCGTTTATTTGGTACCTAAGAGTATCGGCCTTAATGTTAATATTAGTAAAAGTAAAATTAATCTTTTATGTGAAATAAATTTTAATATTATTCTAAATTCTTCAGCTGCAATAAAACTTTAAATAAGAATCAAAGATGAAATTAAAATTGAAAGAAAAACCAAATGAACATGAAAGTTAGTGTTGAGAGATAAATTGAAAATAAGTTTATAATTGAAAAGATATGAGAAAAAATAGATGTACAGATTCAAGCCATTCCAAAAAGCGTTCTAGTTTTGTCAAAGTGACTTTAAGACATAAAAACAAAAACACCAAAAATTTGCCCTTTAGGGGATTTGAACTCCAGCCATTCTGGGTAGCAGGCGAATATTTAACCACTTGGCTACACAGACACATTGATTAGTCAAACGATAATCTCCTAGTGGTCCTAACATTCATGGAAGGGAATAACAACAAAACACGTTAAGAAATTGTCTAAGGAACTTAAAAATTACACCAAAAGCAAATTTTAGTTACCAGACGTCTCCTTGGCCTTTCGATAACATTTCCAACACGAAAATAACAGAAATAAAAAAATTCGAAAGGAAAAGATTTTCTCTTGAGGGAATTCAAACTCCTGACTCTACATTTCAGGGCAAGAGACACGCCGCCTTACCGACTGTGCTACCGTGGCTTATTGCAATTGAGTGAGAATTCTCATATGGAGAACAATCGGGCAATTGTTAAAACAGGCACCAATGACGCACTTCAAAGAAGGGTTAGCCCCAATTACCCCAGAGACTGTAGCAGAGACGGGAAAACGAAGGAGTTTTGGCTCGCCTACCCTAATGTTGGATATAATGTTTATTTGTCAACTAGTACAAGGCTCTAATTTGATCTAATACTTGACTCTTATTATAAATATTGTGTTTAAAGAATTAATTACATAGTAATGACTTGTGTTTTAAGAATAATTACCTATAAATATAATCTAGAAACCTCCGATTTTACCCCTTTGATATCGGTTTCTGGGTCTGGATAAATGAGCCGGAGGCTATCGCGGTGGAGCCCATAGGCAGGCAGAGAAAGGCTTTAGATAAATCAATACGTATTGTACCAACGATTCCCGAAGAGTCAAGGCATCTTCTCCATATTTCTAGCACCCTAGTTAACGTATTCTTGATCTTCGGTACAGATGATAGGATACTTATTGGTCTGCACTTAGATTTGAAAGTCGAATCAGTGTTTTTAAATAAAGGAGAGACATTTGCTTCCTTGAGGTCGCTAGGGAGTTTGCAGTTAATAAATTACATTGCACTGCAACACTGTATGCACTGTATGCTTCTGATGTTATTGAAAACTAAATTGTCAACAGGCTGAAAGCTAAACAGCTAAGCAGGATAACAGCTCTTCCTGTTTTCCAGTTGTGAATCATACTATTTCCTGCAAAAATGATATTCGTTGGCTTTAGTTGGCTTTTGGATCGAACCTTACAAGATCTATGTTGTTTGTCGGCAAAATTAGTCTTTTTCTTGTTTTCTTGTCAACCTTTCGGCCTGGCATAATGATTTTATCACGTTTTTAGTTGAAACAAGAAGGATTAACCTCTTAAGGGTTCTGAATAAAACCACTGCAACCAATATTGTGTCATAAAATCTAACATTTTTCTCAGGTGTTTTAAACTGGTGGGCTGACAGAGGAATCTGCAGAAAATTATTTCCATTATCAACAGTTGGTGATGGCAATTGTCTTCTTCATGCCGTTTCCCTTGCAATGTGGGGATTTAATGACCGCCTATTGACTCTGCGTAAAGCACTGCATCGTGCGTTGACTAAGTCAGTTGCAAATGGATCGCTCAAACGCAGGTAGGAGCAGCCGCATTAAAGGTGTAAATTTAAAAATTGTTTTTCTCTTTATGGGCATAACCTAAGTTGGTCAAATTGGGCGAATGTCGCCATAAGTGCTTCCTCCATTGATATGTAAGCTTTTTGTCAATTGAGATGCCTGATAAAGACCAGTTCAACGAAGGGCCTCGTTTTCAAACAAATTGAAATTAGACCATACAGAAATTTCGACTTGAGATTCGAATTCAGCACCTTCTTTTTACTGCTGAGGCAAAGTGCTTCTACTCCTTAAGATTTGATTTTATAGGTGTTAAAAGTTTGAAATTCTATAAAGGATTTGACGGTGAAAATCTCTGGGGGTGAAATTTCCACCTTCAATCATTTTACACTGTCAAATCCCTTTTAAACTTTCATTCGCTACAGAATCAAAATTTAAAAGGAGAAGCTGATGATCGCTGTGAACACTTCAACCCTTAGCTTCATGTTATATTTTATTGGTTGACGTATTTAACCATTTTTCTGTTGAGCAAATATCTCTCAATTCAATGTGTTTTTATACGATTTGTAATACTTCATTTTAAATGTTTTGTCAACAAGTGTTTATTGTAGGCACATTATTTTTGTTGTCTCCAGACTGTCCCAGTCATGAAGAACCTTTACAAACTCTTAAAACTAGACCAAGTGGTTTTTCTAGTAATTTTAGCAACAGATATCTTCATTTTATGAAGAAAGTTCTTCTTTTGCAGATGGATGTATCACCAGTGGCTGTTGAATATGGAAGCAGGTGGACTGTGTTTCTCAAGAGTAGAATGGGAAACTGAGTGGCAAGATATAGTGCAGTTAGCTTCCGAGAAACCAAGATCTGGTTTTCCAAAACCAGCAAGAAAAATCAGCTTGAAGTATTCGCAAGCTTCCATGTCAAATCTTGACATGACTGATTCTTTAACATCTGACAAGTCGTCACAACCCAGCAGCTTCGAAAGCTTGGAAGAGTTTCATGTGTTCGCTCTGGCCCACGTGTTGAGACGTCCTATCATAGTTTTGGCTGACACAATGCTGCGTGATATTAATGGAGAACCTTTGCAGCCAATTAACTTCGGTGGGATTTATTTACCGATTGAATGCGATCCAAAAAGTTGCTGCAAATACCCATTGATTCTCGGTTATGATTCAGCTCATTTTGCTGCCCTCGTTCCAGCTGATGGTGAAGACTTAGATTTGAATAAAAAGAAACTATGCTCAAATATTCCACTTGTTAATCAAAATCTACAGCTTTTGCCTATTCAATTTTTAACAGATCCAGGATCAAACTGGGCTTTAACTGAACTAGACTCTGAAAAATTAAGGCTTCCTGATTTCACAAACAGCGATAAACAATCAGTTATTTCAATGTACTTAGACGTAGTTAAGCTGAACAACAGAGTTGTTGCTGTTCCTGATAAACAAGGCAGGGAAAGCAGGCCCACTGTCACTAAAGCACTTGAAAACATATCAACATTAGTTGCTGGACATGCTCATCCTTTAAAGCAATTCGTTAAGAAGCAAACTTCTGCAAGCTTATTTTGTGCAAAGCTAGATCTGCAAAACAGACCAAAATACTATAACAATATGATAAAGAATTACATTGAATCATCTAAACAAAGGATAAACAGTGGAATAATGCCTGAAAAAGGTGTATCTAAGGACAGAAAATGCATTAACCGTAGCTGCAACTTTTTTGGTTCAGAAATTAATAATTACTTGTGTTCTGGATGTTACAAAATGCAACTAGATTACTCTGTTAAAGAGATGCGTAATAATTTGCCATCCTTGACAGAAGAAAGATCTACGCAAATAATGAAAGGTCGTGATCTGGATCCGCTGGCATCGAAAACAGAGCAAAGATCTACTGAAAAGGCTGTTAGTGGAGAAATTGATTTGATTTCCTTTTCTGACATAATCACCGTTGATGATAGTTCAAGGCCGTCTACAGCTCCTGATTCATTTTCCCGGCGCAACCATAGGCATTTTACGGAATTTTCGAAATTTGGAAATAACCAGCGAATGTTACCCACTGCACCTTATCCAAGTTTAGGAGAATCATTTCCTCAACCATTTAATGCACCGCAAAGGGAACTGCCCGAAAAAATGCCTCCTTTTGAACCGAAATTCGCCAAAATACCGCGCGAACCTACAGCACACTCAGAGATTTCACATTTCAGTGGAAAAGGCCAAGCGAGCTTAATGTCTGACGACATGACTGCTATTCATAAACTTGAAAAAATGAATATTGAATCAGATAATGTTTTTTCAGTTAACCCTTCTCGCAGCCAAATGTGCAAAACTAATGGATGTAAGTTTTATGGAACCATAGAGTTGAATGACCTATGCTCTTCCTGTTACGCAAGGCAAAGTCTATCGTAATACCACTTCTTTTCGTGCAATATCCTACAACAGTTTTCAACTTCAGAAAAATGTTGCTTGGCTTCTAAATATTCCAGGAGCCTCTCAGATATTAAAAGATAAATTAGTTTTTATTTAAAACGATTTATAATTTTGCATAAAGCAGAACTGTTGTATAATTGCTATATGAATGTAAAAGGCTGCTTTGAATTTGCTACTAACACACCTTTTCAGTGATTGTTAAAGTTTTTCTAAAATTCTACAATCCTCACCAAAAATGCTGGGCCGCCAAAAGATGCATATCCCATTCCCCCGACTCAGCGAAATCGATGTTTTCAGTGGTACGAAGATTGTGTCAGGGGTGAGGGGACTACCCTAATACACAGGGTGTTCCGAAAAAAAGGAGCCCGCTTTAGAAATTGTTTTTCTTTGCGAACCGTAACTTCAAGGCCAATAAAATTTTGTCATAATGCTTACTGCGCACATACACTTTTATGCGAGTAAAAGGATAATTTTTCATATTTCATCTTCACGAACATATGCTGTAATGAATTCTATTGATAAATAAAGCATGTATACAAACTTTATGCACATCTCATGCAATTGAAGATTTTCTGTTGCTGGGAAAAGTTGCAGCAAGATTTTTTGGATACAAGCATTGGTTACTTTAGTCCAAAGGTTTGGAAAATGATTGATTTAGACCGAAAAAAATGTACAATATATTGTTTCTAGCGAGTTTTGCTTTTTTGAAGTACACATTTGACTGTTCTTTTTGTTAACCAAAAAAGTACTGTATCAAAAGTTTTGTTTCTTGCTAGTGTTACTCATCAAGTAAAACATTACAAAGTGATGTCAGCATAATTCTCATTCCTTCAAAACCATGAGTACCAAATTTCATGCTCAAAAATTAAATTGTGAATTTGGTACAAAGGTTTCTTTATCGGGTTCCTTTTTTTCTGGACTCTCTGTATAATGATGGGACCGGATTTTTTTTAAGGTAAACCATAAATATGTATAACATAGTTTCTCTAATATATTTGGTCTGAGCAAGAGCAGAAAGGGAACTTCGCGTTTTGTCAAAAGTTGAGAGACTTGAGACTGAAGTGATGTTTTTTGTAAATATGAGGAATGATTCTATATTTTTGGGAGCAAAAGTTCATGGCAAAAATTTTACAAATTGTGAAAATTCATCTCAAGTGAGAAAATTCATTTAAAAAAGGCCGTAATTCATTTTTAACCTCGAAAAAAAAAACAGAAGAGGACGATGTTACACATTTCTGAGCTGCAGAACCTTTCTCCTTCAAATCTACCCTTAGAACCTGTCTATGGCGCAGAATTCAAGCGACTTCTGCCGCTTCGGAGAACAGAGCTTGAGATCTAAGAAACTGACAGCGTTCAAATAATTTTTCATACTTCTTACTAGACAATAATCATACTTTCTAAGCTCGTTTTCTAACAGTTCAAAAGAAACAAGCTGGTTTTGTCTAGCAGCTCAAAGAAGAAGGTCATAGTTGAGGACACAATAATGTTCTTTTTTCCATTTAGAAATTTTTATGTAAAGTAGCCGCGTCGGTTAAACTGATTTTCACTAATTCACAGTGAATTCAGGACAATATAATAAATAACATTAATAATATTATATATCAATTTACCACTGATTACTATTGATCTTGTTTTTAAAAGAGGGTTGAGAGGAGGTTTGCGGGCATGTTGATTCCAGATTCCAAACGTTTTCTGCCCATTACTAGCTCTCATGAATGATAGAAGCAACTCAGTTCCGGCATTTCTAATGTTAATAGTTACGCTTAGAGTTTCTGGTGAACCATGTTGAGAGATAATCAGGAACAAGACTACTAAGAGATATAAATTCAATAGTAGCTGTCTCACCTTTTTTGTTGAAAATGTTGCTCTACGATATCTCTATGTAAATTGCAAACAACATTTCTGGGCAAAAATGTTTTTGCATATTTTTTTGGAGTTGTGCCATTGGCTCAACTGAGGTTAATCTCCTCTCCCCCCTTTGATATGCCACTTACAACCTATTTGGTCCATAAATGCATAATCATGTTATAAATCTACAATCCTCGCCAAAAAGGCTGGGACACTTCAAACTTTTGTAAAATTCTCGCTCTAAAGACGCATACCCCCTTCCCCCCGACTCAATGTTGGTGAAATCGATGTTGACAGTGGTCCCAACATTGATTCGGGGGGGAGGGGGGTCTTATTACCCAAATATGTTGTAATGGGACGGGGTTTTTAAGGTAAAACATACTTATAACATACTGTCCCCAATATTTTTGACGAGGATTGTCTGAGCAAGAGCAGAAATCTAAAATTGTGTTTTTCTCAAGAATGGAAAGACTCAAAAGGCTCAAGTGATGTTTATTGTAAATAGGAGGAATGACTTTATATTTTGGGGGGCTTTGGGGGTCAGGGCCAAAATTTTGCAAAATGTGAAAATTCATTGAAAAGTGAAGGAATCCTTTGAAAAAGGCCGTAATTCACTTTCCAACATCGCAAAATCATAAGAGGCAACGATACACATTTTTCAGCTGCAGAAGCAATACCTTTATCATTCAAATGTATCTTTAGAACCGTTCTGTAGACCACAATTCAAGCGATGCGTCTGCCGCTGCGGAGGAGAGAGCTTGAAATCTAAGAAACTGACAGTTCTCCATCATTTTCTACCGCATAAAAGTGGAATAACTCAAGTCCAAATAATTTTCCCATACTTCTCGCTATCCGAAAATACATTTCTGGGGTATTTCATGTTATAAAATAATTTTCCTTTTGTCATTCCTTCTGAGTTCGTTTTCTGACAGTTCTCCACTCTCTGTAGTAAGTAAACAATACAGCTGGTGAAAACCTATCTTTAAAAACAGGTGGAGAACTGTGAGAAATATACTTTGCCATGCATTGGCAGTCGAACTCTGTTGAAAATCTTAAAGTAGACATGAAATAATACAGAATTACAAAGTTACAAGTGCAGTCTTTCAAGCAACGAGGAGATATTTACATTTGAAGATGGAGAACTGTGGGGAGAACTGTGTGGAGAACTGTAGAACTTGGCATCCCGCTTGGTTGCTCCTTATTCAATTTGGCAGTCCATCAAATAACAATGCCAATTATGCTTACTTTAGCATTCTTCCGTTCTCTGTTGTGAAGATCAACAACACTTGAAAGCAAGTACATCATGCCTGCATAATTCGTTTCATTTTCTGAATTTCGTAATAATTCACTGCTAAACAGTGGAGTCAGTTTATGAGCTTTGATGAAAGTTTTCACTTTATAGTTAGATTCGTCTCATGACAACATAATGCAGACTGTTTTATGTAAATTTACAACCCTCCCGTTACTTTTTATAACAGAATTTCTGACCTTCTGTTTTGCTGTGATTACTCAAAATTCAGACAGTCTGAGCAAGAGCAGAAATCTAAAATTGTGTTTTTCTCAAGAATGGAAAGACTCAAAAGGCTCAAGTGATGTTTATTGTAAATAGGAGGAATGACTTTATATTTTGGGGGGCTTTGGGGGTCAGGGCCAAAATTTTGCAAAATGTAAAAATTCATTGAAAAGTGAAGGAATCCTTTGAAAAAGGCCGTAATTCACTTTCCAACATCGCAAAATCATAAGAGGCAACGATACACATTTTTCAGCTGCAGAAGCAATACCTTTATCATTCAAATGTATCTTTAGAACCGTTCTGTAGACCACATTTCAAGCGATGCGTCTGCCGCTGCGGAGGAGAGAGCTTGAAATCTAAGAAACTGACAGTTCTCCATCATTTTCTACCGCATAAAAGTGGAATAACTCAAGTCCAAATAATTTTCCCATACTTCTCGCTATCCGAAAATACATTTCTTGGGGTATTTCATGTTATAAAATAATTTTCCCTTTTTGTCATTCCTTCTGAGTTCGTTTTCTGACAGTTCTCCACTCTCTGTAGTAAGTAAACAATACAGCTGGTGAAAACCTATCTTTAAAAACAGGTGGAGAACTGTGAGAAATATACTTTGCCATGCATTGGCAGTCGAACTCTGTTGAAAATCTTAAAGTAGACATGAAATAATACAGAATTACAAAGTTACAAGTGCAGTCTTTCAAGCAACGAGGAGATATTTACATTTGAAGATGGAGAACTGTGGGGAGAACTGTGTGGAGAACTGTAGAACTTGGCATCCCGCTTGGTTGCTCCTTATTCAATTTGGCAGTCCATCAAATAACAATGCCAATTATGCTTACTTTAGCATTCTTCCGTTCTCTGTTGTGAAGATCAACAACACTTGAAAGCAAGTACATCATGCCTGCATAATTCGTTTCATTTTCTGAATTTCGTAATAATTCACTGCTAAACAGTGGAGTCAGTTTATGAGCTTTGATGAAAGTTTTTCACTTTATAGTTAGATTCGTCTCATGACAACATAATGCAGACTGTTTTATGTAAATTTACAACCCTCCCGTTACTTTTTATAACAGAATTTCTGACCTTCTGTTTTGCTGTGATTACTCAAAATTCAGACAGTCTGAGCAAGAGCAGAAATCTAAAATTGTGTTTTTCTCAAGAATGGAAAGACTCAAAAGGCTCAAGTGATGTTTATTGTAAATAGGAGGAATGACTTTATATTTTGGGGGGCTTTGGGGGTCAGGGCCAAAATTTTGCAAAATGTGAAAATTCATTGAAAAGTGAAGGAATCCTTTGAAAAAGGCCGTAATTCACTTTCCAACATCGCAAAATCATAAGAGGCAACGATACACATTTTTCAGCTGCAGAAGCAATACCTTTATCATTCAAATGTATCTTTAGAACCGTTCTGTAGACCACAATTCAAGCGATGCGTCTGCCGCTGCGGAGGAGAGATCTTGAAATCTAAGAAACTGACAGTTCTCCATCATTTTCTACCGCATAAAAGTGGAATAACTCA
Source organism: Chrysaora quinquecirrha (assembly GCA_014526335.1). Lineage (NCBI taxonomy): Eukaryota > Metazoa > Cnidaria > Scyphozoa > Semaeostomeae > Pelagiidae > Chrysaora > Chrysaora quinquecirrha. The sequence continues at coordinate 110,460 of JACTAT010000274.1, read as the reverse complement.
AGTCCAAATAATTTTCCCATACTTCTCGCTATCCGAAAATACATTTCTAGGGGTATTTCATGTTATAAAATAATTTTCCCTTTTTGGCATTCCTTCTGAGTTCGTTTTCTGACAGTTCTCCACTCTCTGTAGTAAGTAAACAATACAGCTGGTGAAAACCTATCTTTAAAAACAGGTGGAGAACTGTGAGAAATATACTTTGCCATGCATTGGCAGTCGAACTCTGTTGAAAATCTTAAAGTAGACATGAAATAATACAGAATTACAAAGTTACAAGTGCAGTCTTTCAAGCAACGAGGAGATATTTACATTTGAAGATGGAGAACTGTGGGGAGAACTGTGTGGAGAACTGTAGAACTTGGCATCCCGCTTGGTTGCTCCTTATTCAATTTGGCAGTCCATCAAATAACAATGCCAATTATGCTTACTTTAGCATTCTTCCGTTCTCTGTTGTGAAGATCAACAACACTTGAAAGCAAGTACATCATGCCTGCATAATTCGTTTCATTTTCTGAATTTCGTAATAATTCACTGCTAAACAGTGGAGTCAGTTTATGAGCTTTGATGAAAGTTTTCACTTTATAGTTAGATTCGTCTCATGACAACATAATGCAGACTGTTTTATGTAAATTTACAACCCTCCGTTACTTTTTATAACAGAATTTCTGACCTTCTGTTTTGCTGTGATTACTCAAAATTCAGACAGTCTGAGCAAGAGCAGAAATCTAAAATTGTGTTTTTCTCAAGAATGGAAAGACTCAAAAGGCTCAAGTGATGTTTATTGTAAATAGGAGGAATGACTTTATATTTTGGGGGCTTTGGGGTCAGGGCCAAAATTTTGCAAAATGTGAAAATTCATTGAAAAGTGAAGGAATCCTTTGAAAAGGCCGTAATTCACTTTCCAACATCGCAAAATCATAAGAGGCAACGATACACATTTTTCAGCTGCAGAAGCAATACCTTTATCATTCAAATGTATCTTTAGAACCGTTCTGTAGACCACATTTCAAGCGATGCGTCTGCCGCTGCGGAGGAGAGAGCTTGAAATCTAAGAAACTGACAGTTCTCCATCATTTTCTACCGCATAAAAGTGGAATAACTCAAGTCCAAATAATTTTCCCATACTTCTCGCTATCCGAAAATACATTTCTTGGGGTATTTCATGTTATAAAATAATTTTCCCTTTTTGTCATTCCTTCTGAGTTCGTTTTCTGACAGTTCTCCACTCTCTGTAGTAAGTAAACAATACAGCTGGTGAAAACCTATCTTTAAAAACAGGTGGAGAACTGTGAGAAATATACTTTGCCATGCATTGGCAGTCGAACTCTGTTGAAAATCTTAAAGTAGACATGAAATAATACAGAATTACAAAGTTACAAGTGCAGTCTTTCAAGCAACGAGGAGATATTTACATTTGAAGATGGAGAACTGTGGGGAGAACTGTGTGGAGAACTGTAGAACTTGGCATCCCGCTTGGTTGCTCCTTATTCAATTTGGCAGTCCATCAAATAACAATGCCAATTATGCTTACTTTAGCATTCTTCCGTTCTCTGTTGTGAAGATCAACAACACTTGAAAGCAAGTACATCATGCCTGCATAATTCGTTTCATTTTCTGAATTTCGTAATAATTCACTGCTAAACAGTGGAGTCAGTTTATGAGCTTTGATGAAAGTTTTTCACTTTATAGTTAGATTCGTCTCATGACAACATAATGCAGACTGTTTTATGTAAATTTACAACCCTCCCGTTACTTTTTATAACAGAATTTCTGACCTTCTGTTTTGCTGTGATTACTCAAAATTCAGACAGTCTGAGCAAGAGCAGAAATCTAAAATTGTGTTTTTCTCAAGAATGGAAAGACTCAAAAGGCTCAAGTGATGTTTATTGTAAAAAGGAGGAATGACTTTATATTTTGGGGGGCTTTGGGGGTCAGGGCCAAAATTTTGCAAAATGTGAAAATTCATTGAAAAGTGAAGGAATCCTTTGAAAAAGGCCGTAATTCACTTTCCAACATCGCAAAATCATAAGAGGCAACGATACACATTTTTCAGCTGCAGAAGCAATACCTTTATCATTCAAATGTATCTTTAGAACCGTTCTGTAGACCACAATTCAAGCGATGCGTCTGCCGCTGCGGAGGAGAGATCTTGAAATCTAAGAAACTGACAGTTCTCCATCATTTTCTACCGCATAAAAGTGGAATAACTCAAGTCCAAATAATTTTCCCATACTTCTCGCTATCCGAAAATACATTTCTAGGGGTATTTCATGTTATAAAATAATTTTCCCTTTTTGGCATTCCTTCTGAGTTCGTTTTCTGACAGTTCTCCACTCTCTGTAGTAAGTAAACAATACAGCTGGTGAAAACCTATCTTTAAAAACAGGTGGAGAACTGTGAGAAATATACTTTGCCATGCATTGGCAGTCGAGCTCTGTTGAAAATCTTAAAGTAGACATGAAATAATACAGAATTACAAAGTTACAAGTGCAGTCTTTCAAGCAACGAGGAGATATTTACATTTGAAGATGGAGAACTGTGGGGAGAACTGTGTGGAGAACTGTAGAACTTGGCATCCCGCTTGGTTGCTCCTTATTCAATTTGGCAGTCCATCAAATAACAATGCCAATTATGCTTACTTTAGCATTCTTCCGTTCTCTGTTGTGAAGATCAACAACACTTGAAAGCAAGTACATCATGCCTGCATAATTCGTTTCATTTTCTGAATTTCGTAATAATTCACTGCTAAACAGTGGAGTCAGTTTATGAGCTTTGATGAAAGTTTTTCACTTTATAGTTAGATTCGTCTCATGACAACATAATGCAGACTGTTTTATGTAAATTTACAACCCTCCCGTTACTTTTTATAACAGAATTTCTGACCTTCTGTTTTGCTGTGATTACTCAATATTCAGACAGTCTGAGCAAGAGCAGAAATCTAAAATTGTGTTTTTCTCAAGAATGGAAAGACTCAAAAGGCTCAAGTGATGTTTATTGTAAATAGGAGGAATGACTTTATATTTTGGGGGCTTTGGGGTCAGGGCCAAAATTTTGCAAAATGTGAAAATTCATTGAAAAGTGAAGGAATCCTTTGAAAAGGCCGTAATTCACTTTCCAACATCGCAAAATCATAAGAGGCAACGATACACATTTTCAGCTGCAGAAGCAATACCTTTATCATTCAAATGTATCTTTAGAACCGTTCTGTAGACCACAATTCAAGCGATGCGTCTGCCGCTGCGGAGGAGAGAGCTTGAAATCTAAGAAACTGACAGTTCTCCATCATTTTCTACCGCATAAAAGTGGAATAACTCAAGTCCAAATAATTTTCCCATACTTCTCGCTATCCGAAAATACATTTCTGGGGGTATTTCATGTTATAAAATAATTTTCCCTTTTTGTCATTCCTTCTGAGTTCGTTTTCTGACAGTTCTCCACTCTCTGTAGTAAGTAAACAATACAGCTGGTGAAAACCTATCTTTAAAAACAGGTGGAGAACTGTGAGAAATATACTTTGCCATGCATTGGCAGTCGAACTCTGTTGAAAATCTTAAAGTAGACATGAAATAATACAGAATTACAAAGTTACAAGTGCAGTCTTTCAAGCAACGAGGAGATATTTACATTTGAAGATGGAGAACTGTGGGGAGAACTGTGTGGAGAACTGTAGAACTTGGCATCCCGCTTGGTTGCTCCTTATTCAATTTGGCAGTCCATCAAATAACAATGCCAATTTTGCTTACTTTAGCATTCTTCCGTTCTCTGTTGTGAAGATCAACAACACTTGAAAGCAAGTACATCATGCCTGCATAATTCGTTTCATTTTCTGAATTTCGTAATAATTCACTGCTAAACAGTGGAGTCAGTTTATGAGCTTTGATGAAAGTTTTTCACTTTATAGTTAGATTCGTCTCATGACAACATAATGCAGACTGTTTTATGTAAATTTACAACCCTCCCGTTACTTTTTATAACAGAATTTCTGACCTTCTGTTTTGCTGTGATTACTCAAAATTCAGACAGTCTGAGCAAGAGCAGAAATCTAAAATTGTGTTTTTCTCAAGAATGGAAAGACTCAAAAGGCTCAAGTGATGTTTATTGTAAAAAGGAGGAATGACTTTATATTTTGGGGGGCTTTGGGGGTCAGGGCCAAAATTTTGCAAAATGTGAAAATTCATTGAAAAGTGAAGGAATCCTTTGAAAAAGGCCGTAATTCACTTTCCAACATCGCAAAATCATAAGAGGCAACGATACACATTTTTCAGCTGCAGAAGCAATACCTTTATCATTCAAATGTATCTTTAGAACCGTTCTGTAGACCACAATTCAAGCGATGCGTCTGCCGCTGCGGAGGAGAGATCTTGAAATCTAAGAAACTGACAGTTCTCCATCATTTTCTACCGCATAAAAGTGGAATAACTCAAGTCCAAATAATTTTCCCATACTTCTCGCTATCCGAAAATACATTTCTAGGGGTATTTCATGTTATAAAATAATTTTCCCTTTTTGGCATTCCTTCTGAGTTCGTTTTCTGACAGTTCTCCACTCTCTGTAGTAAGTAAACAATACAGCTGGTGAAAACCTATCTTTAAAAACAGGTGGAGAACTGTGAGAAATATACTTTGCCATGCATTGGCAGTCGAGCTCTGTTGAAAATCTTAAAGTAGACATGAAATAATACAGAATTACAAAGTTACAAGTGCAGTCTTTCAAGCAACGAGGAGATATTTACATTTGAAGATGGAGAACTGTGGGGAGAACTGTGTGGAGAACTGTAGAACTTGGCATCCCGCTTGGTTGCTCCTTATTCAATTTGGCAGTCCATCAAATAACAATGCCAATTATGCTTACTTTAGCATTCTTCCGTTCTCTGTTGTGAAGATCAACAACACTTGAAAGCAAGTACATCATGCCTGCATAATTCGTTTCATTTTCTGAATTTCGTAATAATTCACTGCTAAACAGTGGAGTCAGTTTATGAGCTTTGATGAAAGTTTTTCACTTTATAGTTAGATTCGTCTCATGACAACATAATGCAGACTGTTTTATGTAAATTTACAACCCTCCCGTTACTTTTTATAACAGAATTTCTGACCTTCTGTTTTGCTGTGATTACTCAATATTCAGACAGTCTGAGCAAGAGCAGAAATCTAAAATTGTGTTTTTCTCAAGAATGGAAAGACTCAAAAGGCTCAAGTGATGTTTATTGTAAATAGGAGGAATGACTTTATATTTTGGGGGCTTTGGGGTCAGGGCCAAAATTTTGCAAAATGTGAAAATTCATTGAAAAGTGAAGGAATCCTTTGAAAAGGCCGTAATTCACTTTCCAACATCGCAAAATCATAAGAGGCAACGATACACATTTTCAGCTGCAGAAGCAATACCTTTATCATTCAAATGTATCTTTAGAACCGTTCTGTAGACCACAATTCAAGCGATGCGTCTGCCGCTGCGGAGGAGAGAGCTTGAAATCTAAGAAACTGACAGTTCTCCATCATTTTCTACCGCATAAAAGTGGAATAACTCAAGTCCAAATAATTTTCCCATACTTCTCGCTATCCGAAAATACATTTCTGGGGTATTTCATGTTATAAAATAATTTTCCTTTTGTCATTCCTTCTGAGTTCGTTTTCTGACAGTTCTCCACTCTCTGTAGTAAGTAAACAATACAGCTGGTGAAAACCTATCTTTAAAAACAGGTGGAGAACTGTGAGAAATATACTTTGCCATGCATTGGCAGTCGAACTCTGTTGAAAATCTTAAAGTAGACATGAAATAATACAGAATTACAAAGTTACAAGTGCAGTCTTTCAAGCAACGAGGAGATATTTACATTTGAAGATGGAGAACTGTGGGGAGAACTGTGTGGAGAACTGTAGAACTTGGCATCCCGCTTGGTTGCTCCTTATTCAATTTGGCAGTCCATCAAATAACAATGCCAATTTTGCTTACTTTAGCATTCTTCCGTTCTCTGTTGTGAAGATCAACAACACTTGAAAGCAAGTACATCATGCCTGCATAATTCGTTTCATTTTCTGAATTTCGTAATAATTCACTGCTAAACAGTGGAGTCAGTTTATGAGCTTTGATGAAAGTTTTTCACTTTATAGTTAGATTCGTCTCATGACAACATAATGCAGACTGTTTTATGTAAATTTACAACCCTCCCGTTACTTTTTATAACAGAATTTCTGACCTTCTGTTTTGCTGTGATTACTCAAAATTCAGACAATCCTCGCCAAAAAGGCTGGGACACTTCAAACTTTTGTAAAATTCTCGCTCTAAAGACGTATACCCCCTTCCCCCCGACTCAATGTTGGTGAAATCGATGTTGACAGTGGTCCCAACATTGAGTCGGGGGGGAGGGGGGTCTTATTACCCAAATATGTTGTAATGGGACGGGGTTTTTAAGGTAAAACATACTTATAACATACTGTCTCCAATATTTTGACGAGGATTGTAGCTTGCACTTTCTCAGTGATATCAAACGGAACTTATCAATCATTACCACCCCTTGTAATGTCTGTGCAGTACGGTTTGTTGATGGTCGATATGCAGTACGGCGACGGATATTCAGTACGGTTGGGGCTACCATGATTGCCGTGGGGATGCATCTTGCAGTACGGTAGCGGGTATTCAGTACGGTGGGATTACATTATGATTGCCGTGGCGGATGTTGAGTACGGTGGGGGATATCATGATTGCCGTGGGGGGGGGGGTTCATTATTGCCATGGGGAGGTATCTCAGAGTGTGGTTGGGCGTGTTGAGTACGTGGGGTCACATCATGATTGCCGCGGCAGATATTCAGTACAGTAAGGGGATACCATGATGCCTGTTGTGGGGCACCATGATGAATGTAGGGAAGCATCCTGCCGTATATCTCTGAACACGGTGGCGGATGTTCAGTACGGTGGGATCACATTATGATTGCCGTGGCGGATGTTGAGTACGGTGGGGGATATAATGATTGCCATGGGGGATTTCATTATTGCCATGGAGAGGTATCTCAGAGTGTGGATGGGCGTGTTGAGTACGTGGGGTCACATCATGATTGCCACGGCAGGTATTCAGTACAGTGAGGGGATATCATGATTGCCGTGGGGGGTTTCATTATTGCCATGGAGAGGTATCTCAGAGTGTGGATGGACGTGTTGACTACGTGGGGTCACATCATGATTGCCGCGGCAGATATTCAGTACAGTAAGGGGATACCATGATGCCTGTTGTGGGGCACCGTGATGAATGTAGGGAAGCATCCTGCCGTATATCTCTGAACACGGTGGCGGATGTTCAGTACGGTGGGGGTAAATATGATCTAATCAACTTAATCATCGTAAATCGAAGACGGGGGCTAAATATTTCTGTTTCATCAACAACCGTCGAGCCTTTCTCCTTTTCGGGCTTTAATCTTACTTTCTAGAAACCTCAACAGGATACAAATAGGATACAAGTACTTCGTTTCTTAAATGTTGGTTGGTTGGTTGTGAACCAGGACACTTTTGCATAATGATTTGTTATGTGTTTGAGTACCTTGTCTAAAACAGAAGGGGGACAGTTTTGCAAGTCAAATGTTTCTTTGCGCATTTATACCAGGACATTTTGGAAAAACATTTTTTGTTATGCGTTTTTGTACCCTGTCTAAAACGATAGACGGTCACTTGCAAATTAGTATTTTTCTATGCGTTTGTGAATCAGGTCACTTTTGCATAATTTGTTGCTATGTGTTTGCGTACACTTTCTAAATCAATAGTTGGACACTTTTTATACCTGCGTTTGTGTACCAGGGCACTTTTCAAAACGGTTTTTGCTATGCATTTGCCTGTCTAAAACAATAGGGGTCCACATTTGCAAAGTAGAATTTTTCCATGCGTTTGTGTACCAGAACACAGTTGCATGAGGTTTATTGGTATGCCTTTGGGTACCCTGTTTAAAACAATGAAGAGAAACATTTGCATAGCAAAAATTTTCCTTGCGTTTGTAGATAATGACTTTTTTGCATATCCTGTCTGAAACAAAAGGGAGTCAATTTTGCATAACAGATGTTTTCTATGCATTTGTGCACTAGGACACTAAACATTTTTTGTTATGCGTTTGCGTACCGTCTGAAAGAAAAGAGGGACACTTGCATAACAGTTTTCTATTCGTTTGTGCACCAGGACATTTTTGCTTAGCGTTTGTTGCTATGCGTTTGCGTTTCCTATGTAGAACAATATGGGGACACTTTTGTTATCGAATTTTTCCAAGTGTTTGTGAATCAGGACACGTCTGCCTAAGGTTTGTTGTTATGCATTTGCACACCTTGTCTAAAACAATAGGAAGTCACTTTGGCATAGCAGAGATTTCTCTATGCCTTTGTGAACCAGGACACTTCTGCTTAACTTTTGTTGTTATGGGTTTTTGTGTCCTGTGTAAAACAATAAGGGGCGACTTTTGTATAACACAAATTTTCTATGCGTTTGTATACGAGGACACTTTGCTTAATGTTTGTTGTTCTCCGTGTGCTTACCCTGTCTAAGGCAATTGGGGATACTTTTGTAGTGGAAAGTTTCTATGCGTTTGTGAACCAGGACACTTTTGCAAGAGGTATTCTGATATGCCTTTGTGTACCCTGTGTAAAGCAATAAGAGGAACTTTTTGCATAGCCAAAATTCTTTTTGTTTGTGTACTGGGACTCTTCTGCATAAGGTTTTTAACTTACTTAACACACTTAAGCATTACAGAGATTTTCTATGCGTTTGTGTACCAGGAAACCCTTGTATAACGTTTGCTGTTATGCTTCTGCGTACCCTCACTCCGTACAACGTGATGTGCAGTAACGTGGAGGATGTGCAGTATTGTAGAGGGTGCCAATACAGCGTGGAGGGATATCATCAGTATAGTGTAGGGTGCCAATACAACGTGGAGGGTTATCATCAGTACACCGGAGGGTGTACGAAATTTAGGTGCAGCCTCGTTTTGATTTATATATTTTTTATTTTTGTGGTGACCCGACGGTTGGGGTCAGGCGGTCAGCAATGTTGTGGTTGCCGTTTGAAGAATATAAAGAAGAGGAAAAGACTCTGAAGGGACACTCTGAACATTCTGAAGAAATATACCAGAAATGGATCTTCAATTTTGAACAGAAAGTTTGAATCTTGAAATATCTCTGAACTGAAATCTGAACTTAACCTTGAAGGAATCGAATCTTATTTTATTGCTAAACTCTGAATTCAATGAATAAAATTATTCATATTGAACATGGAAATTCCTCAGGTGACCTCGTTGATATTTTGTAGTCGAGTCGTGAATTGATATTTTTGTAAATGGTTTTTTTTTAAGCATTTACTATTTTTCATTTCTGTCTTTTTTATTACTGAAAAAATACAGTCCTCTATAACGTAGTCGAATCTTCGGGTTTATTCTCACCTGGGAGCTATAGAGCAGCAATACAACAAGAATTGCTGTCTCTATATCTTGACTCGAACCTCAGCAGGCTTAATTCTTTATAGAGGGTGCCAATGCAATGTGGAGGGTTATCATCAGTACAGTGGAGGGCTATCAGTAGTTCTGAAGTCGAAGTTGTGGATTAAGTCTAAAGATTTAGGGATCCAAATTGATAAATATCTATCCTGGGAAGATCATACCCATTTATGCGTAATAAGGTTTCTCTTGCCCTCAGACTCCTTATGTTCACTAAAAAAACTATTACCTAAAGACACCCTCTGCAAAGTATATCGTGGAATTGTGGAACCGCATCTCCGCTAATCATCAGTTTAGTGGAGGGATATCATTTTTAACGTGGAGAGATATCATCATGTAAGTGGAGGATGTGTTGAGGATGCGGAGTATCGTGGAGGGTTATCATCAGTACAATGGAGGGTAGCGACGAATACTGAAATGTTGTATAGAAATTGCATGGACGATAGAGAGGATATGGCCTATTCCAATAGTCACAAACTCTGCTTGTTTTGTATTTGACGAAATGGTCGATTTTGCCTCGATGCAACAACGAAGAAGGCCACAGGGAATGTAAGTGAAGATGAGTCACCTGTTTTAATTGAAACAAGAAGCCGAACGGCTTCAACACGGTAGCAACAGAATAGGAAATAATACATAACCTCTCCTTTAAGAGTCAGAATGAATGTATGAGAATGGGAAATATTTAACAAATCAACAAAACATGTATATGAATACTCACTCAATACAATACACTTAATGTGATTGTGAGCAAAACAATGAATGTAAGTTATTAATAAGTAATTAATAAACATTTATAAGTGAAAATCTCAAGTACCAATGAAGCAAGCCTTAAGAATGGAACAAAGCATATGTTGATGGTTCATGTATTAGCCCTCAGGAGGACGAAATTGAAACATGCTACTGTAGCATATAGTAATATAGTAATGTGCTTATTTGGGGATGGAATTATGGGACGTTTTTACAAAATTTTTGGAAGTTAAGAAAGCAAAGTTGCCTATTTGGTACTTCAGAGTATGTAACAACAGAACAAAGTTTCGAGTTAATTTTATGTTTAGTTAAGTTTATAGAAATAAGAGAAAAATCAACAGTTTTCATACATTTTGGTTATAACTTTTCTAGAATTATATCCAAAATCTATCTGTTCTAAATAAAGCAGTTTTTCTACGAAATCATCGATTTTTATCGGTATTCTGCCATAATATCTTGTTTGAAAAACTCAACAGCAACTTCAAGTGGTACACTTTTTTTTAATAAGCAACTGGACTTTGGTCCAGCCCTCAAGAGTTGCTTAACACATCTGGTATTTCAGCCCCCGCAGAATGACTGGTAGCCCCCCCCACTCCCCCAAAATCCCTTATTTTGGCTCTTTTCTGGCTTTTAAATATACGGGACAAATTTGCAAGGATGTAAAGTATAAAAAAAGTTATTTCACCAAAAATTTAACAACATCTCAGCCCTAGTTGCTTATTGACCGGTTGCTTATTAAAAAAAGAGAGTATCAATTCAACACCATCACAGTCCAAAACAGCTTCAAAGCAGGATATACAATTTTCAGGCTTCATCATTCTTCGTGAACAGTTTGAACATCTGACCAGTTTCACCTGCCATGCGTCAAACATAAGCTAGAGCTAGACAATAGAATCCATTGTATGAGGACTTTTGTTCCTGCGGAAAATACACGTCTCAGGATGCCAATTTGTCATGCGTCAAGCATAAACTAGACAACAGAATCCATTGTATGAGGACTTTTGTTCCTGCGGGAAATACACGTCTCAGGACGCCAATTTGTTATGAGCTAGAAAACCATGAGCTAGAAAAACATGAGCTAGAAAACCATGGAAACTATTGTATTGACAGCGGGGTTCTATCTTTTGGGCGCAGTTCGACTTTTCGATTCAGCTGGTTTTAAACACGTTATCAACCGTGAACAAACAGCATGAGAACCCGATTTGAAAACAGTTTTGTGATTTTTGTCATTTTCATCAAGCGTTGTTGTAAGTCGTCGTCGTTAAAACATCAAGCAAGTGTTTGTGTGCTAATAGTTTTGACCAATTTGGAAAATTGCCGGTGTAACCTATGCCTTTCTTATGAAAATTTCGTTGATGCAACAGCATATACTCAGCTAATCGAAACTTTTTTCTGCAGCCCTCTACTGTGCATGAAGTTTCATGATTTTCTTGAACAATCTTGAAGTGCCTTCTGAGATCGGCCCTGTCTCTAAAAACTTCTGTACATGAAAAAAGTAACATGCCTTCTAAGAGCATCGTTTCTCTTAAATCTCTTATCGCATCCTGGGCTTTGCAGAGCAACACTTCTCACTGATCTTCAATTGCTTTTCCTGAGCTTTTTGTGAGAGATTCACTAGCTCCACTGTATGATAATGGTGCTTGGCTCTGAGACGTATTGGCATGTGTCGATAAAGTTGAACAATTCGAGGCTGAATGACAGAAAAACGTTGAATCACTGTCATTTGTTTCTATGTGCCTTTTCAATTCTGTGTATATCTTATATTCGGCTGATATTGAATCACTATATGTATCATCCTGTTGGGCATAATCAAAATATCCTCCTGCTCCAGAGGTTCTGGTTTGTCCTTTTTCGCCATTATTACTCAGTAAAGCGGAGGGATAACATCAGTACAGTGGATGGATAACATGATGCGTGTGGGGGGATAACATTGAGTACAGTGGAGGCTGTTTAGTACAGCGGAGGGATAACACCAGTGCAGTGGAAGCTATTCAATACTGTGGAGGAATGCTGAGCAGGTGGACCAATATAGTTTGGTTTAGAAGGAGACGAGTCGTGGCAGTTCCTTATCGTTATACTGTAGTTCAGACGTTCAGGTCAGAGAAAAGATTTGTTGCGATTAGGTTTAAGTAAGAAAATGAGATACGTTTTAGGAATTTATAGAATTTGTCAATAGTTTAAACTTAGTATTACCAAGCTGTATTATATTTCGTCACTTTTTGCCAGTAATTTTTCGTCGTGTATCTGGATGTATCTATTGCTGTTTGTTTGCTGAAATCAATTGTTTGTGTGTGGGCTTTCTCGGGTGCAGAATTTTTTTGAAACAAGCCAAAAAAGAAGTAAGATCGATTTGAGGGAATTTGGAAACCTATGAAAGCTTTAGAGATGATGAGAAGTAAATAGACTTTTTTACAAAGAAACTAATAAATTTATTAGAAACAACTACAGAAGCCGTTTTCCTGAAAATCTAGAAACTCTATTATAATGGACTAGAAGAGCACCTCAAATCTAAGAAACTATTTCTTTCTGCGTCTTTAATATCAGTCATAACAATTTTTTTATTCTAACATTGAAGACTACACTTGTGTGGGCCCTTTCCCAGGCGTGCACTGCAGTACATGACTGTAGGCATTACAGAAATATTTCTCTCCCACCCCCTTTATTTTGTCATGGAGTTGTGGATCTTGGTTGAAGGATATCGAACAATGGACTTGGGGCAAGTCTAATGTAGTACTCTGGAAATAAGTCCATTTAATATAGTATAAATATAAGAGCTAAGAAAATTAAACAAAATGTTAGTCATCAGTTTAAATAAGAAATGACTACACAGAAGTTCCTCAAAAATAAAATCAATGATTTGTTCAATATTAGTATGCGCCACTTTATCACTTGACATGAGTGGAAATGATGTGTATATTTATTAAAGGTAAAGGAGTAAATATACCGAGAGCGGATCAAAGGAAAAAATCTAAACAAAAGGCTCTAGAGAAGGCGGCCAGCAATGCAATTGAAAATAACTGCATTGTTAAGCAAAAGTAATAAACTTGAGATAGAAGACACTGATTCAAATATTGCCCCCGTTGCAAACATTGCCCAATCTCGAAAATTAGGCCATCATTTCTAGAAGAAGCTCCATCATTTCCCGAAAACGAAGTTCGTACCAAAAAACCAGGATGATTCTACAAAAGTTGACCTTAGCGCAGAAACCCAAAGGGAAATGGAAACACCGGCATCGTTTGTCATTTTGTCATCTGAAACGAAAGACGAAGAAATAACTGCAAAACCGAACCATCAGGAATTCAGATTTTCAAAACCAGTATCTCGGATGCACGAAATTCAATCTATCCCACACTTGTGTGGGCCATCCTTAGTACCAAAAAACCAAGTTGAAATTTCTCTATGACCTACTTTTCAATTTTTTTTAAACGAGGCCCTTAGTTGAAATGGTCTATTCAGATCCATTTCAAGGTCCTGCAAGAATGATTTCAAGCGGAATTGAGCTAGATACCCAAATTTCAGAAGGACTTTTGTAAGCTTAGGTCAGTAGACTTAGGTCAGTAGGGGAAGAAATGCATTGCTTGTTTTACTCAGATTGTCTGATATCATCAAATGTAGACTGTAGGATCGTCAAATGTAGGCAAATGTAGCACCATCAAATGTAGAACCATCAAATGTAGAACCATCAAATGTAGAACGATTGTAGAACCGCCAAACCATCAAATGTAGAACCATCAAATGTAAAACCGTCAAGTTCTAGGAAAGATGATCGTTGCCAAGTTCCATGACAAGAAAGAAGCCTTTTCCGCCTTTTTAAATACTCACCAACTGGCAATGTCTACCACAGAGGAGAAACCTTATCAACTGGCCTCAAAAGTCAAAATTTAGGAATTATACAGGGTGGCCCAAAAAAGGAACCCCCTTGGGTAAATAATTTCTGAATAATTTTTCTTAAAGAGGAATTTTATAAAATTTATTCCCGGTAATATTCAACTCAAATGCAATATCGTGTGGTAATATCTTGATAATAAGAGCTTCCATCTCCGCGCAATTAGACATTAAATGTATGATGTCCCAAAATCTGCTGTTTTGGCGGGAGATTGGCAATCCAGGATTTCGCTCTACTCAGGATTTTGTTGAAGTGAACGTCCCTGATCTTATTACAAAAGATATGTAGCCGGCTAATTGCTCTGGTTTAAACCCTTTGATTATTCAATTGAGGATTCAAGCTCGTGTTTGTGCAAGAAAACAACGTTCCTAATATTCCATCACTGCGGACTGTAATCGCGCCCGGATGGTACTCATTTTCCCCATCGCGAAATTTTCAAGGCCATTACTTAATGCATGGCCAGTCGTATTGGAGAAGTGTATTGGGCGGGATGGAGGACATTTGAACATATCATTTGACTGAAAGAATGAATTATTGATTTTCCTGTTTTGTTGGGTAAGGATATAAAGTTGCATATTTCGTTACAGTATGTTTTTGGACAGAAAAGTTCTAAAGTCGATTTATTCATAGATGCTGGCCAATATAATCACAATTTTTCCAACAAATATCTCACTTGAGTTGAATATCATGTAGTATAAATTTCATGAAATTCCTACGTAAGAAAAATTATTTATAAACTATTAAGTTTGGGGTCCCTTTTTTGGGCCACCCTGTATATCATGGAGCAAGCAGATGTACTTTTCGAGTCTCCACCTCATAATGCAGCATGCATTTATGATGCCATGAGCGTCATAAGAGCTTCAAAGCCTGCAAAAACATGGGGCGATTATCTGGCAAACAACCTGCTTAGAGCAATTACACCTTTTCCTGCATTGAATGCGAAAGAATCGATCATTGTGTTTGACAATTACATTACCAAGAATTTTCAATCAAGCAAGCAACAAGAATTGAACATGGTTACAGCCCAAGAGTTCATACGGGAACGAACGATCACAACATGATACAAGAAAAATAATTTCAAAACTTTATGGAACAACAAACGCTATGCAAAAGTGTCCTAGTTCACAAACGCATCAACTTCCATTATGCAACAATGTCTTCTTATTGTTTGAGACAGGGTACGCAAAGGCATAACAACAAAACTTATGCAGAAGTGTCCTGGTTCGCAAATGCATATCAAAGAACGTTATACAAAAGTGTCCTGGTACAAACGCATAGAAAAAAACTACAATGAAAATTTGGACCCTTATTGTTTTAGACAGGGTACACAAACGCATAACAAAGAACGTTATACAAATGTGTTCTGGTACACAAACACAGAAAAATTCGACCTACAAAATTGTCCCGCTACTGTTTTAAACAGTGTACAAAACACATAACAACAAACAGTATGTAAAAGTGTCCCACGCTTTTCTGAGGCGCCAAGTGGGGGTTGGTTCTACACCTACATATTTTAGTTTTACCTGCACGTTAGTGCACCTTATTATTAATTCATACAAACATTGCTTTGTTCCTCGTGTTCCCGCTTTGTTCCCGATTTGTTCCCGATGTTCCCGCTTTGTTCCCGATGTTCCCGCTTTGTTCCCGATGTTCCCGTTTTGTTCCCGCTTTGTTCCCGCTTTGTTCCCAATGTTTCTGTTTTATTCCTGATGTTCCCGCTATGTTCCTGATGTTCCCACTTTGTTCCCCATGTTCCCGCTATACCTGATTTTAGAGATAGCCCAAAGAACAGTCAAATGTATACTGCAAAAAAGCATATTTTTGTGAAGATGTAAAAATGAAAACTTCAAAAGAGTGTATGTCGGAACACCCTGTTTATACGAAACCATATCTTCGGTTGTTGCACCCAGTAACGTTTTTAAGTAGAATTTTACTTTCACGCGTCTTCTTAATTCCTGTTTTCTGATTCCTTTAATTAAGAAGTCATCTATTAATGTGATTACTAGCTTTCTCCCAGCCTGTCTGCTGGCAACTTGCTCTTTGCCTCTTGGTGACGGACTATAAGAAGGATTGAAAGTGACTGGATTACTGCATGACAGCGAAGCAGGACCTTTCACACAAATGTTTGTTGTTATTTTCTTTGCTGTTGTTATATTCTCAGCATAGCAATATTATCCTGGTACCAAAATTCTCCTTGCATCATACTGTTTTGTAAACCCTATTTTCTATTGTAAAAGGCGAATTCAACAGTTTTGTTAAGGCTTCATTCATACATCGAATTTATGTCGAACTTATGTCGAATCAAATCTAATTATTTAATTAAATCTAAGATAAATCCATGATAAATCTATCGTCTGAATTCAAGTGATAAACTTGACTCAAATCTGACTCAAGTTTATGATGCTCTGTTAGATGATCTAACACAAATGCGACGTGGGTTCATACGATGGATTTCTGTCGAGTCAAATTCAATTGATTTCAGTTCTGGTCCGCTGTTTGTCCTATCATCTAGCTTTGAGCATGCGAATTAGCGTCAAAAAAAATTGCGCGATTTTCGTGTGTGTGGCCTTTATTATTTGCATCTCGAAGAAAACATGGCGACATCTGTTGGTGACTACGACATTGAGGAAGAATTCGAGTTAGATAGCAATGGCGGGATTTCCGCAGGGTGCTAGATATTTTCAACATCATGTGCCGTTTTTGTTCAATCATTAACAGAACTGCCTTTTGCACATGCAGTCTTCGTTCTCTTTCCCTGTTTACTCTTTGTGAGAAGAGCCAGAATTTTTTTGCATTCAAATGACACCATTATTGGCCTATGTACCTAAGGCCTAGGCGGTATTTTAAATTATATTGCAGCCTACCAGAACCTTGTACTTTCAAAGGCTTTTAAGAAAGCTTTTCCAAAGATAATAGGCCACAATTCGAAATGAAATTTCAGAAATTTGAAGATACCTAAGTTATAAAATTTATTCAACATGCAAAATATTTTGACCGAGTACCAGACCAGCGTTGAAAAAAGTAGGCATCAGACATCAGATCACAACAAACTAAGAAACCGTCACCATATCAACGACGCAATGTCTACTACCCAGACCCCTATGTAATTTATCTTGGCCTTTGTTTCCCTGTGGTTCGAGAATTAAATCTGACACAAATTCGACGTCTGAATCCAACTCAAACTTTGGTCGCGTTTATCTTGGACTCAATAGCAATTAGATTTAACTCGACATAATTTCGACGTATGAATTAAGCCAAAGCAAGCGCTTGTTTAAATCTTTTCTTCGTCAGTTGAGTTTCTACTTGCATTGATTTTCCTCTCACTCAAATTTCCTGTCGTCAAGGAGCAGCTGCCCAGAGATTGGACATATTCTATTTTTCCTGTCGCTATCATCATTGTAAGCTGCAGCTCTACCGTCTTACGATTGCCACAAAAGAGGCCCAAAAATAAGGAAATTTAACTTTGAAGAACTATGCTTTATGCTAGGTTCTTTAAAAAAGCATGCGCCCTTAACCCATTCTGTCAATTTGTCATGCCATTCCGTCATTCCATATTCCGTGTTTTAAAGATAGCCATTTCATTATCTTTTCAAGTCCGGGGCTTTTATTTGATTTTTCTATTTTTGAGGGGGAAGGGGCGTTTATTTGAGGGAGGCGTTTAAAAAGAGGGAAACATTTATTTAAAATTCATTTTTATGTGCGAAGGATGAGCACATTATGCGGTGATGCGATGTCACGGATACAGGTAAAGAGAGACCTACCTACCTTCCTACCTACTGTTATCACGATATAATCAAGTCAAAGGACACAACAATAAACAACGTGTGCTCACCATACTATAATAAAATATCCGAGAGCGATACAATGCACTAGGTCTAGATTATGTAATATAAGATATTTTATGCTAATTTATGTATATGTTTTCCGGGGATAACATTATCCCCCCTCCTGACAATAATAAGACTATGTTACGGATGATCTTGTCCTTGCTCGAATAATATTGTTTTCGTTTACGTTACACCATCCTCTTGTCATAATGGGAGTGTTTTCATTTACATGTACACCTCTTTCATGTTCATTCCTGCCAGCGATTCTATTTTGTGCTGCTTCTCCGTTTTCCTCCCTGTTCAGATTGTTGTTATGTGCATTTTGTTCGATATTCGGGTTTTGATCAGTAATGAGAGAGTCAAAGAGGTCAGTTGCGTTACTTTGTGGTGGTGTTGTTGGTTTGACTGTTGTAGGCTCAGCTATTAAGTGATCGAATCGTGGTGCGATATACTTTAATTGATTTACGTGGACAACAGGAGTGGCATTGCTTTGTGAATTGTTAAGTTGGCAATTCACGTCCCCAATCAATTTAGTTATAGTCTAAGGACCAGACCAGTTTGGCTGCCAACAGCGTGATATCCCTTTCTTCTTATCAGGGTGCCACAACATTACTCCATCATCAACTTGGTAATGGTGTTCCTTGGCGTGTTGATCATATTGTTTCTTCATTTTGTTTCGACTAGCTGAGAGAGAAGCCTGTACTTGCGTGATGGTTTGCTTCATGCGTTCACCCAAATCGTTGGCAAAATTCTGTGCCTGTTTGATATGATGCGGCAGTGATGACGGTATAGGGCGAGTTGCGGGTGCTGTTAATAAATGGACTGGTGTCGTAAGTTTGGTACCGAACAAAAATTCAGCAGGGGTGAAACTGGTGCTTGTGTTCACACTGGTGCGAATAGCAAAAGCTGAGGATTGCAAGTGTTGATCCCAGTTACGACCATGTGTATCAACTTGCTTTTGAATACATGATTTTGTTTGCTTAACCATAGCTTCAGACTGGCCATCTCCTTGGGGATGAAGACGAGACGATTTGGATTTGCAAATGCCTAGTACATTGCAGACTTCATGCATTATACAGCCATCCACATTCGGGGCACCATCGCTATGCAAACGTTGCATTATTCCGTAGCGGCAAATCCACTGATCATGGATGGCAATTGCGATAGTAGAAGCACGTATATCTTTTAATGGTACAACCTCAAGCCATTTAGTGAAATGGTCGGCTAGAATGAGGACGTAAGTGTAACCATTGTTTGAGGCAGGGATAAAAGGTCCGGCGAGATCGTAGCATACAAGTTGGAAGCGTTCAGATGACTCAATAGGCTGAAGAGGTGCTTTGTTATACCCGTGTGGAGGAGGGCTGAAGGATAGGCAGTTGGGACAACTTTTGACCCAATTATCACGTCATCACGTGCATTAGGCCAAAAATAGGTACTGGAGAGTCGTGTCCAGGTGCGATCTATGCCAAAGTGGCCAGAAGAAGCATGATCATGACAGGTGCGAAGAATTGTTGAACGTAATTGCTCTGGGATGACTGGAACCGATTTCTATAGCAAGATACCCTCCGCAGATGTAGTAAGATGTTTACGGTAACGTTTTAGATTTCCAAGTCGAGTGATATCAAACTGTTCTTTGGACAACAGATACGATTTCGCTTCACAGATTGAACGATCTTGAGTCTGATGGGCGATGAGGTCAGTGATGTTGAATTCCGGTTGTAAATCCATGGCAATAGAATTGACCGTATACAAGCGGCTGAGACAATCGCTAATCGCGTTGTTCTTTGATGGAATGTGTTCAATTTCATAGTCGAATTCGGATAGTTCAAGAGCCCAGTTGAGAAGTTTCCGACTTTTCGGTGACCGTTTGGTTTGAAGATAAGTGTTGATGCGGTCGTCGGTGCGCAACAAGAATGGCTTTCCGAAAAGATAATGCCGAAACTTCCGAGTGGTGAATATGATGGCATGGGCTTCTTTTTCAACAATGCTCCATTTTGCTTCAGTGGAGTTAAATTTACGACTTGCGTTGGCGATGATGTATTCGTTGCCATCGGTGTAACAAAGTGCTTTCAGGCAAACACCTTCTCCCTTGTCAGAAGCATCGGTTTCTAAAATGAAAAAATCTCGACTGTCTGGAGCAACGAGAAGTGGAGCATTGGTGAGTAAATGCTTTATGTTGTTGAAGGCTGTTTCACACTCGTTTGTCCAACGAAAAGGAACTTCAGCTTCAGTGAGGTGATGAAGTGGAGATGCTATTTCAGAGTAGTGTGGGAGAAAGCGGTCACAAAATTGAGCCATCCCAATGAATTCTTTCAATTTACGAACAGTCGTGGGGGCTGGAAGATCAAGAATAGATTGAACACGAGTGGGGTCCAAGCGAATATGACCGTCATCAATAACATGTCCAAGATAAGGCAATGTCGTTTGAAAAGATAACACTTTAAAGCGTTAAGAGTAAGACCAACATTCCGTATTCGTGTAAGTACTTTGCGGACATTGAGTAGATGAGCATCAAAGTCGGTTCCCTTTATTACTACATCATCAAAGAACGAGGGTAAAATACAGTCAGAAAGATCTGAAAATGTTTGTTCCATGGTTTTCTTGAAATGATTAGAGGCTGGTTTTATACCTTGAGGCATCACTGTCCATGTCCATTTGCCGAAACCATAACCAGGTGAGAAAGCAAGTAATGGTTTGCAACTCTCATTGCACGGAATCTGGTGGTATCCACTGTTAAAATCAATGGAACAAACGAACTTGGAGCCAGCGACAGAATCGAGGCATTGCTGAAGGGAGGGTGCAGGCCACCCTGAATCTGTGAGGGCCTTGTTGAGAAAGCGGTAGTCGACGACAAGACGGAATCTATCAGTTACATGGGCACTATTGGCTACATTTTTCTTTTGTACTAACAAGGTGGCAGCACGATAGGGTGAATCGATATGTTCAATTAAACCCAATTCTTGATTATGTTTGAGAAGTTCTTTTACAATAGGCTGCTGGTGGAGAGGGACCCGACGTAGGGGGGTGAAGATGGGCGTGGAATGTTCTAGTTGGACATCAAACGGGGTAACGTTCGCTCGTCCTACCTTAGAATTTGATAAAGAAAAGACATCTTGAAATTCTGTTAAGAGTTGCGTGGCTTGCTGTCGCTGCGGTGGAGAGAGATGTTGCATTGTTGAGGTCAAAACATCGATACAGCTCTTGGGTGATTGTTGGGAAAGGGATGGGGTAACAAACTTAACATTGTCCATGAGATTCGCAGGTAATTTCTTCAAAGGCACATGTCCCAGTTGCTAGTTTAGTACCTTTCCCAATGGTTTTTGGAGTAGTTGAGTGGTTGCTGATAGTGAGTAAGGCCTTGGAATGTTGGTGGGAAATAACTTGGATAGTTGGAATAACACTGATTTTGAGACGTTCCTCTATAGGCTTGTAACCGTCAATCAGAGATGGTAAGTCTGTCACCGGTCGAAATGAATTTAAGGCTGAGCCACGGGCGATTACAGAAACTTTTAAGGACTGTCCAGGAGGGATAGTGAACTTCTGACTAGTTGTGAGGGATAAAGTTTCTTGGTGGGGAGTGTCACTGGACACTTGAACAACTGATTGGTTGAGGAAAAGGGTGTGGTTGGTGTTGTCGATACCCCATTTTTGGAGTCGTTTAAGGAAACTCAAACCAAGAATGCAAGAGTACGGCAAATCATGAATAATAACAAATTCAACAGTGTAACAGATTGCAGGATCACCAACAGTTAAAGGTAGGTTAACAAGTCCATACGGATTAAGTAGTGTGCCATTAGCACTCATTATGCTAGGACCAAATATGGTTTAACAAGAAGATTTCGTAGGTTCGGACTAGAAGTATAACAGCGCAGGGCAAGACAGCAAATGGTGGCTCCAGAGTCCAATAACATGTGAAGAGGTTGTCCATTTAATTTTCCAGTTAGCCAAAGAAGGGGGGCAGGGTGTTGTTCTTCACCAAAGTTTTCATTATCTTGGGGGTTCGAAGGAGAAGGATGTTGGGCTCTGTCGGTATGACCCTCTACCGAGAGCCCCAGAACTGTTGATTGGATTTACCAAAATGTGGTTGTTGTTGTTGTTTAAAAGCGAGGCAGTCCCGTTTGAAATGATTGAGGCCGTGACAGAAATGGCAACGGATGTTGACATCAGAAGATTGGTTCATGTGAAATCCATCTGGCTGGAATTGTGTAGCAGGGTATTGAGACGGCCTGCGGGAATTCTGCGTGTAACGTGGGCGTTGTTGTCTTCCTCTCGGCTGGGACTGTTGGTACTGCTGTGTTGGTGATGACACCGGCACCGAAAATTGGCTTCTCAAAGCATTTATTTCGTCTTGTTGTGCTTCCAGCTTCTTTTGTGTGATTTTGGCTTGATCATCGAATTTTGATGACAGCAACATGATTGCGTCGAGGGTAGTATCGGCAATGGGGGGCTGAAGAGGCTGGGGGGGGGGGTAGTTGGGCTGGCAGCAAGGACTTTGGAGGGATATTTTTCGTCGAATGGACCGGATGTAGAAGCTGAGAGGTGGACAATGGCATCTCGACTGGCCTTTAGAAGATCTTGTGGACTTACTGTTGGATCGTAAGGATTTTTGCAGAAAATGAAAAGGTTTCGTCGCAAATTCACAGGAATCCCTTGTAAGAATTTTCTTTTAACTGCACGGTTTATTTCTTCGTTCTCGGCAGATGGATTGGCAGCACGAAATGTTTGTATGAGGCTTGTCATAAACTCCTCTTCGCTTTCGTCCATGTTTTGAATGCGTCGCTCGAAATCCGCCATTTTAGCTTCACGATCTGAAGGTGAGTCGAAGATAGCTTTTAACTGTTCTTTTAGGGCGCTAAATTTCTGAGGTTCTTGTTTGGAATCCTCAAATTGATCCAGGCAGAAAATTTGACCGCGAACAAGGTCATCTTGTTTGTCCGCGATGACACAACAACGCTCAAAACTTTTGAGCCACTGATTTAGGTTGATGTTCCCGTTACCGGTGAACTCTCTAGTTTACTGAAGACAATATTTAAAGCAGACATGGCGGCAGGGTTCAAAAAAGCTCCTGTCACCAGTGTTATCACGATATAATCAAGTCAAAGGACACAATAATAAACAACGTGTGCTCACCATGCTATAATAGAATATCTGAGAGCGATACAAAGCACGAGGTCTAGATTATGTAATATAAGATAATTCATGCTAATTTATGTATATGTTTTCCGGGGATAACACCACCTAAGACGCTCTTTTTTGCCAAAATGTAACAATAGATTGACCGCAAATATACGGAAGTAAACTTTGAAGTCGCCGTAAGTGTCGGCGTTAATGGTATCATTAACAAAACGCAATCACTTGACAATAAACATCAATTAGCACAATTTGCTACTGTGGCGCACTGGTTTAAACCACCGCTTTCTTAAACTAGAGGTCTGGAGGGAGATCGATCCCCAATTCACGGCAATCTCAATATTTTTTATGATCGATTTGTTTTCATTTTCATTTCTTCATATTGAAATTATTTATTGTAACAACTGTATCCGTTTATGCCCTTCAGTAAAGTTTTTTCATTTTGGTCTTCAATTTCAATAGTTTCGTTTACTTCTTTTAATGCTTTCAATAGTTTTGTGGTACGCAGGTGAATAAAAGTAAACGAGTACCATGAAAAGAATACATATAGATTATATTAACATTTATTTACTGGACATCTGTGCATCTGTCCCTCAATTTTGGATAAAAAATTTTTCAGGTTGATATAATAATGACTATGGTATAATATTTCAAATAAATTGATTATGATTGAGCGAAAATCACGGTTGGGCTTAATTTACATGAATCGTGCGTGAAAGTCGACATAAATATGTTTTCGAATGGCAATCAACTGTTAAAGTAGCGATTAGTGGTGATTACTCATTGGCAATTAGGTCGGGAGATAGATTCTTTGTTTATGCAAGCCAGCCAGAGTCTCGACAATCTTCAGTTAAGATGTCGATAAACTTGGCAAGAGTTTCTATACGCCACAAGCTCTCTCCGTTCTCTCCTCTTTATTGAAAATAACACAAAATCTTAAAACTATGTATTGATGTTATCCTCCACAGTACTGAACTGCCTCCACTGTACTGATGTTATCCTCCGCTGTACTGAACAGCCTCCACTGTACTCAATGCCATCCCCCCACACGCATCATGTTATCCCTCCACTGTACTGATGTTATCCCTCCACAAGCATCATGTTATCTCTCTACCTTACTGATGTTATCCCTCCACAGTTCTGAACAGCCTCCATTGTACTCAATGTTATCCCCCCACACGCATCATGCTATCCCTCCACTGTACTGATGATATCTCTCCACAGTACTGAACAGCCTTCACTGTACTGATGTTATCCCCCCACATGCATCATGTTATCCCTCCACTGTACTGATGTTATCCCTCCCCCGGGGGGTACTTCCATTGCTCAATATGCTAGACGTGCCGCCCAAATGGGTAACTTTTCAGCGTCAATTTCCCTACATATGGGTTGATTTTTCGTAAAGAATCTCTACACATGGGTAGTAAAATCATAGTCAATAGATATACACGTTTTTTTATAAGAAAGTTTTTTTTGGGCCAGTATTGAAACTTTCTTAGATATTTCATGTTTTCAGTACCACCACTTTCTTGTGACTTTCTTAGCAAAAATTTTGAAATACAGTATTTCTAAGAATGCACAGTTTAAGGCACTGTATACATTGCACAAATACCACGTTTTTCAAAGAAAATAATCATTGGACTCGTTTAATAGCAAGATGAGCGACTGAACAGAAGAGCAAAAATAACACACAGAAAATTAGGAGTGAAAGTATGAAACAGAACTTTCTTAAGTTTCGAGAATCCAGTATTGAACTTTCTTAAGTTTTTAAGATGTTGAGCACTACTTTCTTATAAACCACTTTCTTATAAAAAAAAACGTGTAATACGTGTGGCTCATCAGCTGATCAGGCTGAAAGATTTTGCCAAACCAAGTTTATTTTCCAACAGAATAGACCTATGTGAAACATCTATAAATTTTCAGAGTCTATTCTCGGCGTTTTTCTCGAAAATTTTGGCTCCTAAAATGAGTTCCCCGACGGTGACACAAATTTTTCGACTACGATCGTGCGCGGGCCATTCTTTGTGTATAACTGATTTTGCTGCCAGGCAAAAGATTTTATCAAACCAAATGGATTTTCCAAGAGAATAAAGCCATGTGCAACATCTGTAAATTTTCTGAGTCTTTTCTCCATGTTTTTCTCAAAAAATTTTACTCCTGAAAACAGCCCCCGACGGTGACATTTAGAAATTTGTCGACAGGGATTGCATGGGAACCGTTCTTTGTGAAACTGATTTGCTGCTAGGTAAAAGATTTCATCTTGATTTTTCAAGAGAATAGACCTATGTGCAATATCTATAAATTTTCATTTGTTGTGAAGTAAATTTCTGTAGAGACTTTTCTTGTTGTTTTTCTTGAAAATTTTTCTCTGAAAACATCTCGCGTACGTTTAAGCATCACCGTCGGGGGCTGTTTTCAGGAGCAAAAATTTTCCAGAAAAGCAAAGGGAAAAAACTCAGAAAATTTACAAATGTTGCACATGGGTCTGTTCTGAAGAAAAATCAATTTGGTTGCAAGATCAGTTGCACAACAAATGACCTGCTTAGGCCCCGAACGCAAACTGAACTCCAACAGAATACAAACTAGTCACAAACTAAACGCAAACTAAACCTATTGTTATTAAACTTATTTATGAAAATGAGACCATGATAAATTAATAAAATATAAAAATCAAACAATTTTGAAGCTTGCTGGCCATCAACTACCAAACCAAACTACCATGCAAACTCTAAGTGCGGGAAAACTTGTGCACTTACTTTGGTCACGTGATAGCTTAAAAACTAAACAATAAGTTAGAACAATAGGCTTCCAGACCAGGTAAAATACTTAAAACATTTTAGACATGCATTGCTTTGAAAAGCCTGATAAAAAGTGCGATTTACTTTTCAGCGCAAATGACTTTTCGACGCATTTAGAGTGGCCTCAGGCGTTAAATTGGGCTCAAACATTTGAGATATTGGTACAAATCGGTAAAGAATTTCGTTGTTTTTTCTATACATGGGTACCACGAGAAACAGAATTTATCGGTAGACATGCGTGGGTTTGGAAAAACTGGGCGGCACGTCTTGTCAATCGAACAATGAAGTACCCCCCCCCCCCCGGGATCCCTCAACTGTACTGCACAACCTCCACTGTACTTAATGTTATCCCTCCGCTGTACTGAACAGCCTCCACTGTACTCAATGTTATCCCCCCACACGCATCATGTTATCCCTCCACTGTACTGCACAGCCTCCACTGTACTGCACAGACATTACCCCGGGTGATTGAAATCGATCATCAACTGTTGCAAGCCAAAGAACTCAGTCTGAATGGATTTTTATTTACTTTATTGTATAGCGAAAACTGATAAATATTGTTACAGATAATCAGTGAACACTTTTTCCCTAATCCATGCACATCATACACTAATCTTTAGAAAAAGTTAAATTGTTTTGATAATACCTATGTCAAAAGGGTCCATCACTGGTGGGGCGAAACCAGGATTTCAAAGATGAGAGGTGGGGCAGCCAATGGGGCCTGATGGGGCAATCACCCCACCACTCAGTATGTTAAAAGATGCCCTGTCTTAACACCATGATCAAGGAATCTGGGCCCACTGCTGTCTAGAATTTAAAGTGATGTGTTCGGGGGAATCGAGCAAACGAAACTACAATCAGCAACACCATCAATATCATCATGATCGTAATCATTGACATCATCATCATCAGATTCAGCATGTCATTATCATTATCGTTGTCATCAGTGTCATGATCATTGTGACAATCATGGTCATCATCATCATCATCATCGTTGTGGTCATGATCATTGTGATAATCATGATAATCATGATCATGATCAGTTATCCTGCAGCTGTTATACAGCTGGACATGGATTCATTTGTGAAATCATTGTTTCATTGTTGTAAATTCTTGCCAACACTCTTTGGTAAGCGTTGTACCGCCACCCTTCGCACCTTGCGAAAGCACTGCTATGTTTCAAGAAAGCGTACGTTGGAATTTATATCACCCAAAAAAGAATTTACCTATACAAAAAGTCATTTGTTTTCTCTTTGTAGCTATATATAAAGACAAACATAAGTTCCAAAGTTCTACCCAAATTGTTCTACCCAAAGGATGTTTAGATATCTATATTAAACAGCATATATAGAATATTTTTTATTTAAAAGGGGGAGGGTGTTAATTAGAAGAGGGCATTTATTTAAGGTTATATGGTGTTGAACAGATTTTTGTTCAAAACGGATCTGTTTTTCATGATGATATCACAGGCCTACAACAATGCCGCAGACAGTAGTAAATAATCAACATTGTTTATATCAGAATAGAATTCACTATATGCTTGCATTTACTTGCTTTCCTGTTAACTGGGAAACAAGGTGAGTTCAAATGGTTGACCAAAAGGTGGACTTCTGTAAGTTACATACCACATGAATTTCGGTTATGATTAAGTGATTCTCAACAAGTCTACACGGTACCTGCTGATTGCAGCTAATGTCTTTGCATAAAGACATCATCTCTATATATAATGACCCCCTTCAAAAGGGAAAATTTGCTATTTTCAAACCAGAAATAGCTGAGTAAACTATTTTTACTGCTACTGCATTGAGATTTTTTTTAGATTCCTGCTGCTTGTAATAATTTAAAATATTTTAATTTATTAAATAATTCTCAGGGCAACACAGCTAAAGTTACAGCAAGTTTGCACTGACCCAATAACTCTCCATTCATTTGATTCTTTATTGTAATATTCAATGGTACTGGCAACCCTTCCTCCAACAACATAAATTCTTCCATTCACAACAGCAACTCCATGATTTCTTCTACCATAGTTCAATGGTGCTATATTTTTGTACCATTTATTTTCATTTGGGTTGAACACTTCAACAGAATTTGCATACTGTTCAACATTGTGATTGCCTCCAATGGCATAAAGTTCATTTCCAACAACTGCAACTCCTAGACTCCAACGAGGTGTTTTCATTGATCTAATAACATTCCACTGGTTTATCTTTGGATCATAATGTTCACAACTCTTCAATGACATCCAGTTATGGTCAAGTCCTCCTATAACATAGATTTTCCCCATCATTACACCTACACCTGGATAATATCTTGAGTGTGTCATCAATGGTAGATCAAACCAAGTCATTTCTTTAGTATCAAAACATTTACAAATCCGGGAACTATTGCCACCAACAAGATATAAATAACCATTAAATTCACAAAGTCCTGCCCACTTGCATTGTATTTCAGGTCCAGCAGCAATGCATGACCACTTGCCATCAACTGCATCATATTTTGAAACACTGTTCTGTGAAACTGAGTAAAGCTCTTCATTTGACACAACAACACGAAAGTAGTCCTCCCTTGATACATGGGCAAGTTTCATATTCTGCAGAGTACTCCACTGCAATGTATCAATGTTAAAACACTGTACAGTGCTCAGTTTCTGTCCATCTGACCAGCCCCCTATGACAAAAATATCTTCTGATGAGGACCTTGCCTTAAAGCGGTTTGCAAGGCAATCACCAACACTCCTTTTTTTAGGATCAGATTTTGTTGACTGATATAAAAGTGCCTCTCTTATACAATCCTGGCCTAATTTAAAATTTTTCATCAAAAATTTTACACTGAAACTCTCTGCAAGATAATTAGGATTCATCAAGGGAAAACGAAGTTCTGGAATTATTCCATTAAACTCCACTTTACGTCTTTCTAAATCATGAAAGAGCCATTTCATGACAGCTTCTAACAAATATTCTTCTGATGGTACTTTAAGAAACTGGTTCGCAACTACCTGTTTTATATGTTCTGAAGATAACAGCAGAAACTCATCTTCTTGGGGTATTTCAGCAAAATACCACGATATGAAACGTAGAGCTTGTTGATCTAAGCTGTTGAGGCCATAGTATTTAGCTAGTGAATACAATCCAAAGCAGTTCTTTAAAGACATATTCCTTCTCATGAATGTCTCACAATGATTAACCAAGCTCTCTAAATGAAGTGAAGTTGCTATACCAACAACTCCTTCTACATTCAAAGCGTTTATGGAGATCTTTCCTGTATAAAAATAATTAATAATATCTTCTAATGCTTTTCCATCAATTCCCTTCATGCATATCACCGGCTGTCTAGACTCTAAAAAGTCGGCTGTAAACATAGCTCTGAAATACGGAGAACAGGCTGCCAAAACAGCTTTGTGAGCATGGACTTTCGCGTCTTGAGCCTCAATATAAACATCACACAGCTCACCTGTTTGGCGAAACTCATTCAAGAAGTAAAAAGTTTCCGAGAAATGAGTGTTCTCATCAACAAATATTGTTTCCCAGTTCATTATAGCTACTTATTAGCTACTTTTTAAGCTGAAATGATGTTAGATACCTTATAAGTTGACTTGCCTAAGTTAACCAGCAAACTCAATTTGCTTCCCACTTGCTTGCACATAATGTCTTGCCGGGTGTCTTGCCTTTGATTATTCACAATCACAACTTCACATATTTGCCGTGCTGGATGTGGCAATAAAATCAAGTCCATTTGACCTTGGGACCGGATCTAGGACCCTGACCCTATGGCAGAGTGGAAATGGTGAGCGCATGCGCGTTATGATCGAGTAACCGAACGAGTTTTTGCAGGTTTTAAACGCCGCGGCTTTAAAAAAGTGAAAAAAAAGGAAGGAAATATTCTTACAATAGTGGAAATTTTTACACTAAAATCTTTGAATGAGAACAATCGCATGATACAAAAGTTATCACCTGTTGATAGTGTTATACAACTGGTTGGCCAGTTCTCTATGCTGACAGCTACAATCACTTACAAAATTGTTGGACCCCTACCAGTTTACCTGTTTTCCTCGAATATTTCCCCCCCTCCCCCCATATCAATGTTGAATTGTATATCAAATTAACTGTGTAGTCGAGCAAGGGGGGAGCGAAAAATTAGATTTTCTATGCAGGGGTTCAACAATTTTGTAAGAGATTGTCTGAAACTGGGTTTATGAAAAAATCATTTTGACGATGTTGCGTTAGTCGAATGAGCATAAAATCTCGCCAAAGTAATGTTGATAAAATGGCCTTTTTTAGTCATATGTTTATGAAATTTAAATAAGTCAACGTAGGCACGCTGGTAGGAGGAAAGTAGCGCCAAATGGCCAATACTTCATGTAAGCACTGCACCAAAAAAATCTGCCTGAGCAGAGGTATATCATTTCAGGTAACTGTTAAAGAGATGATTAGCTTTTCTACTGATATTTCTACATGAGGAATAGGTAATGGGACTATTACATTGCACTGATGAGGAATGAGAAGCCATGAATGGACATATGTCCTTCTGATTTCATTGTGACAGAAACAAGAAAAAGTACTTTTTTCTCTTAAATACAAGTTCTTGATATGACAGAATATGGCAGTGTATATCCATTACTTATTTAAGATAACATTACATCTGCAAAATCTTAGTTTGTTATGCGCCTAGGGTAAATGGTATATGCAATGGAGCAGTATAAACAAGCCCTGTTTTACACCTTTTTTTCATGTAAGAAAATGCAATATTGTCATGCTTAAGACATGAAATGTCGTCGGACAGATTTTTGCAATTTTTTTGCTTACTTTCATCATGAAGCAAATATTTCGGGCTATCGAATGATACCCTGCATGCCATGCAGAACAACAGGCAAAAGGGGTTGTCATTGAATGCAGACATGTGCCTATATATTTAAGCAATATATTAATATTTTTCATATATTAACAGAGGACACACCTTTCTTTCGACAACACCCATTTTTTCCTACTTTGACTACATGCATAACAGTCATTTGATGAATAATATTGTGCTGTGGAAATGATATGGATGGACGCGTGGAGCTGTTGAAGTTAAAATAACAGCAACAACAACAAGGAAAACAGTCATCAAGTGCTGAGGTGAGTACTGACAACAATACTCCCCACAGTACTCACTTACAGAATAGCTTGTATCTTTGCAAAGATGGAGGAAAAATATACCTAAATGTTGCAAATAGTTGACACATACTCATGTGCCTTAAATGGATTTTCATTTATGAAGGCAATGTTGCATAATTTCTTCGTAATGCAAATATTTCTCACAGTACTCGCTTTTTTCTATTTAAAAAAAAATAATAGAGTATTTATTTAAGGCCAAAGTGAGTACTGTTCATAATGGCGCTTCTCCTTTAAATACCACGTTAGCAATATATATCATTGGAAACATCTCAACACACTGATTCTGAATATAGTTGTATTATGAATAAGAAATTCTCCACTCCAAAGTTGCACAGGAAAATGTAGCCGAGTACTGTCCCGAGTATTGTTGCTGGTACTCAGCACAGATGTTGATGCAGACGGAAGATTCTATAAAATTTCCCGATTCAGCGATTCCTTTACTGTACTACGCGTAATACCACAATCACTTACAAAATTGTTGGACCCCTACCAGTTTACCTGTTTTCCTCGATTATTTCCCTACCAGTTTACCCCTCGATATCAATGTTGAATTGTGTATCAAATTAACTGTGTAGTCGAGCATCGTCAGCACAGACAGTGACATCAGACTCAACATTGACAAGGGGGAGGGGGGAGCGAAAAATTAGATTTTCTATGCAGGGGTTCAACAATTTTGTAAGAGATTGTAGTTCCTCATTTTGATTATTTTTATGTTAATGCTGATCCTTTGTAATCAGCAATTCCGTTTGCAGCAATATGGTGCAATACTTTCTTTGTATTTAACTTGCCTTCCCTTCTTGTGCTAGCAGTGTTTTGTCGTTATCTTGCCGACGCTCATGGGCTTCGTGTTTTTATGACTTGTTCATTTGCCGTTATATTTGCTGTTATATTTGCCATTGATATTAGCCCTTATAAGTCGTTATATTGTCGATTATATATGGCGTTGTATTATCCGTAGAATTCGAAATTGAGAAGCCGTTTATAGCAGAAGACAACGATGATGGTGATGGTGATGATGATTATGTTGATGACGAATCATATCACAGAATAGGGATATTGAAGATGATTTTGAGGATAATGATGATGATGATGATTATTATCATTATTATTATTATGATGATGATGATGATCATGATGATGATGATGATGATGATGATGATGATGATCATTATGACTATGGTGATGATATTTATGATTATCATGATGATGGTGGTTTTTTGATGTGATGATGCGAATGATGACAATTGTGATCAGATGAACCGTTCCTGGAAGAAAGAGAAAATCAGAAAGTTTTCAGTCATAGATATAATATCTGCAGTCACGTATCTGTACTAAGAAATTAGAGCTCATAGGCAAAAGCAAAAATTCGTAACAAATAACTCCCTGTACCCCCCTGTACCGCATCCTTTTATCTGCGCTCTTCGTTTCAAATGTGCAATTCTAGAACCTTTAATAGCTATCAAACGAATTCGCATGTTATGCAGTTGACTTTATTCGACAATTCAAAGGACATAATAAAATTGATTGCCAACTTAAAGTCATTTATGTTCAGATGATTCTCGAAGCCCCAAACTATTAGAAAAAAATTTTCTGTCAAACTTGGCAACAATTTCTGCTGCGCAACAATTCCCTCTTCTCTTCACACGATCGCATTAACATGTTAGAGGACTTCTAGAAACTTCTGAAAATAAGAACCCAATAAAAAATCGTATGAAATATTCTAAAATCAAAGTCAACCCAAAGTCAATTTGAGCAGCATTTTGTAATATTGTAGTCAAACCTTTTTTGAAAGCTCTATCGAGCTGGCTTTTAGCAAAGAAAATCATGGTGTCAAATTTTTATTGTCGAAAATCTTGATGTAAAAAGGTTCCTGCATCGTGGATCGAACTCACAACCCTTTGCCCAAGCAACAAGCGCATTATTCCACTGTGCTACACTAAAATTCGTTCCTAATTGATGTTTTTGGCAAGCAATTGTATCTTGCTAATGTTGTCCACTAACGACACATTTTACGGCGACTTCAAAGTTTACTTCCTAGTATTTGTAGTTTTTCTTTTGTGACGCTTTTTGGCAGGAAAAAGCGTCTGTATGCCTATTTGCTATGCATACATGCGTTCTACGAACACCCTCTTAATATAAGCAGAGGCAAGCTATCGCAGTTCAACTCAAAGGTATTCGAAAACAGAAGGAGAGAGACGGGTCCAGAAAATACCAAGACTTAAGGAAGTGTTCTAACCCATAAGCTTTTTTAAAACCGAAATTAGCTCCACAATAGCTGGAGAGGAATATATTAAATGCGGCATTTTTTTTCGAAGATGCGGAAAAAAGTTATCAACAGTTTTATCACGAACCTGGGAGCTCAGCGCTGTAAAGTGACTCCAGAGAAACTGCTTTAGATTGGTAAACCAGTCATACACAGACAAGTTCTGCATTATGTTAATATCTCGAATAATTGACAAATCTGTTTTGTTTCTTTTGGTGTCATACGAAAAAGTGCACAAAGAGAATTGGACATTTCATAGTTTGGGCCTAGCTCAATAAATATTTGATACAGAAATACAGCATTTTCAGAAAAATATTATATCAAAATGGTAATGTTGCCTTGGATGAATAAAAGCTGAGAAACAATATATTTAAAAACTTCAGAAGCCAGCTGTTGAGAATTGCACCTTTGCTAGAACATAGTCAATAGAAGTTAGGACTGGTCTGGAAGCCTATTGTCTTAACTCTTTGTCTCGATTTTAACGAGCCACTTGACCAAACTGAGGGGACGGGAATTGTTTGTCTGTTTGCGTTATGTACTGTACTATCCTTGATTTCTTTGCGAAACTTGGCGTTTTTGATTTAAATATTATGCCCATTCAACTTTGCTTTAGTGTATTCACTGTACATAAACTTAATACATGATGGTTTAGATTGCTGGCTTTCGGGAAAGCGCGTGGTGACTAGTATTGAGCAATTTCATTTCTCTCGAACATACTGAATATGTGAACATTTCAAATTTGTCTTTCCAAATTCACTGTTATTTTTCGTACAGAGAAATGCGGAAATAAATCTTGGTTTGGAAAAAATATAGACCTAATTAATTTATTCCTGATCGGGAGAATTTCGCTTATATTTCCAGAAGGTTCTCGCATTGGCGGATGTCACTATCTCGTAGAAGGATTTCTAGGGATTTCTATCGAATGAATATTTTCAGCCGGAAAACGTTTTCTTTCCTGCGTGCAGCCAAAAGAGTAGAGATTACAGAAGTGGGAAGATTCTGTGAGAAGAATCTGAGGCGTTTGAGTTGAGCCTCAAACTTTAAGCTCCAGCCAGGGGCCGTTCACTCCCTTGAATCGCGTACATCTTTTTGAAGAGTAAAACAAATTTCCCTCGCTTGAGACTGCTAGCAGGTAAAGTTTTCCTCGATGTGGGAGAAACTAACATTTGGAATTTCAGCCAGTAGTTTCTCCTTTTCTCTGTCAATTGAGAGCAATTCTTTCTTCCCTAGCTGTGTTTTCTTCCGATCAAGAGTCTTCGAATTCTATTATTTTCGCAAGGAGGAAGCTCTGAAGATTTTTAATAAGTTTTGCTGAGTTTTTGAAGGATGTGGTTATCGATTCGGGTAGAGGGCTTTCGAAAAGAGAAAAGCGGGTGAAAAATAGGAACGAGTAAACGATATGCAAACATTCAGAACTGAATGGTTTTCCTCTAGAAAGTCTAATTTTGTTTTGGATGGCTTTGCTGCTTTTTTATTCAAGTTATTAATTGTAGCTACAATAGAGCTTGTAAGACTGACTATTTTCCTGCTTAAAAAGAAATAGCGGAACTCTCCTAGCGGAAATTTTGCCCTGATTCTTATTTCTTGGTATCGGGAGAGACGTCTTTAGTACTGAAGAACGATCCCATTCAGGAGAAATTAGCTTTTATCCGCAGCCGAGTTGAACTGCTTATCATACGTGATGTTGCACTTATCTTCATCCAAGAATTTGAATGATAAACTGAACATTTCTCGTCGTTCCTGATCTTTTCTGGTGTTTTCTGCAGTCGATTCTCGAACGTTGTCCCCTGAGTTTGATCACATGACCAAAATAATTTGCGCGTTCAAGTTGTGCGGCCGAATTCAATAGAACAAAAGAAATTATGACAATAGGTTTCCAGACCAGTCCTCACTTCTATTGACTATGGCTAGAACCAGTGTTGCCAGACTTGGGATTTTATCCCAAGATCTTGGGAATTTTTAAGGCTGTTGGGATTTTTTTGGGATTTTTTTTCTGAGAAAAAATCTTGGGAAAAATCTTGGGAATTTTAGAGAATTTTCAATACATTGTTTTTATATGACATATGGAGGTTTTAGTCCGATTTTGCTCTGTATTTTTCACTCTTAACGCTCTCTGGTATACCAAAATACACTTATTTTCTGTAATTTTGAAATTGATTTCTTCTTAAACCGCAAGAAAATTCACTGCCCGCGGGGTCCCGCAGCTGTTTCCATGATCTAAACACATTTTCCCGCAAAAATGACGTCATTTCTAAACTAAAAATAGACCTTGGGATTTTTTCAAAAAAACCATTGAATTCTGGGATTTTTTGGGCCTCCATCTGGGATTTTTCCAAATTTCGATCTGGCAACACTGGCTAGAACTACTTTTGCTTTCAAAGTATCTCAAATCAAGTGAAAATTCCCAAATTTTCAAGCTGAAAATGCCAGTAGCTTTTTTGCTCCAATGATCAACATTTTAATATCAAAATGATCGGAAAGGCCTGTTCTTTTGCCTCGATGTGTAATTTTTTGATTGCGAATACGAGGCTTCCAAAATATAGCAGAAACTTAGGGCTGTGCTTGAAAGGTTGATCGAGCGCCGTACTGAAGCACTGTTGATTTCTGAAGACTGCTTGTTTTAAAATCAAAAAAGCCAGTTCGAAACTTGCTCAAAATGAAAAAATAAGTCGTCAAATGAATTTATCAAGATCTTATTATGCTAAAATGATGTGTACTTTTTGCATTTACGTTCACAAGTTTTTTCAGAATCGAAAATTGTACAATTTTTGGCTGAAAATTATCGCTGCGGCCTATCAAAAACAGTGGGTTTCGTGGGTGATTGAGAGCTATTATCAATTGTCCAAGCACTTTTCTACATGTCCTTTTGTCGCTATTCTTACCATTATTGTTGTTTTTGTTGCTAAATTTCAAGAAACAAACTCCCTATTTTTTTGCTGACGCCATCCGAAAATATTTGCGTAAAAATACCTTTTTCCGTCAAATTTTGCATCTCTTATTTTGTAACACCCTAAAATTTTAATTTGAAGTTGAGCCGATTCGCGCCATTTACTTTTTGTACGCAAGAAGAGCGCTTATAACTGTTTTTTGCGCGCTTTTAACTTCTTCTCCCTCTTGGTTACAGCATGGGCTGCAGGAGTCGTGGAATTTTGAATGAAAAAGAACTTTTGATCGATAAATTGTCTATTTTGTATATCTCTCTCTGTATTCTGCTGCGAAGGCGCCATGTTTGTGGTTTTGTTGACTGATCTGGTTTCATTAACTCGAGGACGACAATTCAAGTCGAAAAAGGAAAGTGAGAATAATTTCTGTTGGACCAACATCACACTGGATTTCTCTTTCTATTTTAATTTGCGTACCATGCCATGTTTTCATTCTGAATCTTTTATTACAATATTCTTAGAGAAAAGATATCCTAACTTGTTCAGTTTCAATCCTTGCAAAATTACAGAGCGACAATGCCTACTTCTAAATTTGGCAGGATTTTTTCTAGTAATTGAAGCGACCTACCTGTAAGCAAACTCGGGTTGGTCCATTCTAAACACGCCTTGAAATTCCGTACCAAAAGACTTGGAGTTTTGAAAATCTCTCCGCCCGTCTTTCGGGACCAAAGCTCACTTTCCTGTGTCATAGGTGTGACGTCACACCTATGACACACTATTGTTCTTGTGTTACGAGCATCTGGAGAAAGCTGAAACCAGCAAGTTGAAGTGTGTCTTACCCATCTGATATTTAGGTACTAAAGAGGTTTCAACTTACCTTTTGAGTGACATGATTGCTCAATCCCACGTCAATCAGCCACGCGCGAGCAGAACATGGCGCCTTCGCAGCAGAATACAGAGAGATATACAAAATAGACAATTTACTATCGATCAAATGTTCTTCTTCATTCAAAATTCCACGACTCCTGCAGCCCATGGTTACAGTAGGTTCATCGTTGCAAAGCGGGTTTGATCCAAAATCAGCATCGTCAGCTTCTACGACCGTTACCCTTATGCGTATTTTTGCAGCTTGGATGTCTTCCTTTTGATTTTCCTTGTCAGAAAAACAGCCGCGCCGAAGTTGCAACAAGCGCAAATCGCAAGTGAGCGGGAGATGCACTGGAGGCTGTTTCTGACTTCCGTAATGAACAAAACATACCACTAGATGCAGGCAGATGGTTTGCCCTAAAACAAGGTTATACTATAACTACCGTCTGTGCAGAATCCTGCATAAGACCTGTTTAGTTTTTTAAAAGGGTCACAAAACATACCTTCGTTTCTCCCCCTTTCTATTGCTATGCTTGTGCGCCACAGTTTCAAGCAAATGTAACAAAAATGTGCAGTAATAATGCTTAAACAAACTCCCACCACTCTATGATTCGACGGCTGAAGTCCAAATCCAAAAGTGTCATTAATCGAGAAGAAAACGTATACATACATGCCATGCGAATTCTTCAAGACGTACCAAACAAAAAATAATCACGAGGTGTTGTCGCATCAAGAGGAAGAATGGGGTCGCATTGCTTAGTTTTGCGTTTTACTGTTCAATCTGCCTGCCGTGTTAAAGCATTGTGCGTGTGCCTACAACCAATCTACCAATCAAAAAGGCGTCAGAAATCTTATAAGCAGCGATCTCCGTAACGCCATTGCCGAAGAACAAGAGAAGAAAATGTGACCAAAATGTTCAAGTGGCCATTTCATTTTCATTTTAAATATTTATACAGGTAACAAATTGCAGTTAAGATTACTGTTTTACAAATTGACCTGTGCAAAAATAGAAAAGCCTAAATTAAGAGAATTAAAATTTACAACAAGATGAATTCGAAGAAGTAGAAACTAAAGTAAATATTAAAATAAAATGTACCTCGTATATTGATTTTTTAAAGGTAATAAGGGACGGCGCCAATTTGGTTTCCTTACCCATCCCATTCCATAATTTGGCTCCACGAGGGCTGGACCAAAAGCTGCTTATCAAAAAAAAGTGTATGTGGAGTTCACAACAGAGCACTGGAATACTGAGACTGCAGCCAAGTTGACTTTGTGGTATTTGTTTGTACATTCTGACTCTGACAATTTTTGACATTCTGAGTCTTCTCGGCCTTTTTCTTGAAAAGTTTATCTCCTGAAAAAAGCCCCCGACGGTGACATTTAGAAATTCTTCGACAGGGATCACATGCAAGCCGTTCTTTATGCAACTGATTTTGCTGCTAAGTAAAAGATGTCATCAAAACAAAATGATTTGACAATGGAATAGACCTATGTGAAACATCTACAAATTTTCAAAGTCTTTTCTTGACGTTTTTCTTCAAATGTTTAGCTCCTGAAAGCAGCCTCCTACGGCGACATTTAGAAATTTTTCGACAGGGATTGCATGCGAGCCGTTCTCTATGCAACTGATTTTGCTGCTAGGTAAAAGATATTATCAAATCAAGTTGATTTTCCAATAGAATAGATCTATGTGAAACATCTATAAATTTTCAATCTCTCCTCGGCGTTTTTCTTGAAAAGTTTTTGCTCTAAAAATGTTACACATGGGTCTGTTCGTAAGAAAAATCAATTTGGTTTGATAAAATCTCTTTCCTAGCAGCAAAATTAGTTGGACAACAAATGACTTACTTAGGCCCCAAACGCAAACTGAACCTCAACTGAACACAAACTAATCACAAACTAAACCTATTGTGATTAAACTCATTTAAGAAAATGGGACCATGATAAATAAGTAAAATAAAATCAAACAATTTCGAAGCTTGCTTTCCATCAAACTACCAGGCCAAACTACCATGCAAACTCTATCCGCGGGAAAACTTGTGCACTAACTTTGGTCACGTGATAGCTTAAAAAGTACACAATAAGTTGGAACAATAGGCTTCCAGACCAGAGTTTTTTCTATTGACTGTGAATTAAGTTTGGTTTCGCTACAACAACCCCAAACCGAGCAGCAATAACTGAAATATGGCTCGAAAATTCCTCTATACATTATCTGCAGATAACCGGAAGGAATAAATTGCTTGGCATGCTTAATTAGACTGAGCCCTCGTGGTGGCTTAGCCTTAACTTGTTCAATATGGCAATCCCGTTGGAGTTTGTCATCAATTTGAACTCCCAGATACTTAGTATCGGTTGTCATATTGATCTCTTGATCACCTATTTGAATTTCGATCTTTTGAATATTTGGTCTGGATTCAATGATCAGAGACTGTGTTTTTACAACGTTTGGAGACAATTTATTGCCATGTAACCAATTCTGTAAATTTACAAGGTCCTCGTTTAAATCATCTTGCAGTTCAGATAGGCATCTAGATGAATGCGAAATTGCAGTATCATTAGCGTATATGGTGACCTTTCCTTTGTTTAGGCAGAACGGTAGGTCATTTATGTAAATACGGAACAGAAGTGGGCCAAGACAGGAGCCCGGGGGACACCACAACTTGTATCTTTAACACTAGAGGAGGTTGAATTTACCTTACAAAACTGTTTTCTTTCCTGTAAGTAGGATGTAAACCAATCAGGCTCTAGTCCACTTATTCCGTATTTTTCTAGCTTTTTTAGTAGGATGTTGTAATTTACTGTGTCAAACGCCCTTTCTAGATCAATAAAAATCATACCAGTGTACTTGCCCCAATCTATATTCAAATGCCAGTCGTTTGTGCCAGCCAAAAGGCTGGCAACGACTGAGTATAAAGATCGAAAGCCAGACTGATACTTGTATATGAGCTTATTACTATCTAAGTAGGCATAAAGTTGATTGTATACTAATTTTTCGAAAGCTCGAGACAATACAGGCAAAACAGAAATCGGTCTATAGTTAGAACAATCATCTCTCGCTCCACTTTTGTAATAATGGAGTAGCACGTGCTACCTTCCAATCTGCAGATAACAAAGACATATTAAAAAGATCACGTAGCGAGGCATAGATTAGAAGCAGAGCAACCTTTATAAAAAAACTTCCAATGCCATCACAACCAGAACCACGCGATGTTTTCATTTTCTTTCAGGGGCGGATCCAGCCAAAAATTTGGGTGGTGCATGAATTTTGGGTCTAAAATTTTTCGCTCACGGCAAATAATAGGAATAATGCTTTCAAACACAGCGATTATGGAAATGACACCAAAATTTAGGTTATTATAAAAGAAAAAAACACGATAATTTCCGGCAATTGAAAACATAGCTTATGTTTCAAATCTTATGTTACTACACGTTATCTTAAAACTATAAAGGCAGTGAAACATCAAAAGGTGTGAATATTTGGACGTCGTACGACGCGTCTCCTTGGTAAAATTTCAAGTTTATAAAAACAAACAACAAATTATAAATCCGACTGTATAGAATTCTGCGAAAGCAGCGGCTTCATGTTCGCCATTTTGAAATCGTACAACAATTCAGTTGAGTTGACTGATCAGCAGATTCTCTATTATTTCTTTATTCTGACTCTGTTCTTACACCCTGAATTACCCCCTGAAAGTCCAGTCTGCACCATAAGATGCGACTTCTGATTGGTTTATCCTTCTTGAGTGGTGCAAATCTGACGTCAGTGGAGCACTTTTGAGGCTTCTGATTGGCTTTCTGGGCAATTGACAACCGTAAATTAGAGACCACTGGTGCAATTCAGGATCAATTACAACAGTAGTATATAGTGGGGCCGAACCATCTGCGAGGTTTTTGTGCGAATAATTTTTGAGGAAATGAAGAAATTTCAGTTTCCTTGATGGTAAAAGGGAAAAGTGAGGTAAGTGAAAAGCAAATGCAAAAATTTGAATCTTATTTGTTTTAATGTTATAATTTGTTATAAATATGATTGGCATAATGATTGACATATGCCTAATTAATTCAATATGTCAATCAAAATAAAAGTATATGAAGCGTGACTACAAACTAGTGTTAAATCAAAAACACCATGGTTAGTGAAGTGAATAAAAAAGATATAGCACAAGTGGCTCACAAATTGAAATTTCTCAACATAAAAGATGATAAAAGACACAGAAGAGTGATTGAAGAAAATGCTGAATATGCAGAGATGAGAAGTAGAGGAGAAGAAGTGCCAGTTAGGAAAAGATACGATTTTGAATCAAGTGTTCTCGAGAGAAAACCTCAAACTCCAGAGTTTTTCTTAAGGAGAAAGTACGTCGATTACATAATCAGCTATGAGAGATTGCTTGACTTTTACGCATTATTGGAAGCTAAGAATCACATGATATTGAGATATGAAAATAGTGCTGTTTTCTTTGGAGACCAGTATACAAGCTATACGCTAAATGATATGACAGATGATCCTGCAGTGGTGAGTGTGGATGAAGATGTAAAAAAAGAAGAAGAACTATTTACTTCTTTAGAAAATGAAATGAAGAAGAATGATTATATATGTTATAATCAGAATAAGAAAGTTGTAAACGAGAATTTGAAGAAATACAAGTTGCATTCGAGCATGGAAAATGTGAGGAAAAGGGAAGAAATCAGAAAACAGGTTCAACATGAATTAAATGAAAAATATGGTGATTTGGCAGAAGAGATTTTCCGTCCCATTTGTTATATATAACAAAATGACAGTTTTGAAAATAAAAAGTTATTAGCGATAACAATTATTATTAGTATAATTTTTTATTACATGTAAAATGAGTTTCATTATATAGAATGAAATACTATTGTTGTTTTTATAGTGTTGAACTGAAGTTCTTAAAATGGGGAGTATTATTACTGATAAAAGATATTTTGGTGGAAGTGGAGGATTACTTAGAAATAGCATTCATGATGGGATTATATCTATGCAAAGACCGTTGTATGGGGGATTTTTATTTGCAAACTTAAGGAAAGCAGGAACGGCATTAATTAAAAAAGGAGGACAAACATTGTTTAAGAAGGCAAAAGCAAAAACAGAAAGTTTAGCGCGTACAGCAATTGGCAAAGCACCTGAACAAATAAATAAATTGAAAAGAAAAGTATTGAATAAAATGGTAGAAGGAGCCCCACCAATTAAAAAACATTTAACAACAAAATTTGGAAAGGCGATGGAAGCTGTGAAAAAAGCAAAAATTAAAGGAGATAATCTATTGGGTAAAAAGGAATATATAAAAGCGTGACTCCTTTTTCGACAGATAA
>JACTAT010000274.1:0-67619 GCA_014526335.1 Chrysaora quinquecirrha | reverse complement strand
TGCAAATGAAACAACCACTCTCTTTTTTTTAAATTTATGTTGTTTTTGTTTTAATTTTTATTTTTTTGCTGGATAAAATTGTCCTTGCTTTTTCTCCTCAGAAACCAAACGTTATTCCTAGAGTTCCCACACGGCGTCAGAAATTTGCGTACGAGACATGACCGCTCTAGGAGCCGCATCAGCGATCGAATTATTAGGGCCTTGTATAGTGACATTTTCCTCGGCGGAAATGTAAAACAGTTTATGCATAAGTGACATTAATTGCGGCTACTTGATTGTCTTCGGTGACCAGACATTTACCACGGATATGTTATCACATTCAAAAACAAGGCGTTTCCCGAAAAGGCCGAGGCCAAAATTAAACAAGCTACGTAAATTGGACACGATTCTTTCCATTGAATTGAGTGGTTAAGCCATGGAATTTGAAGATCTGCACTATTCCAGCTTCGTGGGTTTGAAATACGAACATTGGTTGGTACATAATCTTGACCTGGAACAAGGTTGCAGTGATAATCTCAAGAAACTCCTTGTAAATCATTGTTACCATGATCACACTCCTCAAAATCAAAGTTTTGAGAAATCTCCTTTAAAGATTCACATATTGCAACCAGATATCACAATTACCAAAACTAATATGAACAAGCCCCAAATGCTCCCATTTGATATCTATTACAAGTCTTCTTTCTCTTTTTTGCTATTTAACAATCTGTTTGTGCTCAGTTGACTAAATTAAGCTTTCTGGATGAGTGATGTATCTTCCATGCATTCTCAGCTCAAACCTTGGTGTCATTGACTTTTACAGCTACCATTACCAATCTTACCAATTACCAAGCTATTAGTACCCATGGTTAGCCGCCTCACGAGGCGGTGACCGGACCAAAAATCGTTAGTGGGCGGGATGCTGCATCAAGTTCAAGTTGATGAAAGGCAGTTTTGAGATCAAGCTTGCTAAAAATCGATTTTTCATTGTACATGGGCATGATGTCTTCTACGCGATTTATTGGCAGGTGAAGGTTGTGCAGGGCTTAAGTGAGGTCTCTGACATCCACTGTGACTCTCATATTACCATCTGGTTTAAGAACTAAAACTGGATATGCAAGCCACGTGACTGACCCATAGTGCTGCTCGATGATATGACATCATTCTTTTCCATCTCATGAATTATTTTCTCGAAGTTGTGCTGTAGATGAAAGAATTGTCGCG
This sequence comes from Chrysaora quinquecirrha, assembly GCA_014526335.1. NCBI lineage: Eukaryota > Metazoa > Cnidaria > Scyphozoa > Semaeostomeae > Pelagiidae > Chrysaora > Chrysaora quinquecirrha. Next base: position 66,416 of record JACTAT010000274.1, on the reverse strand, counting down.
ACCGTTGAATTATTGGCTTGGCATTGGGTTTCAGATGAAAGTGTACAGGTCTTGCCTTAAGTTTTCCAAGTCCAGTGAAGACACCCTTATACTTTGATGACAACCAAGTACACTAAAGAGATTATCAACATATTTAGCAGAAAAAGAAAAGAAAATACTATTAAACTCCTTTATAATGTGGTACTTTAACTACTGCCACCTTGTATGGCTCTTCTGCAATAAAAAAAGCAAAGATAAAATTGAAAAGATTAACGAGAGATCAGAGGCGGACTGGCAACGAATATCCAGGGTTGCTACTTCCAGTAAAAGGTGATGGATTGCTCAAAAACATTTTGCAATACAGTACCAGAAAACATTGGGGCTTTTATCAACTGTAGGGTCGCTAGCATCAGTGGAGGGGCACAAATGAAAATCGGACACGTTTGTGTAGCAATGTGCGCCGAAGGCGCAACTCCATTTAGGGGTCCAGTGGCGTGCTCTGCCGGAAATTAAGAAAAATTGTTACTTAGAAACGCTCTGATGACCATTCTGAGCATTTTGAGACCGCTAGACTGCAATTTTTGTCGCACTTAAATGAATTTCTGCCAATCCAAAGATATCAACCTTATCTCCCATGATTTCTAGAATCTATTCACCGCCTGTTATTGAGACTCGTTGCTACTGCCACGTAAAAAACATGCAATACATAAAAATTTCTTTCAACTCTAGGCAACAATTCACCCTTAATCATCATTCTGCCATAGGACAACATTTATTAGATTACCCAGAGTGTGCGGAAAATTACAACGAGGATTGTGTTCGAATAATTGGCAGGGCTAGATCCTCGTTTCATCTCAGCGTTTGAATCTGTCCACATCAAAACCAAAAAGCCGGTTCTGTGTAGACAGAAAGAGTTCGCTTTCCCACTTGGACCATTCAATCAATTTTTATTGTTCTTCCCGCCTAAAGCTGATTGATGTTTAAAACACAATGCTAATTTAGCTCTTCTTTCTGATTGGTGCATTTCGATCCGCATCTGGGTAGAAGTTCCGCTTTAGTCTAATTGTTTTTGGCCTGTTTCTGACGTTCATACTCTGAGGAGTGCCTGACAAAAAAAGCTTTTAAGAATGCCCGATAATGTTTTCGCTGGTTATCGCAATTATAAAAATCTCTATAGATATAACATTATCCGATCGGAGTTACAAATTCTCTGTGTCATAAACAGCTGACCCCCTACTTAATGTAAGCCGCAGAGCTGGATAGGGGTCGAAGCTGTGAAGCCGCAAACCTACAATAGGCCCCCCAAAGGCTGATGCAAAATATTTGCGTTCAAAATCTCACCTTAATTTCTATTAATTGTAATCTCTAGCAATAATGATTCGTATGAATGATGAAAAGTTAACTTGTTGTAATTTATCAATTAAGGGCCCGGTTGCAAGAGGACCTGGGCTACGATCGCAACCTAGCATCCCTGCCAATCCGCCCCTGCGAGAGATCCAGTCTAATTAGGAATTAAACTACGAAGACCTTCTAAAATTGATAATAGTACAAACATCCCTATAAATATCAAAACTGGTGTACGTTGGGGTGTTCATTTTCAACAGGGTTGATGTGAAAAGGGCTACTTGGAGACTCAGAGCATTACTTTTGCTGCTTCTTCAGTTGCGTCAATTTTTCTTGCTGTTGAAATCAATGAGGCCAAATCATGTTCCTTTTCAAACGCATTTTCCCTGATACTAGCAATATAAGTACCTTTCATTATTTGATTTTAATCTTCATCAGTAGGTGATGTGTTTGTACATTTATAGGCACGCTTCTATCAGCATGTTGACAGACTTTATTGATAAAGGAATCAATTTTTTCACCTTGTTCCTGTTTAAGCTGGTGGAATTGGTAATGAAGGAGAACTTGCTTTTGACAAAGCTGGTATCTATCATGAAGCTTTTTAACCATATCATCGAAATCTGCAGATTTTATTTTGGCCATATCCTTGTTGTATTCTGCTTTCAGACCGCTCACCTATGAAGGCACACATGCGAAATACCTTTGCTTTGCGTTCTCTCCTTTGTGCATCTGTTGCATTTTCTTTGAGTTCACCTATCGAGGCCACACCATACCACATCTCTCACGATTCTACATAGTTGGTGAAAACTTGTGGCGTGTTTCCATTGTGTTCAGCAGAGTTAAAGAGCGGCGTTCCGCTTCCTTTGGCAAGTGAGTTCTTCTTTGAAGAAGATATCGCTGCTTGTCACCAGATAAAACAGTGTATCAATTCACAAATACTGCTCACTGTCAGCCATGATTTCTAACTTATTATATTTGGGGACCCAGACTTTGTTGGACTCCTCCTCGGATTCCCTTTTGTCAGTCAGCTGTAAAATTGGTTGAAATTTCACAATACTTCCGTTTTCTTTTGATAAACATGTTTGTGGGGCTACGACGTGCCTTCAGTCATACATTCATTCCTGTTTCTGAACACGAGGCATCGTCAAGCTCAATTCTTTCCTTAACAATTCATTAATTTCCGTAAGTGATTTCATCGATCAGCAAAGATTCATCATAGTTTTCTTGAATGTCTTCCTCTAAATTTGCTGATGTGTTGGCCCGATGTTTGTTCCTTCTAGGGTTGTGCTTTTTACAAAGAATTACAGAAATTGTCATAAAGCTTCACCAGTTTTTCAAAGTTTTTTCTACCGTCGTTTCTTCTCTGTTTTTCTTGAGGCCTTGTTTTATAAATATTTCCTGCACAGAACTGCAGTACAGGGCAGAACAGGGTAGCAGAGATTATAGAATTGAGCGGAGCGAGGATGTATTTCTGGATACCGCAAGTTACGAGTTAGCTAAATTCCCTATCGAAACTTTACAGGATAAATTCGACAAGGTCAATTCCTCTTCTATTCTCAATCCGTAATTGTGAACAAGTTCTATAAACAAACAGTTATATTTTCTCACAAAAAGATTCAGACTGACTTTACATTTCTCAGTGGCCATAACAGCGTGAAGAAGCCCTTAAAGTGGTTATGACGCCAAAATTTTTATTGGCTTATTTTATGAAACAAACATCGCTGATAACGATGGTGTAGTTTGTTTTTTGATTTGCAAATTATTTTATTATAAAATGTGGGTTTTATTTCACCCACTCTGCATAAAAAGTGTCCCAAGAAAAACGCGGTCAGACCGCTGCGTCCCAGATCTCTGTGACGTAAAGTGTTTGTGTCGGATCTCAGCATCAACAGAGAAGCCTTAGAAGTTCCAGATTCCAAGGCTTGTTTACGCCCGTCAGCTGAGCAGAAGTTAAAAAATTTTAACTTCAACCTCTGTAACAATGTTTTAATATACCAAAAAAGATTTTTCCTTATTTTTTATTTTGTCTGTGCGGCGAGAGAAGCGTTTTCCCAACGACACTCCTCTCGAGTTCAGCGAAGGTAAGTGCCAAGCCATAATGTGATGAAAGCACGCTGAGGTTTCATTGTTCTTTCTGATGTTACAATTGTTTTTCTGATCTGCATGAACTGTTTGAGTTCAATACTCAAATTACATTGACATTCAATCGAAGAAAAGTTCTGAATTTCAAGGAAATAAAGCAGAACAGAATATCCTCTCCGCTGCTGCTCTTATAAAGTGCAGAACAGACATCATTTCACGCGAAAGTCTTAAATTCATTATTATGAAAACATTCTCTATTACTAAGAAAAATACTCAATTTTTTCGTTTTCTTTTCTAAGAAACCTCTTAAAAGAAACCAATAAATAACTAAAAAGCCCTTTACCCGAAGTCGAAGAAACTCTAAGGATGCCAAATAAAATCAAGATATCATTTTTAATATTGTTTCCAAATATTTATAAATACATAGTATTTCTCTAAAACTCTTCAAAGTCCTAATAAACGTTTAATGAAGATATAATTTCTCTATCTTCACCAAGAAAGACACCACAAAAGATCTTGTACGTGAAAATTTAACTATAAAGGTGCTTTCTAAGAGTAAATTATTGCAAAATTTTTTTTTACACAATGTCTTGCTTACAATTTAGGTTTGTTACCTATTTTGTTTTTATTTATAACATTTGGAGTACCTTTCATTGACCGCTCGTTTTTTGCGAGATCAAGATGTGAACCGACGGACGCTTGATTAATTTTAGACATAATTTTTTTTGAAGAAAGGATTTCCAGTTCTTATGTTAAATAAAGCTATAATTTTACTTGCGGTTTGTCCAGAAAATGAATACTTCCATATTCTGGGTCGAATAATAAATAAGTTGACTTCACCCTACTCCACTACCGTTTCATCCTGGATGCACTGCACTGTCAGCTTCTTCATCAAAGTTTACGAAAATATCAGCTTCATATGGCCGCTACAGGCCTCAAAAATAGCCTAAAGCTTTCTTCTTGGTCATCTGCTTTTTATTTTGTTCCAAAAAGTGATAAATTGTTGTTCTCGTGCGATTTTCTTGTCAAAATATATTCCATTTCTTATTGCTCGCCTTTGCACTTCCTCGTCGACACAAACACTTTACGTCACTCGACCCAGGCCGCTGGGACACTTTTTGGAGGAAATTCGAGTTTGAAACCCCGATTACTAATGAACTAAGGATTTTTGAGATTTTTGGTTTCGATTTTCGTTATCAGTATACCCAAATTGACCAAAATCAAGAAAAAAATTTTGGCGTCATAACCACTTTAAGAGATGATGTCCGACAGTTCGCAAAAAATGAGAAAATTGATACTTTTGCAATAAATGAAACTAAGATTGATGACAAGGTTAAAGATCAACCTGACAATATTGACGGATTTGACTTGAAGAGATTAGACAGGGATAGACGTGTGGTGGGGTTGCACTGTAAACCAGGAACGCGGATGGTTTTAAACTCCGTGATGACATTAATATGCATTGAAATTGAACCTCCAAACGCAAGTCCTTTCATCATTGTCTCGTGGTACAGACCTCCTAGTGTACGAATCTCTTGTTTTGAAAGCCTAAAGGAAAATATCTGTTTTCTTGACAGAGAAAAGAAAGAAATTATCTCACTAGGTGATACGAACTGTGATTTCAGCCTTCCTAGACCTTTCGATGCAAATTACAGCTCACATCTACAAGAAATCTATGACCTATTTGGTCTTAGGCAACTGATTACAGAGCCAACAAGAATCACCCTGCATTCTTCTTGAAGAGCGGTGTGATTAAAATTTGCCTCAGTGATCACTTTCTAATTTATTTTGTTAGGAAGTTTTGTGGTGGGGTTAAGCGTCAACATAAATATATCACATCAAGACAGCTTAACAATTTTGATGAAACAGCTTTGCTCTCCGGTCTGTCTGAGGTCAATAGGGAAGAAATAATTGCTAATGCTATTGATTCTGACGATGCAGTACGTAGCTGAACAACCATCTTCTCTCTGATTCTTGATAAACATGCACCTACCCTGACCAGACGGGTTTCAGACAAATATACACCTTGGCTCAACAGTGAGGTTTTCCAACTTGCTAGAACAAGGGATAAACTGAAAATCCAGGCAGTTAAAGGTAAATCCGCGATTTTGATGGATTGCTATAAGCAAATTCGTAATCGTGTAAACAAATTTAATCTGACGCTAAAAAAGGAATATTTCTCTAAGAGAATTTCTGCAGGTCATGGGAACCTTAAAAGATCCTGGAAGATAATCAACCAAGTCATAAAAAAAGCAGTAAGACCATTTCTATCCCATCCATTAATGTTGAAGGTGAGTCGATCAAAGACAATAAAAGATTTCTGCATCAATGAACGAATTTTTCTGTACCATTGGAAATAAACTGAGTGACAAAAGTCCTGAAAAACCCAACCCCCTCTTATCCAATGAGTATGACTTTGGTAACAATGTAAGAATATGATGTAACTAAGGTTATAAAGACAGGGGCGGATTCAGAGGGGTGCAAAGGGTGCAGATGCACCAGTCAGATTTGGCTGGCAAAAATATGTATTTTATTATAAATCTATTTCTACGGTTTATTTTTACTTTGCCTGTTAACTTTTACGGTATATTTAGATTTGGGCCCTGGGAATCAGTGTTCTTCAGTCAAAGCTGAGACAAGAATAAAATTTCATTGTGACGCTCGTCCTCCCCCGTTGATTGTCGTCATTATTAAATTGCGGAACAGAATTGTGAGTTCTCTTCCAATGAAATAGTTGGGTTGTAATTGATCCTGAATTGCATCAGTGGTCTCTAATTTACGGTTGTCAATTGCCCAGAAAGCCAATCAGAAGCCTCAAAAGTGCTCCACTGACGTCAGATTTGCACCACTCAAGAAGGATAAACCAATCAGAAGTCGTATCTTATGGTGCAGACTGGACTTTCAGGGGGTAATTCAGGGTGTAAGAACAGAGTCAGAATGAAGAAATAATAGAGAATCTGCTGATCAGTCAACTCAACTGAATTGTTGTACGATTTCAAAATGGCGAACATGAAGCCGCTGCTTTCGCAGAATTCTATACAGTCGGATTTATAATTTGTTGTTTGTTTTTATAAACTTGAAATTTTACCAAGGAGACGCGTCGTACGACGTTCAAATATTCACACCTTTTGATGTTTCACTGCCTTTATAGTTTTAAGATAACGTGTAGTAACATAAGATTTGAAACATAAGCTATGTTTTCAATTGCCGGAAATTATCGTGTTTTTTTCTTTTATAATAACCTAAATTTTGGTGTCATTTCCATAATCGCTGTGTTTGAAAGCATTATTCCTATTATTTGCCGTGAGCGAAAAACTTTAGACCCAAAATTCATGCACCACCCAAATTTTTGGCTGGATCCGCCCCTGAAAGAAAATGAAAACATCGCGTGGTTCTGGTTGTGATGGCATTGGAAGTTTTTTTATAAAGGTTGCTCTGCTTCTAATCTATGCCTCGCTACGTGATCTTTTTAATATGTCTTTGTTATCTGCAGATTGGAAGGTAGCACGTGCTACTCCATTATTACAAAAGTGGAGCGAGAGATGATTGTTCTAACTATAGACCGATTTCTGTTTTGCCTGTATTGTCTCGAGCTTTCGAAAAATTAGTATACAATCAACTTTATGCCTACTTAGATAGTAATAAGCTCATATACAAGTATCAGTCTGGCTTTCGATCTTTATACTCAGTCGTTGCCAGCCTTTTGGCTGGCACAAACGACTGGTATTTGAATATAGATTGGGGCAAGTACACTGGTATGATTTTATTGATCTATAACAGGGCTTGAACTGCCTAATGATTCCCTGTTACTTTGAGTAGACAAAAGCGAAGAGCAAAGCTTGAGAGATGCGAACTCGTGTGATGAGGAAATACTGACTAATTATAAATATTAACACACAAGATTATATACACAACAGAAATGATAATTAGCATACATTAGCATAGATTATGAATTAGTGTCCAGTCCTACTACAGTCTCCTCCTTCCACATAAAAAAATATGAGGAACTTATATTTTTGACAAAATCAAGAAAACTACATAACTATGTTGGATGAATAAACGACTCAATTTGTTTAGAGAATGGGTTCGATTGAACGTTATAACTTAAAATGAAGTTCATTTTTGGATCACGAAAATGAATCGTGCGCTTGAATTTATCTACTTCTGCAGCAGTTTTCTGCATATGATTCTTTCCAAAGATAACATCTTTTTTCAAATTTGGAATGACCAACATTTGGAAGCGATAAGACTTATTGTTGGCAAATTTCAGAGGAACAATCATAGATCCACAAGGGTGTAGTTTTGATAACGACTCATCAGGAAGAGAATCTACTGGGTCCAAAGTTCTTTCTTTATCCATTTTCAGCAATTCTTCAGCAAATTGCAAGGAAATACAGGACGTTGACAAGTCACTGACAATAGGCATTGAAAATGCACGATGAGCTGCAACAACGGGAACCGTTAATATGTCATCAGGGACTGGTGTTGAAATGACGTTGCGCTCATGGTTTCCATCAAGAGAAGTAGAGGGCGTAACTTCCTTGTTAGATTTTTCCAATTTGAACAAAAATGACTTTAGTTTGTCGACAATTTCCATAAGACTTCGAAGTGAACTTGAAAACTTCTTAAGTGTGTCTTCTGAGTGAATGTTAGTAGAACACATAGTATCGTATGGAAAAACATGATTGTAAGCCTTGCATGAAAAATCTTTGCAAAGAAGGCACATATGAGTCCGGTTGTAGACGCAGGAACCATTGATGTCACATTTCGTTTTTCGATAACGATTATAGTCACGACAAATTCTTGGATCACCATCTTTTGTAAGGCGTTTCAGACAAGAATGAATAAAATGACCTGATGCGTTGCAATATGAGCAAGTGGCATACATTTTTGCGTGCGAAAACGATGAATTTATGATACGAGATACGATAACGAGTGGCAGTAGCTACGACGTGCAATGAGGCGAATTAATATCTTCGACACGATGAGGTAACCAAAATCTTGAAAACGATTCTCCACCAACTATAACAGGGCTTGAACTGCCTAATGATTCCCTGTTACTTTGAGTAGAAAAAGCGAACAGCGAAGCTTGAGAGATGCGACTCGAGTGATGAGGAAATACTGACTAATTATAAATATTAACACACAAGATTATATACACAACAGAAATGATAATTAGCATACATTAGCATAGATTATGAATTAGTGTCCAGTCCTACTACATTATAGATGTTTCACATAGATCTATTCTATTGGAAAATCAACTTGATTTGATAATATCTTTTACCTAGCAGCAAAATCAGTTGCATAGAGAACGGCTCGCATGCAATCCCTGTCGAAAAATTTCTAAATGTCGCCGTAGGAGGCTGCTTTCAGGAGCTAAACATTTGAAGAAAAACGCCAAGAAAAGACTTTGAAAATTTGTAGATGTTTCACATAGGTCTATTCTATTGTCAAATCATTTTGTTTTGATAACATCTTTTACTTAGCAGCAAAATCAGTTGCATAAAGAACGGCTTGCATGTGATCCCTGTCGAAGAATTTCTAAATGTCACCGTCGGGGGCTTTTTTCAGGAGATAAACTTTTCAAGAAAAAGGCCGAGAAGACTCAGAATGTCAAAAATTGTCAGAGTCAGAATGTACAAACAAATACCACAAAGTCAACTTGGCTGCAGTCTCAGTATTCCAGTGCTCTGTTGTGAACTCCACATACACTTTTTTTTTGATAAGCAGCTTTTGGTCCAGCCCTCGTGGAGCCAAATTATGGAATGGGATGGGTAAGGAAACCAAATTGGCGCCGTCCCTTATTACCTTTAAAAAATCAATATACGAGGTACATTTTATTTTCATATTTACTTTAGTTTCTACTTCTTCGAATTCATCTTGTTGTAAATTTTAATTCTCTTAATTTAGGCTTTTCTATTTTTGCACAGGTCAATTTGTAAAACAGTAATCTTAACTGCAATTTGTTACCTGTATAAAAATTTAAAATGAAAATGAAATGGCCACTTGAACATTTCGGTCACATTTTCTTCTCTTGTTCTTCGGCAATGGCGTTACGGAGATCGCTGCTTATAAGATTTCTGACGCCTTTTTGATTGGTAGATTGGTTGTAGGCACACGCACAATGCTTTAACACGGCAGGCAGATTGAACAGTAAAACGCAAAACTAAGCAATGCGACCCCATTCTTCCTCTTGATGCGACAACACCTCGTGATTATTTTTTGTTTGGTACGTCTTGAAGAATTCGCATGGCATGTATGTATACGTTTTCTTCTCGATTAATGACACTTTTGGATTTGGACTTCAGCCGTCGAATCATAGAGTGGTGGGAGTTTGTTTAAGCATTATTACTGCACATTTTTGTTACATTTGCTTGAAACTGTGGCGCACAAGCATAGCAATAGAAAGGGGGAGAAACGAAGGTATGTTTTGTGACCCTTTTAAAAAACTAAACAGGTCTTATGCAGGATTCTGCACAGACGGTAGTTATAGTATAACCTTGTTTTAGGGCAAACCATCTGCCTGCATCTAGTGGTATGTTTTGTTCATTACGGAAGTCAGAAACAGCCTCCAGTGCATCTCCCGCTCACTTGCGATTTGCGCTTGTTGCAACTTCGGCGCGGCTGTTTTTCTGACAAGGAAAATCAAAAGGAAGACATCCAAGCTGCAAAAATACGCATAAGGGTAACGGTCGTAGAAGCTGACGATGCTGATTTTGAATCAAACCCGCTTTGCAACGATGAACCTACTGTAACCATGGGCTGCAGGAGTCGTGGAATTTTGAATGAAGAAGAACATTTGATCGATAGTAAATTGTCTATTTTGTATATCTCTCTCTGTATTCTGCTGCGAAGGCGCCATGTTCTGCTCGCGCGTGGCTGATTGACGTGGGATTGAGCAATCATGTCACTCAAAAGGTAAGTTGAAACCTCTTTAGTACCTAAATATCAGATGGGTAAGACAAACTTCAACTTGCTGGTTTCAGCTTTCTCCAGATGCTCGTAACACAAGAACAATAGTGTGTCATAGGTGTGACGTCACACCTATGACACAGGAAAGTGAGCTTTGGTCCCGAAAGACGGGCGGAGGGATTTTCAAAACTCCAAGTCTTTTGGTACGGAATTTCAAGGCGTGTTTAGAATGGACCAACCCGAGTTTGCTTACAGGTAGGTCGCTTCAATTACTAGAAAAAATCCTGCCAAATTTAGAAGTAGGCATTGTCGCTCTGTAATTTTGCAAGGATTGAAACTGAACAAGTTAGGATATCTTTTCTCTAAGAATACTGTAATAAAAGATTCAGAATGAAAACATGGCATGGTACGCAAATAAAAATAGAAAGAGAAATCCAGTGTGATGTTGGTCCAACAGAAATTATTCTCACTGTCCTTTTTCGACTTTAATTGTCGTCCTCGAGTTAATGAAACCAGATCAGTCAACAAAACCACAAACCTTATGTTTTTATTTCTCTCTTTCTTTCGTTGTAATACGAGCCCCCGTATGTCTCGAGAATTTACCCTAAGGATTGCTTGGGCATCCCTCTATTTCAAGTTAAGGAATGTTTCGAGCATGAGGAGAAAACGCGATCCTGGAAAAACAATAGACTATATTGTTCCCAGTTCTCTTCTGTCTTATTCATCTGATATTTAAGTACTGAAGAGGCTTCAACTTTCATTTTGAGTGACATGATTGCTCAATTCCACGTCAATCAGCCACGCGCGAGCATAACATGGCGCCTTCGCAGCAGAATACAGAGAGAGATATACAAAATAGACAATTTATCGATCAAAAGTTCTTTTTCATTCAAAATTCCACGACTCCTGCAGCCCATGCTGTAACCAAGAGGGAGAAGAAGTTAAAAGCGCGCAAAAAACAGTTATAAGCGCTCTTCTTGCGTACAAAAAGTAAATGGCGCGAATCGGCTCAACTTCAAATTAAAATTTTAGGGTGTTACAAAATAAGAGATGCAAAATTTGACGGAAAAAGGTATTTTTACGCAAATATTTTCGGATGGCGTCAGCAAAAAATAGGGAGTTTGTTTCTTGAAATTTAGCAACAAAAACAACAATAATGGTAAGAATAGCGACAAAAGGACATGTAGAAAAGTGCTTGGACAATTGATAATAGCTCTCAATCACCCACGAAACCCACTGTTTTTGATAGGCCGCAGCGATAATTTTCAGCCAAAAATTGTACAATTTTCGATTCTGAAAAAACTTGTGAACGTAAATGCAAAAAGTACACATCATTTTAGCATAATAAGATCTTGATAAATTCATTTGACGACTTATTTTTTCATTTTGAGCAAGTTTCGAACTGGCTTTTTTGATTTTAAAACAAGCAGTCTTCAGAAATCAACAGTGCTTCAGTACGGCGCTCGATCTACCTTTCAAGCACAGCCCTAAGTTTCTGCTATATTTTGGAAGCCTCGTATTCGCAATCAAAAAATTACACATCGAGGCAAAAGAACAGGCCTTTCCGATCATTTTGATATTAAAATGTTGATCATTGGAGCAAAAAAGCTACTGGCATTTTCAGCTTGAAAATTTGGGAATTTTCACTTGATTTGAGATACTTTGAAAGCAAAAGTAGTTCTAGCCATAGTCAATAGAAGTGAGGACTGGTCTGGAAACCTATTGTCATAATTTCTTTTGTTCTATTGAATTCGGCCGCACAACTTGAACGCGCAAATTATTTTGGTCATGTGATCAAACTGAGGGGACAACGTTCGAGAATCGACTGCAGAAAACACCAGAAAAGATCAGGAACGACGAGAAATGTTCAGTTTATCATTCAAATTCTTGGATAAAGATAAGTGCAACATCACGTATGATAAGCAGTTCAACTCGGCTGCGGATAAAAGCTAATTTCTCCTGAATGGGATCGTTCTTCAGTACTAAAGACGTCTCTCCCGATACCAAGAAATAAGAATCAGGGCAAAATTTCCGCTAGGAGAGTTCCGCTATTTCTTTTTAAGCAGGAAAATAGTCAGTCTTACAAGCTCTATTGTAGCTACAATTAATAACTTGAATAAAAAAAAGCAGCAAAGCCATCCAAAAACAAAAATTAGACTTTCTAGAGGAAAAACCATTCAGTTCTGAATGTTTGCATATCGTTTACTCGTTCCTATTTTTCACCCGCTTTTCTCTTTTCGAAAGCCCTCTACCCGAATCGATAACCACATCCTTCAAAAACTCAGCAAAACTTATTAAAAAATCTTCAGAGCTTCCTCCTTGCGAAAAATAATAGAATTCGAAGACTCTTGATCGGAAGAAAACACAGCTAGGGAAGAAAGAATTGCTCTCAATTGACAGAGAAAAGGAGAAACTACTGGCTGAAATTCCAAATGTTAGTTTCTCCCACATCGAGGAAAACTTTACCTGCTAGCAGTCTCAAGCGAGGGAAATTTGTTTTACTCTTCAAAAATATGTACGCGATTCAAGGGAGTGAACGGCCCCTGGCTGGAGCTCAAAGTTTGAGGCTCAACTCAAACGCCTCAGATTCTTCTCACAGAATCTTCCCACTTCTGTAATCTCTACTCTTTTGGCTGCACGCAGGAAAGAAAACGTTTTCCGGCTGAAAATATTCATTCGATAGAAATCCCTAGAAATCCTTCTACGAGATAGTGACATCCGCCAATGCGAGAACCTTCTGGAAATATAAGCGAAATTCTCCCGATCAGGAATAAATTAATTAGGTCTATATTTTTTCCAAACCAAGATTTATTTCCGCATTTCTCTGTACGAAAAATAACAGTGAATTTGGAAAGACAAATTTGAAATGTTCACATATTCAGTATGTTCGAGAGAAATGAAATTGCTCAATACTAGTCACCACGCGCTTTCCCGAAAGCCAGCAATCTAAACCATCATGTATTAAGTTTATGTACAGTGAACGCCAAGTTTCGCAAAGAAATCAAGGATAGTACAGTACATAACGCAAACAGACAAACAATTCCCGTCCCCTCAGTTTGGTCAAGTGGCTCGTTAAAATCGAGACAAAGAGTTAAGACAATAGGCTTCCAGACCAGTCCTAACTTCTATTGACTATGTTCTAGCAAAGGTGCAATTCTCAACAGCTGGCTTCTGAAGTTTTTAAATATATTGTTTCTCAGCTTTTATTCATCCAAGGCAACATTACCATTTTGATATAATATTTTCTGAAAATGCTGTATTTCTGTATCAAATATTTATTGAGCTAGGCCCAAACTATGAAATGTCCAATTCTCTTTGTGCACTTTTTCGTATGACACCAAAAGAAACAAAACAGATTTGTCAATTATTCGAGATATTAACATAATGCAGAACTTGTCTGTGTATGACTGGTTTACCAATCTAAAGCAGTTTCTCTGGAGTCACTTTACAGCGCTGAGCTCCCAGGTTCGTGATAAAACTGTTGATAACTTTTTTCCGCATCTTCGAAAAAAAATGCCGCATTTAATATATTCCTCTCCAGCTATTGTGGAGCTAATTTCGGTTTTAAAAAAGCTTATGGGTTAGAACACTTCCTTAAGTCTTGGTATTTTCTGGACCCGTCTCTCTCCTGTTTTCGAATACCTTTGAGTTGAACTGCGATAGCTTGCCTCTGCTTATATTAAGAGGGTGTTCGTAGAACGCATGTATGCATAGCAAATAGGCATACAGACGCTTTTTCCTGCCAAAAAGCGTCACAAAAGAAAAACTACAAATACTAGGAAGTAAACTTTGAAGTCGCCGTAAAATGTGTCGTTAGTGGATAACATTAGCAAGATACAATTGCTTGCCAAAAACATCAATTAGGAACGAATTTTAGTGTAGCACAGTGGAATAATGCGCTTGTTGCTTGGGCAAAGGGTTGTGAGTTCGATCCACGATGCAGGAACCTTTTTACATCAAGATTTTCGACAATAAAAATTTGACACCATGATTTTCTTTGCTAAAAGCCAGCTCGATAGAGCTTTCAAAAAAGGTTTGACTACAATATTACAAAATGCTGCTCAAATTGACTTTGGGTTGACTTTGATTTTAGAATATTTCATACGATTTTTTATTGGGTTCTTATTTTCAGAAGTTTCTAGAAGTCCTCTAACATGTTAATACCATCGTGTGAAGAGAAGAGGGAATTGTTGCGCAGCAGAAATTGTTGCCAAGTTTGACAGAAAATTTTTTTCTAATAGTTTGGGGCTTCGAGAATCATCTGAACATAAATGACTTTAAGTTGGCAATCAATTTTATTATGTCCTTTGAATTGTCGAATAAAGTCAACTGCATAACATGCGAATTCGTTTGATAGCTATTAAAGGTTCTAGAATTGCACATTTGAAACGAAGAGCGCAGATAAAAGGATGCGGTACAGGGGGGTACAGGGAGTTATTTGTTACGCATTTTTGCTTTTGCCTATGAGCTCTAATTTCTTAGTACAGATACGTGACTGCAGATATTATATCTATGACTGAAAGCTTTCTGATTTTCTCTTTCTTCCAGGAACGGTTCATCTGATCACAATTGTCATCATTCGCATCATCACATCAAAAAACCACCATCATCATGATAATCATAAATATCATCACCATAGTCATAATGATCATCATCATCATCATCATCATCATCATCATCATCATGATCATCATCATCATCATAATAATAATAATGATAATAATCATCATCATCATCATTATCCTCAAAATCATCTTCAATATCCCTATTCTGTGATATGATTCGTCATCAACATTATCATCATCACCATCACCATCATCGTTGTCTTCTGCTATAAACGGCTTCTCAATTTCGATAGCACAAGAAGGGAAGGCAAGTTAAATAAAGAAAGTATTGCACCATATAGCTGCAAGCGGAAATGCTGATTACAAAGGATTAGCATTAACATGAAAATAATCAAAATGAGGAACTAGCTGTCAGCATAGAGAATTGGCCAACCAGTTGTATAAGCTCACAAAGCTGTTTTGGCAGCCTGTTCTCCGTATTTCAGAGCTATGTTTACAGCCGACTTTTTAGAGTCTAGACAGCCGGTGATATGCATGAAGGGAATTGATGGAAAAGCATTAGAAGATATTATTAATTATTTTTATACAGGAAAGATCTCCATAAACGCTTTGAATGTAGAAGGAGTTGTTGGTATAGCAACTTCACTTCATTTAGAGAGCTTGGTTAATCATTGTGAGACATTCATGAGAAGGAATATGTCTTTAAAGAACTGCTTTGGATTGTATTCACTAGCTAAATACTATGGCCTCAACAGCTTAGATCAACAAGCTCTACGTTTCATATCATGGTATTTTGCTGAAATACCCCAAGAAGATGAGTTTCTGCTGTTATCTTCAGAACATATAAAACAGGTAGTTGCGAACCAGTTTCTTAAAGTACCATCAGAAGAATATTTGTTAGAAGCTGTCATGAAATGGCTCTTTCATGATTTAGAAAGACGTAAAGTGGAGTTTAATGGAATAATTCCAGAACTTCGTTTTTCCTTGATGAATCCTAATTATCTTGCAGAGAGTTTCAGTGTAAAATTTTTGATGAAAAATTTTAAATTAGGCCAGGATTGTATAAGAGAGGCACTTTTATATCAGTCAACAAAATCTGATCCTAAAAAAAGGAGTGTTGGTGATTGCCTTGCAAACCGCTTTAAGGCAAGGTCCTCATCAGAAGATATTTTTGTCATAGGGGGCTGGTCAGATGGACAGAAACTGAGCACTGTACAGTGTTTTAACATTGATACATTGCAGTGGAGTACTCTGCAGAATATGAAACTTGCCCATGTATCAAGGGAGGACTACTTTCGTGTTGTTGTGTCAAATGAAGAGCTTTACTCAGTTTCACAGAACAGTGTTTCAAAATATGATGCAGTTGATGGCAAGTGGTCATGCATTGCTGCTGGACCTGAAATACAATGCAAGTGGGCAGGACTTTGTGAATTTAATGGTTATTTATATCTTGTTGGTGGCAATAGTTCCCGGATTTGTAAATGTTTTGATACTAAAGAAATGACTTGGTTTGATCTACCATTGATGACACACTCAAGATATTATCCAGGTGTAGGTGTAATGATGGGGAAAATCTATGTTATAGGAGGACTTGACCATAACTGGATGTCATTGAAGAGTTGTGAACATTATGATCCAAAGATAAACCAGTGGAATGTTATTAGATCAATGAAAACACCTCGTTGGAGTCTAGGAGTTGCAGTTGTTGGAAATGAACTTTATGCCATTGGAGGCAATCACAATGTTGAACAGTATGCAAATTCTGTTGAAGTGTTCAACCCAAATGAAAATAAATGGTACAAAAATATAGCACCATTGAACTATGGCAGAAGAAATCATGGAGTTGCTGTTGTGAATGGAAGAATTTATGTTGTTGGAGGAAGGGTTGCCAGTACCATTGAATATTACAATAAAGAATCAAATGAATGGAGAGTTATTGGGTCAGTGCAAACTTGCTGTAACTTTAGCTGTGTTGCCCTGAGAATTATTTAATAAATTAAAATATTTTAAATTATTACAAGCAGCAGGAATCTAAAAAAATTCTCAATGCAGTAGCAGTAAAAATAGTTTACTCAGCTATTTCTGGTTTGAAAATAGCAAATTTTCCCTTTTGAAGAGGGTCATTATATATAGAGATGATGTCTTTATGCAAAGACATTAGCTGCAATCAGCAGGTACCGTGTAGACTTGTTGAGAATCACTTAATCATAACCGAAATTCATGTGGTATGTAACTTACAGAAGTCCACCTTTTGGTCAACCATTTGAACTCACCTTGTTTCCCAGTTAACAGGAAAGCAAGTAAATGCAAGCATATAGTGAATTCTATTCTGATATAAACAATGTTGATTATTTACTACTGTTCATGCATTGTTGTAGGCCTGTGATATCATCATGAAAAACAGACCCGTTTTGAACAAAAATCTGTTCAACACCATATAACCTTAAATAAATGCCCTCTTCTAATTAACACCCTCCCCCTTTTAAATAAAAAATATTCTATATATGCTGTTTAATATAGATATCTAAACATCCTTTGGGTGGAACAATTTGGGTAGAACTTTGGAACTTATGTTTGTCTTTATATATAGCTACAAAGAGAAAACAAATGACTTTTTGTATAGGTAAATTCTTTTTTGGGTGATATAAATTCCAACGTACGCTTTCTTGAAACATAGCAGTGCTTTCAAGGTGCGAAGGGTGGCGGTACAACGCTTACCAAAGAGTGTTGGCAAGAATTTACAACAATGAAACAATGATTTCACAAATGAATCCATGTCCAGCTGTATAACAGCTGCAGGATAACTGATCATGATCATGATTATCATGATTATCACAATGATCATGACCACAACGATGATGATGATGATGATGACCATGATTGTCACAATGATCATGACAATGATGACAACGATAATGATAATGACATGCTGAATCTGATGATGATGATGTCAATGATTACAATCATGATGATATTGATGGTGTTGTTGATTGTAGTTTCGTTTGCTTGATTCCCCCGAACACATCACTTTAAATTCTAGACAGCAGTGGGCCCAGATTCCTTGATCATGGTGTTAAGACAGGGCATCTTTTAACATACTGAGTGGTGGGGTGATTGCCCCATCAGGCCCCATTGGCTGCCCCACCTCTCATCTTTGAAATCCTGGTTTCGCCCCACCAGTGATGGACCCTTTTGACATAGGTATTATCAAAACAATTTAATTTTTTCTAAAGATTAGTGTATGATGTGCATGGATAAGGGAAAAAGTGTTCACTGATTATCTGTAACAATATTTATCAGTTTTCGCTATACAATAAAGAATAAAGTAAATAAAAATCCATTCAGACTGAGTTCTTTGGCTTGCAACAGTTGATGATCGATTTCAATCACCCGGGGTAATGTCTGTGCAGTACAGTGGAGGCTGTGCAGTACAGTGGAGGGATAACATGATGCGTGTGGGGGGATAACATTGAGTACAGTGGAGGCTGTTCAGTACAGCGGAGGGATAACATTAAGTACAGTGGAGGTTGTGCAGTACAGTTGAGGGATCCCGGGGGGGGGGGTACTTCATTGTTCGAATGACAAGACGTGCCGCCCAGTTTTTCCAAACCCACGCATGTCTACCGATAAATTCTGTTTCTCGTGGTACCCATGTATAGAAAAAACAACGAAATTCTTTACCGATTTGTACCAATATCTCAAATGTTTGAGCCCAATTTAACGCCTGAGGCCACTCTAAATGCGTCGAAAAGTCATTTGCGCTGAAAAGTAAATCGCACTTTTTATCAGGCTTTTCAAAGCAATGCATGTCTAAAATGTTTTAAGTATTTTACTATGATTTTACTACCCATGTGTAGAGATTCTTTACGAAAAATCAACCCATATGTAGGGAAATTGACGCTGAAAAGTTACCCATTTGGGCGGCACGTCTAGCATATTGAGCAATGGAAGTACCCCCGGGGGAGGGATAACATCAGTACAGTGGAGGGATAACATGATGCATGTGGGGGGATAACATCAGTACAGTGAAGGCTGTTCAGTACTGTGGAGAGATAACATCAGTACAGTGGAGGGATAGCATGATGCGTGTGGGGGGATAACATTGAGTACAATGGAGGCTGTTCAGAACTGTGGAGGGATAACATCAGTAAGGTAGAGAGATAACATGATGCTTGTGGAGGGATAACATCAGTACAGTGGAGGGATAACATGATGCGTGTGGGGGGATGGCATTGAGTACAGTGGAGGCTGTTCAGTACAGCGGAGGGATAACATCAGTACAGTGGAGGCAGTTCAGTACTGTGGAGGGATAACATCAATACATAGTTTTAAGATTTTGTGTTATTTTCAATAAAGAGGAGAGAACGGAGAGAGCTTGTGGCGTATAGAAACTCTTGCGAAGTTTATCGACATCTTAACTGAAGATTGTCGAGACTCTGGCTGGCTTGCATAAACAAAGAATCTATCTCCCGACCTAATTGCCAATGAGTAATCACCACTAATCGCTACTTTAACAGTTGATTGCCATTCGAAAACATATTTATGTCGACTTTCACGCACGATTCATGTAAATTAAGCCCAACCGTGATTTTCGCTCAATCATAATCAATTTATTTGAAATATTATACCATAGTCATTATTATATCAACCTGAAAAATTTTTTATCCAAAATTGAGGGACAGATGTACAGATGTCCAGTAAATAAATGTTAATATAATCTATATGTATTCTTTTCATGGTACTCGTTTACTTTTATGCACCTGCGGACCACAAAACTATTGAAAGCATTAAAAGAAGTAAACGAAACTATTGAAATTGAAGACCAAAAATGAAAAAACTTTACTGAAGGGCATAAACGGATACAGTTGTTACAATAAATAATTTCAATATGAAGAAATGAAAATGAAAACTAATCGATCATAAAAAATATTGAGATTGCCGTGAATTGGGGATCGATCTCCCTCCAGACCTCTAGTTTAAGAAAGCGGTGGTTTAAACCGGTGCGCCACAGTAGCAAATTGTGCTAATTGATGTTTATTGTCAAGTGATTGCGTTTTGTTAATGATACCATTAACGCCGACACTTACGGCGACTTCAAAGTTTACTTCCGTATATTTGCGGTCAATCTATTGTTACATTTTGGCAAAAAAGAGCGTCTTAGGTGGTGTTATCCCCGGAAAACATATACATAAATTAGCATAAATTATCTTATATTACATAATCTAGACCTCGTGCTTTGTATCGCTCTCAGATATTCTATTATAGCATGGTGAGCACACGTTGTTTATTATTGTGTCCTTTGACTTGATTATATCGTGATAACACTGGTGACAGGAGCTTTTTTGAACCCTGCCGCCATGTCTGCTTTAAATATTGTCTTCAGTAAACTAGAGAGTTCACCGGTAACGGGAACATCAACCTAAATCAGTGGCTCAAAAGATTTGAGCGTTGTTGTGTCATCGCGGACAAACAAGATGACCTTGTTCGCGGTCAAATTTTCTGCCTGGATCAATTTGAGGATTCCAAACAAGAACCTCAGAAATTTAGCGCCCTAAAAGAACAGTTAAAAGCTATCTTCGACTCACCTTCAGATCGTGAAGCTAAAATGGCGGATTTCGAGCGACGCATTCAAAACATGGACGAAAGCGAAGAGGAGTTTATGACAAGCCTCATACAAACATTTCGTGCTGCCAATCCATCTGCCGAGAACGAAGAAATAAACCGTGCAGTTAAAAGAAAATTCTTACAAGGGATCCCTGTGAATTTGCGACGAAACCTTTTCATTTTCTGCAAAAATCCTTACGATCCAACAGTAAGTCCACAAGATCTTCTAAAGGCCAGTCGAGATGCCATTGTCCACCTCTCAGCTTCTACATCCGGTCCATTCGACGAAAAATATCCCTCCAAAGTCCTTGCTGCCAGCCCAACTACCCGCCCGCCCCCCAGCCTCTTCAGCCCCCCATTGCCGATACTACCCTCGACGCAATCATGTTGCTGTCATCAAAATTCGATGAGCAAGCCAACATCACACAAAAGAAGCTGGAAGCACAACAAGACGAAATAAATGCTTTGAGAAGCCAATTTTCGGTTCCGGTTTCATCACCAACACAGCAGTACCAACAGTCCCAGCCGAGAGGAAGACAACAACGCCCACGTTACACGCAGAATTCCCGCAGGCCGTTTCAATACCCTGCTACACAATTCCAGCCAGATGGATTTCACATGAACCAATCTTCTGATGTCAACATCCGTTGCCATTTCTGTCACGGCCTCAATCATTTCAAACGGGACTGCCTCGCTTTTAAACAACAACCACATTTTGGTAAATCCAATCAACAGTTCTGGGGCTCTCGGTAGAGGGTCATACCGACAGAGCCCAACATCCTTCTCCTTCGAACCCCCAAGATAATGAAAACTTTGGTGAAGAACAACACCCTGCCCCCTTCTTTGGCTAACTGGAAAATTAAATGGACAACCTCTTCACATGTTATTGGACTCTGGTGCCACCATTTGCTGTCTTGCCCTGCGCTGTTATACTTCTAGTCCAAACCTACGAAATCTTCTTGTTAAACCATATTTGGTCCTAGCATAATGAGTGCTAATGGCACACTACTTAATCCGTATGGACTTGTTAACCTACCTTTAACTGTTGGTGATCCTGCAATCTGTTACACTGTTGAATTTGTTATTATTCATGATTTGCCGTACTCTTGCATTCTTGGTTTGAGTTTTCTTAAACGACTCCAAAAATGGGGTATCGACAACACCAACCACACCCTTTTCCTCAACCAATCAGTTGTTCAAGTTTCCAGTGACACTCCCCACCAAGAAACTTTATCCCTCACAACTAGTCAGAAGTTCAATATCCCTCCTGGACAGTCCTTAAAAGTTTCTGTAATCGCCCGTGGCTCAGCCTTAAATTCATTTCGACCGGTGACAGACTTACCATCTCTGATTGACGGTTACAAGCCTATAGAGGAACGTCTCAAAATCAGTGTTATTCCAACTATCCAAGTTATTTCCCACCAACATTCCAAGGCCTTACTCACTATCAGCAAACACTCAACTACTCCAAAAACCATTGGGAAAGGTACTAAATTAGCAACTGGGACATGTGCCTTTGAAGAAATTACCTGCGAATCTCATGGACAATGTTAATTTTGTTACCCCATCCCTTTCCCAACAATCACCCAAGAGCTGTATCGATGTTTTGACCTCAACAATGCAACATCTCTCTCCACCGCAGCGACAGCAAGCCACGCAACTCTTAACAGAATTTCAACATGTCTTTTCTTTATCAAATTCTAAGGTAGGACGAGCCAACGTTACCCCGTTTGATGTCCAACTAGAACATTCCACGCCCATCTTCACCCCCCCTACGTCGGGTCCCTCTCCACCAGCAGCCTATTGTAAAAGAACTTCTCAAACATAATCAAGAATTGGGTTTAATTGAACATATCGATTCACCCTATCGTGCTGCCACCTTGTTAGTACAAAAGAAAAATGTAGCCAATAGTGCCCATGTAACTGATAGATTCCGTCTTGTCGTCGACTACCGCTTTCTCAACAAGGCCCTCACAGATTCAGGGTGGCCTGCACCCTCCCTTCAGCAATGCCTCGATTCTGTCGCTGGCTCCAAGTTCGTTTGTTCCATTGATTTTAACAGTGGATACCACCAGATTCCGTGCAATGAGAGTTGCAAACCATTACTTGCTTTCTCACCTGGTTATGGTTTCGGCAAATGGACATGGACAGTGATGCCTCAAGGTATAAAACCAGCCTCTAATCATTTCAAGAAAACCATGGAACAAACATTTTCAGATCTTTCTGACTGTATTTTACCCTCGTTCTTTGATGATGTAGTAATAAAGGGAACCGACTTTGATGCTCATCTACTCAATGTCCGCAAAGTACTTACACGAATACGGAATGTTGGTCTTACTCTTAACGCTTTGAAGTGTTATCTTTTCAAACGACATTGCCTTATCTTGGACATGTTATTGATGACGGTCATATTCGCTTGGACCCCACTCGTGTTCAATCTATTCTTGATCTTCCAGCCCCCACGACTGTTCGTAAATTGAAAGAATTCCTTGGGATGGCTCAATTTTGTGACCGCTTTCTCCCACACTACTCTGAAATAGCATCTCCACTTCATCACCTCACTGAAGCTGAAGTTCCTTTTCGTTGGACAAACGAGTGTGAAACAGCCTTCAACAACATAAAGCATTTACTCACCAATGCTCCACTTCTCGTTGCTCCAGACAGTCGAGATTTTTTCATTTTAGAAACCGATGCTTCTGACAAGGGAGAAGGTGTTTGCCTGAAAGCACTTTGTTACACCGATGGCAACGAATACATCATCGCCTACGCAAGTCGTAAATTTAACTCCACTGAAGCAAAATGGAGCATTGTTGAAAAAGAAGCCCATGCCATCATATTCACCACTCGGAAGTTTCGGCATTATCTTTTCGGAAAGCCATTCTTGTTGCGCACCGACGACCGCATCAACACATCTTCAAACCAAACGGTCACCGAAAAGTCGGAAACTTCTCAACTGGGCTCTTGAACTATCCGAATTCGACTATGAAATTGAACACATTCCATCAAAGAACAACGCGATTAGCGATTGTCTCAGCCGCTTGTATACGGTCAATTCTATTGCCATGGATTTACAACCGGAATTCAACATCGCTGACCTCATCGCCCATCAGACTCAAGATCGTTCAATCTGTGAAGCGAAATCGTATATGTTGTCCAAAGAACAGTTTGATATCACTCGACTTGGAAATCTAAAACGTTACCGTAAACATCTTACTACATCTGCTGAGGGTATCTTGCTATAGAAATCGGTTCCAGTCATCCCAGAGCAATTACGTTCAACAATTCTTCGCACCTGTCATGATCATGCTTCTTCTGGCCACTTTGGCATAGATCGCACCTGGACACGACTCTCCAGTACCTATTTTTGGCCTAATGCACGTGATGACGTCACTAATTGGGTCAAAAGTTGTCCCAACTGCCTATCCTTCAGCCCTCCTCCACACGGGTATAACAAAGCACCTCTTCAGCCTATTGAGTCATCTGAACGCTTCCAACTTGTATGCTACGATCTCGCCGGACCTTTTATCCCTGCCTCAAACAATGGTTACACTTACGTCCTCATTCTAGTCGACCATTTCACTAAATGGCTTGAGGTTGTACCATTAAAAGATATACGTGCTTCTACTATCGCAATTGCCATCCATGATCAGTGGATTTGCCGCTACGGAATAATGCAACGTTTGCATAGCGATGGTGCCCCGAATGCGGATGGCTGTATAATGCATGAAGTCTGCAATGTACTAGGCATTTGCAAATCCAAATCGTCTCGTCTTCATCCCCAAGGAGATGGCCAGTCTGAAGCTATGGTTAAGCAAACAAAATCATGTATTCAAAAGCAAGTTGATACACATGGTCGTAACTGGGATCAACACTTGCAATCCTCAGCTTTTGCTATTCGCACCAGTGTGAACACAAGCACCAGTTTCACCCCTGCTGAATTTTTGTTCGGTACCAAACTTACGACACCAGTCCATTTATTAACAGCACCCGCAACTCGCCCTATACCGTCATCACTGCCGCATCATATCAAACAGGCACAGAATTTTGCCAACGATTTGGGTGAACGCATGAAGCAAACCATCACGCAAGTACAGGCTTCTCTCAGCTAGTCGAAACAAAATGAAGAAACAATATGATCAACACGCCAAGGAACACCATTACCAAGTTGATGATGGAGTAATGTTGTGGCACCCTGATAAGAAGAAAGGGATATCACGCTGTTGGCAGCCAAACTGGTCTGGTCCTTAGACTATAACTAAATTGATTGGGGACGTGAATTGCCAACTTAACAATTCACAAAGCAATGCCACTCCTGTTGTCCACGTAAATCAATTAAAGTATATCGCACCACGATTCGATCACTTAATAGCTGAGCCTACAACAGTCAAACCAACAACACCACCACAAAGTAACGCAACTGACCTCTTTGACTCTCTCATTACTGATCAAAACCCGAATATCGAACAAAATGCACATAACAACAATCTGAACAGGGAGGAAAACGGAGAAGCAGCACAAAATAGAATTGCTGGCAGGAATGAACATGAAAGAGGTGTACATGTAAATGAAAACACTCCCATTATGACAAGAGGATGGTGTAACGTAAACGAAAACAATATTATTCGAGCAAGGACAAGATCATCCGTAACATAGTCTTATTATTGACAGGAGGGGGGATAATGTTATCCCCGGAAAACATATACATAAATTAGCATAAATTATCTTATATTACATAATCTAGACCTAGTGCATTGTATCGCTCTCGGATATTTTATTATAGTATGGTGAGCACACGTTGTTTATTGTTGTGTCCTTGGACTTGATTATATCGTGATAACAGTAGGTAGGAAGGTAGGTAGGTCTCTCTTTACCTGTATCCGTGACATCGCATCACCGCATAATGTGCTCATCCTTCGCACATAAAAATGAATTTTAAATAAATGTTTCCCTCTTTTTAAACGCCTCTCTCAAATAAACGCCCCCTTCCCCTCAAAAATAGAAAAATCAAATAAAAGCCCCGGACTTGAAAAGATAATGAAATGGCTATCTTTAAAACACGGAATATGGAATGACGGAATGGCATGACAAATTGACAGAATGGGTTAAGGGCGCATGCTTTTTTAAAGAACCTAGCTTAAAGCATAGTTCTTCAAAGTTAAATTTCCTTATTTTTGGGCCTCTTTTGTGGCAATCGTAAGACGGTAGAGCTGCAGCTTACAATGATGATAGCGACAGGAAAAATAGAATATGTCCAATCTCTGGGCAGCTGCTCCTTGACGACAGGAAATTTGAGTGAGAGGAAAATCAATGCAAGTAGAAACTCAACTGACGAAGAAAAGATTTAAACAAGCGCTTGCTTTGGCTTAATTCATACGTCGAAATTATGTCGAGTTAAATCTAATTGCTATTGAGTCCAAGATAAACGCGACCAAAGTTTGAGTTTGATTCAGACGTCGAATTTGTGTCAGATTTAATTCTCGAACCACAGGGAAACAAAGGCCAAGATAAATTACATAGGGTCTGGGTAGTAGACATTGCGTCGTTGATATGGTGACGGTTTCTTAGTTTGTTGTGATCTGATGTCTGATGCCTACTTTTTTCAACGCTGGTCTGGTACTCGGTCAAAATATTTTGCATGTTGAATAAATTTTATAACTTAGGTATCTTCAAATTTCTGAAATTTCATTTCGAATTGTGGCCTATTATCTTTGGAAAAGCTTTCTTAAAAGCCTTTGAAAGTACAAGGTTCTGGTAGGCTGCAATATAATTTAAAATACCGCCTAGGCCTTAGGTACATAGGCCAATAATGGTGTCATTTGAATGCAAAAAAATTCTGGCTCTTCTCACAAAGAGTAAACAGGGAAAGAGAACGAAGACTGCATGTGCAAAAGGCAGTTCTGTTAATGAGTGAACAAAAACGGCACATGATGTTTAAAATATCTAACACCCTGCGGAAATCCCGTCATTGCTATCTAACTCGAATTCTTCCTCAATGGCGTAGTCACCAACAGATATCGCCATGTTTTCTTCGAGATGCAAATAATAAAGGCCAAGCATACAAAAAGCGCGCACTTTTTCGACGCTAATACGCATGCTCAATGCTGGGTGATAGGACAAACAGCGGACTAGAACTGAAGTCAATTGAATTTGACTCGACAGAAATCCATCGTATGAACCCACGTCGCATTTGTGTTAGATTATCTAACAGAGCATCATAAACTTGAGTCAGATTTGAGTCAAGTTTATCACTTGAATTCAGACGATAGATTAATCATGGATTTATCTTAGATTTAATTAAATAATTAGATTTGACTCAACATAAGTTCGACATAAGTTCGACGTATGAATTAAGCCTTACATGAATTTCTCTCTGTAGATTCCTCTGAAGCATTTATTTATTTTGTTTTAAACGCATCAATGAAAGCAAGTATCCCAACGAAAAAATTGTGCTGCGTCTCAAACTCATTGACGAGTTTGAGAGCTGTTGTTATTGACTGGAATAATTTACATAATTTATGCTAATTATTCCAATTCAAAAACTGCAAGATTTTCGCAACTTGTCCCAAGGGTATCTGTTGCGAAGAACAACGACAGACGTCCTTGAGAAGGAAAATTATGAAGAAAAGCATAAAAAACGTTTCGGAAAATTTTAGTGCAAGAAAACATAATTCAAATTGATAAATAGAATTCAGATCATCAAAATTTATTAGCATAAACAATACCAGAAGACCTTGGGTACTACGAAAGCAAGCTTAAAGAACAAAACTGTTGAATTCGCCTTTTACAATAGAAAATATAGGGTTTACAAAACAGTATGATGCAAGGAGAATTTTGGTACCAGGATAATATTGCTATGCTGAGAATATAACAACAGCAAAGAAAATAACAACAAACATTTGTGTGAAAGGTCCTGCTTCGCTGTCATGCAGTAATCCAGTCACTTTCAATCCTTCTTATAGTCCGTCACCAAGAGGCAAAGAGCAAGTTGCCAGCAGACAGGCTGGGAGAAAGCTAGTAATCACATTGATAGATGACTTCTTAATTAAAGGAATCAGAAAACAGGAAGTAAGAAGACGCGTGAAAGTAAAATTCTACTTAAAAACGTTACTGGGTGCAACAACCGAAGATATGGTTTCGTATAAACAGGGTGTTCCGACATACACTCTTTTGAAGTTTTCATTTTTACATCTTCACAAAAATATGCTTTTTTGCAGTATACATTTGACTGTTCTTTGGGCTATCTCTAAAATCAGGTATAGCGGGAACATGGGGAACAAAGTGGGAACATCAGGAACATAGCGGGAACATCAGGAACAAAACAGAAACATTGGGAACAAAGCGGGAACAAAGCGGGAACAAAACGGGAACATCGGGAACAAAGCGGGAACATCGGGAACAAAGCGGGAACATCGGGAACAAATCGGGAACAAAGCGGGAACACGAGGAACAAAGCAATGTTTGTATGAATTAATAATAAGGTGCACTAACGTGCAGGTAAAACTAAAATATGTAGGTGTAGAACCAACCCCCACTTGGCGCCTCAGAAAAGCGTGGGACACTTTTACATACTGTTTGTTGTTATGTGTTTTGTACACTTTTTAAAACAGTAGCGGGACACTTTTGTAGGTCGAATTTTGCTGTGTTTGTGTACCAGAACACATTTGTATAACGTTCTTTGTTATGCGTTTGTGTACCCTGTCTAAAACAATAAGGGTCCAAGGTTTCATAGTAGTATTTTTCTATGCGTTTGTGTACCAGGACACTTTTGTATAACGTTCTTTGATATGCATTTGCGAACCAGGACACTTCTGGATAAGTTTTGTTGTTATGCCTTTGCATACCCCTGTCTCAAACAATAAGAAGACATTGTTGCATAATGGAAGTTGATGCGTTTGTGAACTAGGACACTTTTGCATAGCGTTTGTTGTTCCATAAAGTTTTGAAATTATTTTTCTTGTATCATGTTGTGATCGTTCGTTCCCGTATGAACTCTTGGGCTGTAACCATGTTCAATTCTTGTTGCTTGCTTGATTGAAAATTCTTGGTAATGTAATTGTCAAACACAATGATCGATTCTTTCGCATTCAATGCAGGAAATGGTGTAATTGCTCTAAGCAGGTTGCTTGCCAGATAATCGCCCCATGTTTTTGCAGGCTTTGAAGCTCTTATGACGCTCATGGCATCATAAATGCATGCTGCCTTATGAGGTGGAGACTCGATAAGTACATCTGCTTGCTCCATGAAATACAGGGTGGCCCAAAAAGGGACCCCAAACTTAATAGTTTATAAATAATTTTTTCTTAAGTAGGAATTTCATGAAATTTATACTACATGATATTCAACTCAAGTGAGATATTTGTTGGAAATATTGTGATTATATAGGCTAGCATCTATGAATAAATCGACTTTAGAACTTTTCTGTCCAAAAACATACTGTAACGAAATATGCAACTTTATATCCTTACCCAACAAAACAGGAAAATCAATAATTCATTCTTTCAGTCAAATGATATGTTCAAATGTCCTTCATCCCGCCCAATACACTTCTCTAATACGACTGTTGCATAACAGTTTTCTATTCGTTTGTGCACCAGGACATTTTTGCTTAGCGTTTGTTGCTATGCGTTTGCGTTTCCTATCTAGAACAATATGGCGACACTTTTGTTATCGAATTTTTCCAAGTGTTTGTGAATCAGGACACGTCTGCCTAAGGTTTGTTGCTATGCATTTGCACACCTTGTCTAAAACAATAGGAAGTCACTTTGGCATAGCAGAGATTTCTCTATGCCTTTGTGAACCAGGACACTTTTGCAAGAGGTATTCTGATATGCCTTTGTGTACCCTGTGTAAAGCAATAAGAGGAACTTTTTGCATAGCCAAAATTCTTTTTGTTTGTGTACTGGGACTCTTCTGCATAAGGTTTTTAACTTACTTAACACACTTAAGCATTACAGAGATTTTCTATGCGTTTGTGTACCAGGAAACCCTTGTATAACGTTTGCTGTTATGCTTCTGCGTACCCTCACTCCGTACAACGTGATGTGCAGTAGCGTGGAGGATGCGCAGTATTGTAGAGGGTGCCAATACAGCGTGGAGGGATATCATCAGTATAGTGTAGGGTGCCAATACAACGTGGAGGGTTATCATCAGTACACCGGAGGGTGTACGAAATTTAGGTGCAGCCTCGTTTTGATTTATATATTTTTTATTTTTGTGGTGACCGGACGGTTGGGGTCAGGCGGTCAGCAATGTTGTGGTTGCCGTTTGAAGAATATAAAGAAGAGGAAAAGACTCTGAAGGGACACTCTGAACACTCTGAAGAAATATACCAGAAAAGGATCTTCAATTTTGAACAGAAAGTTTGAATCTTGAAATATCTCTGAACTGAAATCTGAACTTAACCTTGAAGGAATCGAATCTTATTTTATTGCTGAACTCTGAACTCTGAATTCAATGAATTAGATTATTCATATTGAGCATGGAAATTCCTCAGGTGACCTCGTTGATATTTTGTAGTCGAGTTGTTAATTGATATTTTTGTATATGGTTTTTTAAGCATTTACTATTTTTCACTTCTGTCTTTTTTATTACTGAAAAAATACAGTCCTCTATAACGTAGTCGAACCTTCGGGTTTATTCTCACCTGGGAGCTATAGAGCAGCAATACAACAAGAATTGCTGTCTCTATATCTTGACTCGAACCTCAGCAGGCTTAATTCTTTACAGAGGGTGCCAATGCAATGTGGAGGGTTATCATCAGTACAGTGGAGGGCTATCAGTAGGTCTGAAGTCGAAGTTGTGGATTAAGTCTAAAGATTTAGGGATCCAAATTGATAAATATCTATCCTGGGAAGATCATACCCTTTTATGCGTAATAAGGTTTCTCTTAATGGAATAAAAAACATAATGGCTGTTGTGCATCACGCATTTTTCATCGCTCTCGTTTTTGTTATCTGTTTCCGAATCAGAAAGGCTGCTTTCGTCTCCAGTGGTAGCTTATATTTAAATCACTATGACGAAGACGTAAGCAAGGTCGGAGAGACGTACATTTTCTCTAGCTTATGGCAGTCAAGAGGTGGCAGATTCAATTTTGCTGTAAGATGTTCAAACTCGACCTTTTTAGGCCTATTGTTGTTGTTGTGTGGAGACGTTGAGCCCTGCCCGGGACCAAGTCAAAATACGAGATTTAACCCGGAACTGGAAAAGCTTACTTCCAAAAAAGGAGTCAAGATATTTCACCATAATGTGCGTGGCCTGTCATCAAATTTTGACCATATTGTTGAGATGTTGAAAAGTTTCCCGAATATGGATGTATTAACATTGAGCGAGACACACCTACAATATGGAAAGACGGACGAGGACCCTGAGACACTGTATTCTATACCTGGATATTCAGTTGTAAACAAACCGAGGAAGTCAGGGAAAGGGGGAGGAGTAGCAGCGTACATCTCGAACAAAATGACTTACAATAGGCGGTTTGATATTGAAAATGACGACATAGAATGCATTTGGCTTGAAATGAAACCAATAAAATCAAGCTCTTATTTACTTGGCGTTATTTATCGACCGCCAGATTCATCGAAACACCTGCCAAGAAATTTTAACAATTCTTTTGATGAAATGTTAAAAAAGTCATGCGAGTTGTCATTGGAAACGATACTTATTGGAGATGTAAATGTGAATTATCTAGCCTCTGGGGACGGAAAGGATCTCAAATCTATTATCAGCTCAGCAGGTTTAAAGCAAATTATTCAAAAGGCGACCAGAATTTGCAACACAACAAAAACGCTTATTGACATCATTGCGACAAATAGCACTGCCACGATCGTATACCATGACGTCATCCCAACAGGTATTGGGGATCATGACATGGTAGGATGCGTCAGAAAAATTAATTCGACAAAATTCAAACCAAGACTGATCAAGTGTCGAGACTTGATAAGCATGCCCCTAGAATAATGAAGAAAGTTAGGGGGAAATTAGCGCCCTGGCTAACTGAGGACGTAAAGAAGCTTATGAATGAAAGAGACAAGCTTCTCCGCAAGTCTAGGAAATCACCGCACACGGAGTTCTATAAAGCAGAGTATAAGCATAAGCGAAATGCAGTGAATAT
Source organism: Chrysaora quinquecirrha (assembly GCA_014526335.1). Lineage (NCBI taxonomy): Eukaryota > Metazoa > Cnidaria > Scyphozoa > Semaeostomeae > Pelagiidae > Chrysaora > Chrysaora quinquecirrha. The sequence goes on along the minus strand of JACTAT010000274.1, from coordinate 34,814 downwards.
TGCTATAAGACGTGCAAAGGCATCGTACTATCAAGATCTATTACAGGAAAACTCAACCGGCGACCCAAGCAAATTTTGGAAGACTGTAAAATCGATATATCCAGGAAAAGCAAAGAGTCCAAGCAACAGCCAAGTATTTGAAATTGATGGAAAAGAATCAAGCGACCAAACCGATATTTCAAATGGTTTCTGTTCGTTTTTTATGAACGTTGTTGCATCTTTGAAGCAAAAATCAATTTTGCTGAAAGACTTTGCATGGCAGTTTCCTGCTCCCATCACAAAGAGAACAACCAGTGTGTTTAAATTTCAATTTGTAACAAATATAGAAGTAGAAAAGATCATTAAATCCATAAAGCGATCAAAAGCAACTGGAATTGATGATCTCCCACCAGGTCTCGTAAAAGATGCTGCAGACGTACTTTCAGTGCCTCTTTCTCATATGATAAATTTGTCTCTTGACACTGGCCAATTTCCACAGGAATGGAAAGCGGCCAAAATCATCCCTTTGCATAAGTCAGGATCGACAACGAACTTTGATAACTATAGACCAATATCCGTTCTACCTATAGTATCAAAAGTAATAGGGAAGATTGTACAGAAACAGTTGATGAAATTTTTAGATGAAAATAAACTACTTTCTACAAGGCAGTTTGGCTTCAGAGCAAAAATGTCGACAGAACTAGCAGCTACGTTGTTGCTAGATGATATCAGGAAAAGCGTGGACAAAGGGCAACTAGTAGGCGCTGTGTTTGTTGATCTTAGCAAGGCCTTTGACACCATCAGCCATTCCAAATTGTTGACCAAGCTTCCATCATATGGCATTAACGGCAAAGAACTTACCTGGTTTGAAGATTACTTGTTTAATCGGTCAGCACAAGTGAGCTACAATGACGTACTATCCGAAGCTCAACATTTAAATTCGGTGTCCCTCAGGGCTCAATCCTTGGACCGCTACTCTTCGTTTTATTCTTCAACGACATAACCGACGTAATTGAGACAAACATTATCAAATATGCTGATGATACGGTTATCTACTTTGCGGATAAGGATGTCACAAATCTGAGCAAAAGCCTCACAAATGAAATGACAAAGCTTGAAAAATGGATGGACGATAATGAACTCATTCTAAATACGAAGAAAGGAAAACAGAGGTGCTAGTTTTGGGACTGCCCAGCGTCTGAAGCGACAGAGTGATGAAATATGTGTTCGCTACAAAGGGACGAAAATCAATAATACTACTTCGTACAGATATTTGGGAGTGGAAATCGATTCATCTTTAAATCTAAACACCAACTTTGAGCTTTGTTATAAACGAGCTTCTGGCAGATTACGCCTACTATCGAAGCTAAGATGTTTCTTAGACAGCACAACGGCTTGTACACTTTATCGCTCTATGATTATACCTATTGTGACATATTGTGGAATCTTAAATCTGAAACTGACAACTGGCCAGTCGAGAAAGTTATCTGCTCTCCATGACCGTGCTTTAAGAATAATTGGCGTGAAATCTAAGGAATGCAGTGTCCTGTCACCTGAAAAATCGAATGTGAAACGAGCATGTATCCTGGTGCATAACATCTTGAATAAAGATGTGTGTGATGCCTTGAAGAGTCACTTCTTAACACATGCACATATCAAGACCACAAGAAACAATAAATGCCTAGCCACTTTGCCAAACATCAGAACTGAATATGCGCGAAAGGGATTTTATTACATGGGTGCAAAGTTGTACAACGATTTGCCTAAAGATTTAAGAATTGCCGAAAACAAACGAGATTTTAAGGAGGGACTGGACTTATTTTTAAAACCGAAATAACTTTATAAAATAAATTAAGCTTTTTAAAAATCATTATGGACTTTTATCGTGATATTTATTCATAGTTAAACAATTGTAAATTAGGTTTTAATATTTCTTTTCTTTTCTTTTTAAGCAGGACAGGCATTGAAAACAGCGATAGCTTTTTTTGTTGAAGCTTTAATCCTGTTAAAATATTCGTATTATTTATTATATATTATTATTCAACCCTTATTAAATAATAATAGAAAATGAATATTATCAGTAACGTTGAGGGATATCATCATGTTGGTGGAGGATGCGGAGTATCGTGGAGGGTTATCATCAGTATGGTGGAGTGCTATCATTTGTAACGTGGAGGGATATCTTCAGTACAGCAGAGGGTGCCAAAGCAACGTTGAGGGATATCATCATGTAAGTGGAGGATGCGGAGTATCGTGGAGGGTTATCATCAGTTTAGTGGAGGGATATCATTTTTAACGTGGAGGGATATCATCATGTAAGTGGAGGATGCGGAGTATCGTGGAGGGTTATCATCAGTATGGTGGAGGGCTATCATTTGTAACGTGGAGGGATATCTTCAGTACAGCGGAGGGTGCCAATGCAACGTAGAGGGTTATCATCATGAAAGTTGAGGATGCGGAGTATCGTGGAGGGTTATCATCAGTACAATGGAGGGTAGCGACGAATACTGAAATGTTGTATGGAAATTGCATGGACGATAGAGAGGATATGGCCTATTCCAATAGTCACAAACTCTGCTTGTTTTGTATTTGACGAAATGGTCGATTTTGCCTCGATGCAACAACGAAGAAGGCCACAGGGAATGTAAGTGAAGCAATATGATTGTTCTTCCGTAAAACAAGATGAGTCACCTGTTTTAATTGAAACAAGAAGCCGAACGGCTTCAACACGGTAGCAACAGAATAGGAAATAATACATAACCTCTCCTTTAAGAGTCCGAATGAATGTATGAGAATAGGAAATATTTAACAAATCAACAAAACATGTATATCATACTCATTCAATACAGTACACTTAATGTGATTGTGAACAGAACAATGAATGTAAGTTATTAATAAGTAATTAATAAACATTTATAAGTGAAAATCTCCAGTACCAATGAAGCAAGCCTTAAGAATGGAACAAAGCATATGTTGATGGTTCATGTATTAGCCCTCAGGAGGACGAAATTGAAACATGCTACTGTAGCATATAGTAATATAGTAATGTGCTTATTTGGGGATGGAATTATGGGACGTTTTTACAAAATTTTTGGAAGTTAAGAAAGCAAAGTTGCCTATTTGGTACTTCAGAGTATGTAACAACAGAAAAAAGTTTCGAGATAATTTTATGTTTAGTTAAGATTATAGAAATAAGAGAAAAATCAACAGTTTTCATACATTTTGGTTATAACTTTTCTAGAATTATATCCAAAATCTATCTGTTCTAAATAAAGCAGTTTTTCTACGAAATCATCGATTTTTATCGGTATTCTGCCATAATATCTTGTTTGAAAAACTCAACAGCAACTTCAAGTGGTACACTTTTTTTTAATAAGCAACTGGACTTTGGTCCAGCCCTCAAGAGTTGCTTAACACATTTGGTATTTCAGCCCCCGCAGAAAGACTGGTAGCCCCCCCCCCCCCACTCCCTCAAAATCCCTTATTTTGGCTCTTTTCTTGCTTTTAAATATACGGGACAAATTTGCAAGGATGTAAAGTATAAAAAAAGTTATTTCACCAAAAATTTAACAACATCTCAGCCCTAGTTGCTTATTGACCGGTTGCTTATTAAAAAAAGAGAGTATCAATTCAACACCATCACAGTCCAAAACAGCTTCAAAGCAGGATATACAATTTTCAGGCTTCATCATTCTTCGTGAACAGTTTGAACATCTGACCAGTTTCACCTGCCATGCGTCAAACATAAGCTAGACAATAGAATCCATTGTATGAGGACTTTTGTTTCTGCGGAAAATACACGTCTCAGCATGGGTTGCAGGAGTCGTGGAATTTTGAATTAAAAAGAACTTTTGATCCATAAATTGTCTATTTTGTATATCTCTCTCTGTATTCTGCTGCGAGGGCGCCATGTTGTGCTTGCCCGTGCCTGATTGACGTGGGATTAAGCAATCATGTCACTCAAAATGTAAGTTGAAACCTCTTCAGTTCCTAAATATCACATGGGTAAGACAAACTTCAACTTGCTGGTTTCAGCTTTCTCCAGATGCTCGTAACACAAGAACAATGGTGTGTCATAGGTGTGACGTCACACCTATGACACTGGAAAGTGAGCTTTGGTTCCGAAAGACGGGGGTGGCAAAATGAGAAACCTTTTTGTGGCTATATGAAAGGAGGCTTCTCAGTGCGGGATTTTCAAATGTTTTTAACGGACTTGTTGTTAGAACTTGCTTGTGATGGACCCATCAAGAAGCTATCTCCAGTTTGCCTACAAGTGAGTTGCTTCAAATTCTCGAGTAATTTTACGAAATTGAACTATTTATGTGATCTTGCTCTTGATCCATAATTTAAAATCTTTAACATGTTAACAGAACCAGTGTTCATTTCCTAAGAAAACATTTAACCAATTTGATTTTATAGTTAGGCCTAGAAAACAAACCGCATGCAAGGATAAAGTATACATATGCTGTATTTTTATGCTTATTGATACTATTTTTCTCGATTCTCAGAGATCATATCAAATTAATAGAGGATTTATTCACTGTTGATGAGGGCAAAGTAATCGAGATCCATTTGGCCTATCAAAAATTCAAAGAGAAGGGAGAGGAACGAAAGATAGCTGTCTTGCACGAAGCACAATTTGGAAAACTGATTAAATTAATTTTTTCTGAGCAAGTTGTTATAACAGTAAATAGCAACATAAAATCACAGACATTATTTATAATATTATAATACATTTTATAATACAAAGCAAAGCTTCACATTTCCAAGCCAAAATTACCCTGCTAAACAATTCAAAATGTAAAAAGCAATTCATTACTGTAGATTTTATTAGTTGACCTGTACTTCTAAAATGTTATTGGACTTTTTGAGATTTTATTAGTAATCCTTCTCCTTAGTTCTCTTTCTTGTCGACAATTTGAAAGGACATGAACACATTATAATCATGTTTACGATGACCACGTTAGGTTGTTGAGGCCTTGTCTGCTCTCGCTTGTCAAAAAATCCTTTTCATGTCGTTTCCGTGAACCCCCGTACATCAGGAGACTTTGCCCCAGGATTGCTTGGGCATCCCTCTATTTCAAGTTGAGGAATGTTTCGAGCATGAGGAGAAAACGCGACGCTGGAAAAACAATAGAATCTATTGTTCCCAGTTCTCTTGTGTCTTACCCATGTGATATTTAGGAACTGAAGAGGTTTCAACTTACATTTTGAGTGACATGATTGCTTAATCCCACGTCAATCAGCCACGGGCAAGCATAACATGGCGCCCTCGCAGCAGAATACAGAGAGAGATATACAAAATAGACAATTTATGGATCAAAAGTTCTTTTTAATTCAAAATTCCACGACTCCTGCAACCCATGGTCTCAGGATGCCAATTTGTCATGCGTCAAGCATAAACTAGACAACAGAATCCATTGTATGAGGACTTTTGTTCCTGCGGGAAATACACGTCTCAGGACGCCAATTTGTTATGAGCTAGAAAACCATGAGCTAGAAAACCATGAGCTAGAAAACCATGGAAACTATTGTATTGAGAGCGGGGTTCTATCTTTTGGGCGCGGTTCGACTTTTCGATCCAGCTGGTTTTAAACACGTTATCAACCGTGAATAAACAGCATGAGAACCCGATTTGAAAACAGTTTTGTGATTTTTGTCATTTTCATCAAGCGTTGTTGTACATAAGTCGTCGTCGTTAAAACATCAAGCAAGTGTTTGTGTGCTAATACTTTTGACCAATTTGGAAAATTGCCGGTGTAACCTATGCCTTTCTTATGAAAATTTCGTTGATGCAACAGCATATACTCAGCTAATCGAAACTTTTTTCTGCAGCCCTTTACTGTGCATGAAATTTCATGATTTTCTTGAACAATCTTGAAGTGCCTTCTGAGATCGGCCCTGTCTCTATAAACTTCTGTACATGGAAAAAGGTAACATGCCTTCTAAGAGCATCGTTTCTCTTAAATCTCTTATCGCATCCTGGGCTTTGCAGAGCAACACTTCTCACTGATCTTCAATTGCTTTTCCTGAGCTTTTTGTGAGAGATTCACTAGCTCCACTGTATGATAATGGTGCTTGGCTCTGAGACGTATTGGCATGTGTCGATACAGTTGAACAATTCGAGGCTGAATGAGAGAAACGTTGAATCACTGTCATTTGTTTCTATGCGCCTTTTCAATTCTGTGTATATCTTATATTCAGCTGATATTGAATCACTATATGTATCATCCTGTTGGGCATAATCAAAATATTCTTCCTGCCCCAGAGGTTCTGCAATTGTTTGTCCCTTTTCGTCATTATTACTCAGTAAAGTGGAAGGATAACATCAGTACAGTGGATGGATAACATGATGCGTGTGGGGGGATAACATTGAGTACAGTGGAGGCTGTTTAGTACAGCGGAGGGATAACATCAGTATAGTGGAGGGATAACATGATGCGTATTGGGGGATAACACCAGTACAGTGGAAGCTATTCAATACTGTGGAGGAATGCTGAGCAGGTGGACCAATATAGTTTGGTTTTGAAGGAGACGAGTCGTGGCAGTTCCTTATCGTTATACTGTAGTTCAGACGTTCAGGTCAGAGAAAAGATTTGTTGTGATTAGGTTTAATTAAGAAAATGAGAAACGTTTTAGGAATTTATAGACTTTGTCAAGAGTTTAAACTTAGTATTACCAAGCTGTATTATATTTCGTCACTTTTTGCCAGTAATTTTTCGTCGTGTATCTGGATGTATCTATTGCTGTTTGTTTGCTGAAATCAATTGTTTGCGTGTGGGCTTTCTCGGGTGCAGAATTTTTTTGAAACAAGCCAAAAAAGAAGTAAGATCGATTTGAGGGAATTTGGAAACCTTTAGAGATGATGAGAAGTAAATAGACTCATTTTTTTACAAAGAAACTAATAAATGTTATTAGAAACAACTACAGAAGCCGTTTTCCTGAAAATCTAGAAACTCTATTATGATGGACTAGAAGAGCACCTCAAATCTAAGAAACTATTTTTTTCTGCGTCTTTAATATCAGTCATAACAATTTTTTTATTCTAACATTGAAGACTACACTTGTGTGGGCCCTTTCCCAGCCAGAGTCCAGAAAAAGCTACGGTTTCACGGCTGCCAGCCGGAGGAAGGTTTTGCTTGCTTATGTCATTTTTGAGGAAGGTATTTTCATAAAAAAATCTAGTTCGAGGAAAATTGTCAGTTAATTGACATTGACATTTGACTGAGGAAGGTTGCTAGATACATGATTAAACTTTGTACATATTACATATCAAATTTTTCTCAAAAATGCAGTGTAAATCATGGAGTTCATAGCCCTATTGACTTTCACAGCAATACAATGGCATAACATATGACTGTCTGATGGGTTTATATTTGGAGGGCTATGACCTTTACAGTATGGATCAGACATTTTCCCTGTTCTCAATTGATGTCTTAACCATAGTTATTACCATATTTCCTCAGGTTTTAAGCCATTTAAATATATGTCCATCTAATAGATAGTATGTAGTAATGTTATTTCATTTTTCTATTGCTTTGCAAGTCAAACGTGTCATTGAAATTCCATATGGTAATGTCTTTTCTTGGTCTCCCCATTCGCCATTTTGCATTCATGTCAGCCTCTTATTGGCATATGGAAACGAGGGGATTTTCAGCGGGAAATATCGAGACGAGGGACGTTGGGACCAGGGACAGAAGTAACGCGTGGAAGAGGCGGGGGGGGCACTAATTTTATGAAATGAGGAAGGTTTAACTTGCAGAATTGACAGCCGGAGGAAGGTTTGACCTTGTGTGGGCCATCCTTAGTACCAAAAAACCAAGTCGAAATTTCTCTATGACCTACTTTTCAATTTTTTTTGAAACGTCTATTCAGATCCATTTCAAGGTCCTGCAAGAATGATTTCAAGCGGAATCCAAATTTCAGAAGGACTTTTGTAAGCAAGGTCAGTAGGGGAAGAAATGCATTGCTTGTTTTACTCAGATTGTCTGATGTCATCAAATGTGGATTCTAGGACCGTCAAATGTAGGCAAATGTAGCACCATCAAATGTAGAACCATCAAATGTAGCACCATAAAATGTAGAACGATTTTTCTGGACTCTGGTGAGGATTCAAGCTCGTGTTTGTGCAAGAAAACAACGTTCCTAATATTCCATCACTGCGGACTGTAATCGCGCCCGGATGGTACTCATTTTCCCCATCGCGAAATTTTCAAGGCCATTGCTTAATGCATGGCCAGTCGCAGGGCATCTTTTAAGGATTTACGACTGGTGGGGCAAAATTGTATGGGGCCCGGGACCCATGTAGAAATTTAGACTTTGAATATTTTTTAGCCTCGTTTCTGTGTCGTGATGTCATTGTCATGTGTTCGTAAAGTCTTGTGATCTGTGTCTTTTATCTTGCTTGGAAAATTCTCTCTTGAAATGTACTCTTTTGAACGCTCTCAGTTGATGTCGAAATCTAATCTATTGAATTAACTTTGGAGGTATGTTATGTTATGTTATTATAGAATTCGTGATAGTATTTAGTAATTATACACAGAAAATTATACAGTCCTCTCTGAACAGAGTTATCCGTTACGAAGTTCTTTCAAAGAAAAGAACTATATAAACTTTGGTGAATGCCAAAATTCTACATTTGGTCCAACAGAACCGGATCTCAAAATTTGATTATTTGATTCTCATTGCTCAAAAAAATGTCTGTGACTGATCAAGAGCTGAGCAAAAAGAAAAGGATAAGGGCAGGCCATCGTGGTCATGTCACGAAACTTTTTACAGATTCCGAAGCATTAATTGAAAATGAAAACCCTTCTAGTGTCGACGTTGAGGTGTAAGTATAATAAGTTTGGAGGAAAAACTTGACCTGCTAAGGAAATTGGACGATGAACTTTTATTATTAATAAACGAAGATGAAATTCCAAATCAAATTATGGAATGTGAGCAACTGCGATGGGAAATAAGAAGATATATTTCTAAATTAAAAAGAACGAGAAATGAAAATCAAACTGAAACTGTGTCGAATGTTTCTTCTCCCATGTTGTTAAATCCTAATTCTGCAGCTGCTGCGACTAACTTCCAAACATCTCGCTTGCCTAAACTGCAATTAGAAAAATACAACGGGGATCCTAAAAAATGGCAGGAATGGTGGGATTCCTTTGAGTCTGCGATCGATCGAAATACGTCTCTACAGCCGGTTGACAAACTGAAATATCTAAGATCGTTAGTAGAGGGCCCTGCAGCAGCCACGATTTCGGGTTTGAAACTTACTTCAGCAAATTATAAGGAAGCCGTAGAACTTTTGAAAGATCGATTTGCGCAAAAACAAGTAATAATCAATTCGCACATGGAAGCCCTTCTCAAAATGAGCCCTGAAATACCATCTATAAAAGATATCAAAGGTTTAAGGCGCATATTTGATAACATTGAAACAAATATTCGTAGTCTACAATCTATGGGGGTTGATTCTGAACAGTATGGAACTCTTTTGATTCCTGTGATTATGTCTAAGATACCTGATGAAATTCGATTGAGTATTACAAAATCGCTTAAAAAGGAGGATTGGAAATTAGACAAAATTATTGAACTGTTTAAAACCGAACTAGAAGCCAGAGAACTTTGTTCACAAGTGAATATAACGAGCATAAATCCTCCAGCACGAAATTCTCAACCTCGAGGAATTTCCGCCCCAACAACATCAGCCCTTTTTACGAACGGGGGTTCTGTTACATGCACGTTTTGCAAAGGTTCACACCCATCAGTGAAATGCACAATTGTTACAAATATTAGCGCGCGAAAAGATTGTCTTAGAAAACAAGGCCGTTGTTTTACATGTCTTAAAAAATCACACGTCGCGCGGGAATGTCAAAGCAGAATTCAATGTTACATATGCAGCAAACGCCACCATGCCAGTGTTTGCGACCAGAACACCCCCGGTTTTTCTGGAACCTCAAACTCACAGAATAATTCACAAAATAACTCACATGACAATAATTCTTCTCGAAATTCGAATCAAAGGCAATTTTCAACAGCACAGTCGGCTGTCAACAACCAAAATTCTCCGGCGCCTCACAATATTGGCCCTACTGCGACTACAATGTTTGTTGACGCAAAAAACTCTGTCTTACTTCAAACAGCAAAGGCCTTCATTTCGGCGGCTTTCAGCCCTCAGCATTCCATTGTTTCAAGAATTATTTTCGATTTAGGAAGCCAGAAGTCTTACATTTCGAAGCGGCTAAAGGACTCTCTAGTCCTACCCACCTTTGGACGAGAAACTCTATCAATAAAAACTTTTGGTTCCGACGAAAGCACTCTAAAGGCGTATGATCTATCTCAAATCTGCATTAGAAGCCCCTACAGTGGTTTGAATCTTTATGTGAATGCTTACGTAGTTCCTCTTGTCTGTGCGCCTCTGAACAACCAGCCTATTCGTCAAGCCGTCAGCCGGTATCCGCAATTCTCTAATTTGCCCTTGGCCGACAATAATTCTGACACAGAAAACGAAAGAGAGATTGATGTATTAATTGGTGCGGATTACTATTGGCATTTCATGACCGGCAGATGCGTACGGGGGGAGCATGGCCCTGTGGCACTCGAAACAACTCTAGGCTGGGTCTTGTCAGGCCCTGTACCTCTCGACCCAAGCGATGCGACAACACAAGCTAATCTCACTCAGACGCATGTTTTAAGAGTAGGTGTAGAACAGAAATCTCAAGACGACTCTTTAGAATCACAGATATCCAAATTTTGGGAACTAGAAGGCTTGGGAATTTCGAAAGATGAAGACTCAGTATATGAAAACTTTACTGATGAAATCCAATTTGCAAATGGAAGATATGAGGTCAAACTCCCATGGAAACAGCAACATCCACTATTACCAGACAACTATACGTTAAGTTTCAACCGACTTGAAAGTCTAAAGAAGAGATTGAAATCAAATCCTGAAACTCTGAAAAAATACGACGCTATCATCACTGATCAGTTGAAGAAAGGGATAATAGAGAAAGTATCTCCTGCACAAGAGTCTCCATTGGGCAAAACAAACTACATCCCTCACCAGCCAGTGATCAAACGAGACAGAGACACTACGAAACTACGCGTGGTCTACGATGCGTCAGCAAAGACCGGACCTGGACCTTCTTTGAATGAATGTCTATATCCAGGCCCTTGTTTATTGCACAATGTTGTAGAAATATTGACTAGACTCAGATTACACCGATATGCTCTCGTAGCTGACATCGAGAAAGCCTTCTTAATGATTTCAATAGACGCCAGCCACAGAGATGTTTTGCGCTTTTTGTGGTATGACGATATCAACAAAGAAGAGCCTAACATCACTACCTACAGATTCTGTCGAGTTGTTTTTGGTCTAACATGCAGCCCTTTTTTACTGAATGCAACCTTGAAACACCATGTTAATCTATACGAAAACTCATATCCTGGAATATGTGAGAATATATTAAACTCTTTGTATGTTGACGATCTAAACAGTGGGAGTTACACAGAAGAAGAAGGTCTTGAAATATATGATGTGGCAAGAAAAATAATGTTTGATGGAGGCTTCAACCTTCGAAAATGGAGAACGAATTCTGAAATCTTACAGCAGAAAATCAATGATAGTGAAGAAAAACTCTCATCTAATCAAGGGAAAGAACATCAAGAAACTTACGCCAAATCTACCATTGGGAAGAATTCTGAATTATGCTCAACAGAACAGAAAGTACTTGGTTTGATCTGGAATTATCATGACGATAATCTTGTATTCAAGCTCTGGGAAATAACCGAAAACATGTCAGATCAGTCTGATACAAAGAGAAATGTCTTAAAGACGATGGCAAAGGTATTTGATCCGTTAGGTCTAATTACACCAATCACAACGCCAATGAAAGTATTGTTTCAATCAATATGTAAGACAAAGATCGACTGGGATGAACCACTACCAGCAGAATTAAAGCAAGTATGGTACAAATGGATATCAGATTGCAATAAAATGAATGAACTGAAAATTCCGCGATACTATTTTCATCAATTAAACGAAAGGCCAGTGACTGTTCAGTTGCACGGTTTTGTGACAGCTCTCAAAATGCATATGCAGCAGCGGTTTATATAAGAATTGAAGCGGAAGATAAAGTTGCAGTCAATTTGGTTATGTCGAAAACCAGAGTTGCCCCAATCAAGAAATTAACAATACCTAGACTTGAACTACTTTCGTGTTTGATTTTGGCAAGATTAATTGACAGCGTAAAGAAATCACTAGAGCCTGTTGTAAATATTTCGAAGATAAATTACTGGTCTGATTCAGTGACAGCTTTGTATTGGATATGTGGAATCACTAAGGAATGGAAACTATTTGTGGAAAATAGAGTACAAGAAATCCGAAGTCTTACGAAACCAGAGCAGTGGTCACACTGTCCTGGAACTGAGAATCCTGCAGATTTGCCAACACGTGGTACCACACCATCACAACTGATGGAAAACAAGAATTGGTGGCATGGACCCAATTGGCTTAGGAAGGATGAAGAAACGTGGCCGAAATTGAAAAATGTGTCAAACACTCCAAAGGAATGCGAGGAAGAATTTCGAAGAGATATAGAGATCATTCAACATGAGAATTCGACGCTTCTTACAACGATGCAACCTACGAACACACTATCTCTACAAGAAATAATTCGACTGGAAAACTTCAGCAGTCTGCAACGTCTTTATCGTGTAACGGCGTATGTTCAACGTTTTATTCGAAATTGTCGAAACAAGAAAGGGATTCACGGAGAAATTACAACCGAAGAATTAACTAACGCAGAAACACTTTGGATCAAATTCTCGCAACAAGAGATCTCCGATGCTACAAAGCAACGATTAAAATATCAACTCGGTATTTTTCATGATGATAAAGGTATCATTCGATGTGGTGGACGGTTACGAAATGTAGAAGCTACATATGAGTTCAAATTTCCAGCTCTTTTACCACGAAACAGTCTCCTCACAGAGTTGATAATAAAGGATTGTCATCAACGTGTCTACCACAACGGTGTGAAAGAAACATTATTGGAATTAAGATCTCGCTTTTGGGTAACCAAAGGACGACAAAGAGTTAAAAGTATTCTCAAGAGTTGTTTCAAATGTAAGAAAATTCAAGGTCAGTCTTATGGAATTCCTTCTACAGCAGATCTACCATCTTTTCGTGTAGCAGATTGTCCTGCATTTAGCTCTGTCGGCGTCGATTTCGCAGGTCCTTTATATGTACGAAAGAACAATGACAAAGATTGTAAAGATATGCGAAAAATCTACATTGCATTGTTCACATGTGCGACTTCAAGAGCTACACACCTCGAATTGGTAGACGATTTAGATACAGATAGTTTCTTGCGTTGTTTCAGAAGATTTGTAGGAAGAAGAGGACTTCCTTCTTTGATAGTGTCTGATAATGCGAAAACATTTAAATCTACTTCTCGTCGTTTAACTTCACTGTTTGATCTTGTCGAAGTCACGTCTTATCTCTCGCAGCATAAGATAAATTGGCGTTATAATCTTGCTAAGGCCCCATGGTGGGGTGGATTTTTTGAGAGACTTGTCAAAAGTGTCAAGCTATGTTTGAAGAAAGTCGTCGGGAACGCGAAGTTGAGTCTGGATGAATTGCAAACCACCGTTGTTGAAGTCGAAGCTATCTTGAACTCTCGACCATTAACTCATATTTATCCTGATAATATTGAGGAACCTTTAACGCCATCGCACCTCGTAATAGGAAGGCGTTTATTGCCGCTGCCAAGTTATCACAAAGAAACAGATACTGAATTCAACGCAAAGAAGGACGTCGAAAAACGAGCAAAGTATCTTGATACTGTATTAAGCCATTTTCACGCCAGGTGGAAGAATGAATATTTGTCTTCTCTTAGAGAATTTCATCGAAACGTCAACAAAAAGGCTAACTTACCGGTGATAAAAGAAGGTGACGTTGTATCAGTTATGAACGAAAATAAATCGAATAGAAATTTATGGCGTTTAGGACTCGTGAAATCTCTCATCAGAGGAGCAGATAATGAGATTCGCGGAGCGACGATTCGAATGAGTAATGGAAACGAATTATCAAGACCACTTCAGAAATTATTTCCTTTGGAAGTTACTGCTGATCAAGATGTAAAAGAAGTAGAAGAGAAGAACTCCAACAATTCAAATACAGAATCAGAAACGAAGAACTTGAATCAACGAACGAGAAGAACTGCTACGATCTTAGCAGATGAAAAAAGACATCTTATTGACCAGTTTTATAACTGAGATAAGGGACTCATAACTGGTCAAGGGGGGAGTGTAGAAATTTAGACTTTGAATATTTTTAGCCTCGTTTCTGTGTCGTGATGTCATTGTCATGTGTTCGTAAAGTCTTGTGATCTGTGTCTTTTATCTTGCTTGGAAAATTCTCTCTTGAAATGTACTCTTTTGAACGCTCTCAGTTGATGCCGAAATCTAATCTATTGAATTAACTTTGGAGGTATGTTATGTTATGTTATTATAGAATTCGTGATAGTATTTAGTAATTATACACAGAAAATTATACAGTCCTCTCTGAACAGAGTTATCCGTTACGAAGTTCTTTCAAAGAAAAGAACTATATAAACTTTGGTGAATGCCAAAATTCTACAACCCATTAATATGCGGCTGCATGTAACTTGCACTAACCGCTTGACATACATCCTTACCACTGACAGCATCTGTGATGCACGTTTTGTGTACTCTCACATCTCACGGAACGGAATACCTGTCTACTCGTATTTGTTAGCCAATGACGCAGTGTTGTACCTAACTGGAAGAGGTACCTACAATGCATTATTCTAGGTAGTCCATGGGCATGCTCCCCGAGAAAATTTTTTGATAACCACACCTCTACATTGGCTTAGAATGGTTTTTTTGCATGCAAACAACCATTGATAATATTGTATCTTACAGCTGACACAACTCATTCCTTAAAATTGTGGATGAGGTCTTTGCCACTTTGCCACAGCAGCTTAGTTGCAATGTTGTATAGTGGACGGCCGAATCACCGAGTAGCAATTATTCTACAAGGCTTCTTGGGATGCTCCAGAAAATCTTTTGAAATTCAAGCCTCTAGATTGGCTTAAATTGGCCATTTTCAAATAAATCATTAATGAGGGATAATGCGGTAGGGAAGGGAGATTAAAGAACTTGGTTCTTTGGTAATGAGACCTTTTAACTAAAATACATTGTAGAGTAGTTATTCGTTCTACCAAAAAAGAATATTGTTTTGCTAAGACCAAACCAAACAGGGGCCCATCACTGGTGGGGCAAAACCAGGTTTTCACAGATGAGTACTGGGGCAGTCCGAGGGGCCTGGTGGGGCAAGTGCCCCACCACTCAGTACGTTAAAAGATGCCCTGATGCAAGTGTCCCTCTTTTCTTTCAGACGGTACGCAAACGCATAACAAAAAATGTTTAGCAAAAGTGTCCTAGTGCACAAATGCATAGAAAACATCTGTTATGCAAAATTGACTCCCTTTTGTTTCAGACAGGATATGCAAAAAAGTCATTATCTACAAACGCAAGGAAAATTTTTGCTATGCAAATGTTTCTCTTCATTGTTTTAAACAGGGTACCCAAAGGCATACCAATAAACCTCATGCAACTGTGTTCTGGTACACAAACGCATGGAAAAATTCTACTTTGCAAATGTGGACCCCTATTGTTTTAGACAGGCAAATGCATAGCAAAAACCGTTTTGAAAAGTGCCCTGGTACACAAACGCAGGTATAAAAAGTGTCCAACTATTGATTTAGAGAGTGTACGCAAACACATAGCAACAAATTATGCAAAAGTGACCTGATTCACAAACGCATAGAAAAATACTAATTTGCAAGTGACCGTCTATCGTTTTAGACAGGGTACACAAACGCATAACAAAAAATGTTTTTCCAAAATGTCCTGGTATACATGCGCAAAGAAAAATTTGACTTGCAAAACTGTCCCCCTTGTGTTTTATACAAGGTACTCAAACACATAACAAATCATTATGCAAAAGTGTCCTGGTTCACAACCAACCAACCAACATTTAAGAAACGAAGTACTTGTATCCTATTTGTATCCTGTTGAGGTTTCTAGAAAGTAAGATTAAAGCCCGAAAAGGAGAAAGGCTCGACGGTTGTTGATGAAACAGAAATATTTAGCCCCCGTCTTCGATTTACGATGATTAAGTTGATTAGATCATGTTTTACCCCCACCGTACTGAACATCCGCCACCGTGTTCAGAGATATACGGCAGGATGCTTCCCTACATTCATCACGGTGCCCCACCACAGGCATCATGGTGTCCCCTAACTGTACTGAATATCTGCCGCGGCAATCATGATATGACCCCACGTAGTCAACACCTCCATCCACACTCTGAGATACCTCTCCATGGCAATAATGAAATCCCCCACGGCAATCATTATATCCCCTCACTGTACTGAATACCTGCCGTGGCAATCATGATGTGACCCCACGTACTCAACACGCCCATCCACACTCTGAGATACCTCTCCATGGCAATAATGAAATCCCCCCACGGCAATCATTATATCCCCCACCGTACTCAACATCCGCCACGGCAATGATAATGTGATTCCACCGTACTGAACATCCGCCACCGTGTTCAGAGATATACGGCAGGATGCTTCCCTACATTCATCATGGTGCCCCACCACAGGCATTATGGTGTCCCCTAACTGTACTGAATATCTGCCGCGGCAATCATGATGTGACCCCACTTACTCAACACGCCAATCCACACTCTGAGATACCTCTCCATGGCAATAATGAAACCCCCACGGCAATCATGATATCCCCTCACTGGACTGAATATCTGCTGCGGCAATCATGATGTGACCCCACGTACTCAATACGCCCATCCACACTCTGAGATACCTCTCCATGGCAATAATGAAACCCCCCCACGGCAATCATGATATCCCCTCACTGGACTGAATATCTGCTGCGGCAATCATGATGTGACCCCACGTACTCAACACGCCCATCCACACTCTGAGATACCTCTCCATGGCAATAATGAAATCCCCCACGGAAATCATTATATCCCCCACCGTACTCAACATCCGCCACGGCAATCACAATGTGATCCCACCGTACTGAACATCCGCCACCGTGTTCAGAGATATACGGCAGGATGCTTCCCTACATTCATCATGGTGCCTCACCACAGGCATCATGGTATCCCCTTACTGTACTGAATATCTGCCGCGGAAATCATGATGTGACCCCACGTACTCAACACGCCCAACCACACTCTGAGATACCTCTCCATGGCAATAATGAACCCCCGCCACAGCAATCATGATATCCCCCACCGTACTCAACATCCGCCACGGCAATCATAATGTAATCCCACCGTACTGAATACCCGCTACCGTACTGCAAGATGCATCCCCACGGCAATCATGGTATCCCCCACCGTACTGAATATCTGCCGCCGTACTGCACATCAACCATCAACCCACCGTACTGCACAGACATTACAAGGGGTGGTAATGATTGATAAGTTCCGTTTGATATCACTGAGAAAGTGCAAGGTATTTCCGTGCCTCAGCTAGATTTATAACATGATTACGCATTTATGGACCAAATAGGTTGTAAGTGGCATATCAAAGGGGGGAGAGGAGATTAACCTCAGTTCAGCCAATGGCACAACTCCAAAAAATATCCAAAAACATTTTTGCCCAGAAATGTTGGTTGCAATTTACATAGAGATATCGTAGAGCAACACTTTCAACAAAAAAGGTGAGACAGCTACTATTGTATTTATATCTCTTAGTAGTCTTGTTCCTGATTATCTCTCAACATGGTCCACCAGAAACTCTAAGCGTAACTATTAACATTAGAAATGCCGGAACTGCTTCTATCATTCATGAGAACTAGTAATGGGCAGAAAACGTTTGGAATCTGGAATCAACATGCCCGCAAACCTCCTCTCAACCCTCTTTTAAAAACAAGATCAATAGTAATCAGTGGTAAATTGATATATAATATTATTAATGTTATTTATTATATTGTTCTGAATTCACTTGATTGAATTAGTGAAAATCAGTTTAACCGACGGGGCTACTTTGCATAAAAATTTCTAAATGGAATAAAAGAACATTATTGTTTCCTCGACTATGACCTTCTTCTTTGAGCTGCTAGACAAAACCAGCTTGTTTTTTTTAACTGTTAGAAAACGAGTTCAGAAGGAAGAAAGTATGATTATTGTCTAGTAAGAAGTATGAAAAATTATTTGAACCCGTGTTATTCCACTTTTATGTGGTAGAAAATGGTGGAAGCTGTCAGTTTCTTAGATTTCAAGCTCTGTTCTCCGAAGGGGCAGAATTCGCTTGAATTCTGCGCCATAGACAGGTTCTAAGGGTAGATTTGAAGGAGAAAGGTTCTGCAGCTCAGAAATGTGTAACATTGTCCTCTTCTGTTTTTTTCGAGGTTGAAAATGAATTACGGCCTTTTTTAAATGAATTTTCTCACTTTAGATGAATTTTCACAATTTGTAAAATATTTCCCTGAACCCAAAAGCTTCCAAAAATATAGAATCATTCCTCATATTTACAAAAAAACATCACTTGAGTCTCAAGTCACTCAACTTTTGACAAAACGCGAAGTTCCCTTTCTGCTCTTGCTCAGACCAAATATATTAGAGAAACTATGTTATACATATTTATGGTTTACCTTAAAAAAATCCGGTCCCATCATTATACAGGGAGTCCAGAAAAAAGGAACACGATAAAGAAACCTTTGTACCAAATTCACAATTTAATTTTTGAGCATGAAATTTGGTACTCATGGTTTTGAAGGAATGAGAATTATGCTGACATCACTTTGTATTGTTTTACTTGATGAGTAACACTAGCAAGAAACAAAACTTTTGATACAGCACATTTTTGGTTAACACAAAGAACAGTCAAATGTGTACTTCAAAAAAGCAAAACTCGCTAGAAACAATATTTTGTACATTTTTTTCGGTCTAAATCAATTATTTTCCAAACCTTTTGACTAAAGTAACCAATGCTTGTATCCAAAAACTCTTGTTGCAACTTGTCCCAGCAACAGAAAATCTTCAATTGCATGAGATGTGCATAAATTTGTATACATGCTTTATTTATCAATAGAATTCATTACAGCATATTTTCGTGAAGATGAAATATGAAAAATTATCCTCTTACTCGCATAAAAGTGTATGTGCGCAGTAAGCATCATGACAAAATTTTATTGGCCTTGAAGCTACGGTTCGCAAAGAAAAACAATTTCTAAAGCGGGCTCCTTTTTCTCGGAACACCCTGTGTATTAGGGTAGTCCCCTCACCCCTGACACAATCTTCGTACCACTGAAAACATCGATTTCGCTGAGTCGGGGGAATGGGATATGCGTCTTTTGGCGGCCCAGCATTTTTGGTGAGGATTGTAGAATTTTAGAAAAACTTTAACAATCAGTGAAAAGGTGTGTTAGTAGCAAATTCAAAGCAGCCTTTTACATTCATATAGCAATTATGCAACAGTTCTGCTTTATGCAAAATTATAAATCGTTTTAAATAAAAACTAATTTATTTTTTAATATCTGAGAGGCTCCTGGAATATTTAGAAGCCAAGCAACATTTTTCTGAAGTTGAAAACTGTTGTAGGATATTGCACGAAAAGAAGTGGTATTACGATAGACTTTGCCTTGCGTAACAGGAAGAGCATAGGTCATTCAACTCTATGGTTCCATAAAACTTACATCCATTAGTTTTGCACATTTGGCTGCGAGAAGGATTAACTGAAAAAACATTATCTGATTCAATATTCATTTTTTCAAGTTTATGAATAGCAGTCATGTCGTCAGACATTAAGCTCGCTTGGCCTTTTCCACTGAAATGTGAAATCTCTGAGTGTGCTGTAGGTTCGCGCGGTATTTTGGCGAATTTCGGTTCAAAAGGAGGCATTTTTTCGGGCAGTTCTCTTTGCGGTGCATTAAATGGTTGAGGAAATGATTCTTCTAAACTTGGATAAGGTGCAGTGGGTAACATTCGCTGGTTATTTCCAAATTTCGAAACTTCCGTAAAATGCCTATGGTTGCGCAGGGAAAATGAATCAGGAGTTGTAGACGGCCTTGAACTATCATCAGCGGTGATTATGTCAGAAAAGGAAATCAAATCAATTTCTCCACTAACAGCCTTTTCAGTAGATCTTTGCTCTGTATTCGATGCCAGCGGATCCAGATCACGACCTTTCATTATTTGCGTAGATCTTTCTTCTGTCAAGGATGGCAAATTATTACGCATCTCTTTAACAGAGTAATCTAGTTGCATTTTGTAACATCCAGAACACAAGTAATTATTAATTTCTGAACCAAAAAAGTTGCAGCCACGGTTAATGCATTTTCTGTCCTTAGATACACCTTTTTCAGGCATTATTCCACTGTTTATCCTTTGTTTAGATGATTCAATGTAATTCTTTATCATATTGTTATAGTATTTTGGTCTGTTTTGTAGATCTAGCTTTGCACAAAATAAGCTTGCAGAAGGTTGCTTCTTAACGAATTGCTTTAAGGGATTAGCATGTCCAGCAACTAATGTTGATATGTTTTCAAGTGCTTTAGTGACTGTGGGCCTGCTTTCCCTGCCTTGTTTATCAGGAACAGCAACAACTCTGTTGTTCAGCTTAACTACGTCTAAGTACATTGAAATAACTGATTGTTTATCGCTGTTTGTGAAATCAGGAAGCCTTAATTTTTCAGAGTCTAGTTCAGTTAAAGCCCAGTTTGATCCTGGATCTGTTAAAAATTGAATAGGCAAAAGCTGAAGATTTTGATTAACAAGTGGAATATTTGAGCATAGTTTCTTTTTATTCAAATCTAAGTCTTCACCATCAGCTGGAACGAGGGCAGCAAAATGAGCTGAATCATAACCGAGAATCAATGGGTATTTGCAGCAACTTTTTGGATCGCATTCAATCGGTAAATAAATCCCACCGAAGTTAATTGGCTGCAAAGGTTCTCCATTAATATCACGCAGCATTGTGTCAGCCAAAACTATGATAGGACGTCTCAACACGTGGGCCAGAGCGAACACATGAAACTCTTCCAAGCTTTCGAAGCTGCTGGGTTGTGACGACTTGTCAGATGTTAAAGAATCAGTCATGTCAAGATTTGACATGGAAGCTTGCGAATACTTCAAGCTGATTTTTCTTGCTGGTTTTGGAAAACCAGATCTTGGTTTCTCGGAAGCTAACTGCACTATATCTTGCCACTCAGTTTCCCATTCTACTCTTGAGAAACACAGTCCACCTGCTTCCATATTCAACAGCCACTGGTGATACATCCATCTGCAAAAGAAGAACTTTCTTCATCAAATGAAGATATCTGTTGCTAAAATTACTAGAAAAACCACTTGGTCTAGTTTTAAGAGTTTGTAAAGGTTCTTCATGACTGGGACAGTTTGGAGACAACAAAAATAATGTGCCTACAATAAACACTTGTTGACAAAACTTTTAAAATGAAGTATTACAAATCGTATAAAAACACATTGAATTGAGAGATATTTGCTCAACAGAAAAATGGTTAAATACGTCAACCAATAAAATATAACATGAAGCTAAGGGTTGAAGTGTTCACAGCGATCATCAGCTTCTCCTCTTAAATTTTGATTCTGTAGCAAATGAAAGTTTAAAAGGGATTTGACAGTGTAAAATGATTAAAGGTGGAAATTTCACCCCCAGAGATTTTCACCGTCAAATCCTTTATAGAATTTCAAACTTTTAACACCTATAAAATCAAATCTTAAGGACTAGAAGCACTTTGCCTCAGCAGTAAAAAGAAGGTGCTGAATTCGAATCTCAAGTCGAAATTTCTGTATGGTCTAATTTCAATTTGTTTGAAAACGAGGCCCTTCGTTGAACTGGTCTTTATCAGGAATCTCAATCGACAAAAAGCTTACATATAAATGGAGGAAGCACTTATGGCGACATTCGCCCAATTTGAACAACTTAGCTTATGCCCATAAAGAGAAAAACAATTTTTAAATTTACACCTTTAATGCGGCTGCTCCTACCTGCGTTTGAGCGATCCATTTGCAACTGACTTAGTCAACGCACGATGCAGTGCTTTACGCAGAGTCAATAGGCGGTCATTAAATCCCCACATTGCAAGGGAAACGGCATGAAGAAGACAATTGCCATCACCAACTGTTGATAATGGAAATAATTTTCTGCAGATTCCTCTGTCAGCCCACCAGTTTAAAACACCTAACAGAAAAATGTTAGATTTTATGACACAATATTGGTTGCAGTGGTTTTATTCAGAACCCTTAAGAGGTTAATCCTTCTTGTTTCAACTAAAAACGTGATAAAATCATTATGCCAGGCCGAAAGGTTGACAAGAAAACAAGAAAAAGATTAATTTTGCCGACAAACAACATAGATCTTGTAAGGTTCGATCCAAAAGCCAACTAAAGCCAACGAATATCATTTTTGCAGGAAATAGTATGATTCACAACTGGAAAACAGGAAGAGCTGTTATCCTGCTTAGCTGTTTAGCTTTCAGCCTGTTGACAATTTAGTTTTCAATAACATCAGAAGCATACAGTGCATACAGTGTTGCAGTGCAATGTAATTTGTTAACTGCAAACTCCCTAGCGACCTCAAGGAAGCAAATGTCTCTCCTTTATTTAAAAACACTGATTCGACTTTCAAATCTAAGTGCAGACCAATAAGTATCCTACCATCTGTACCGAAGATCAAGAATTTGGGTGCTAGAAATATGGAGAAGATGCCTTGACTCTTCGGGAATCGTTGGTACAATACGTATTGATTTATCTAAAGCCTTTCTCTGTCTGCCTATGGGCTCCACTGCGATAGCCTCCGGCTCATTTATCCAGACCCAGAAACCGATATCAAAGGGGTAAAATTGGAGGTTTCTAGATTATATTTATAGGTAATTATTCTTAAAACACAAGTCATTACTATGTAATTAATTCTTTATACACAATATTTATAATTAGAGTCAAGTATTAGATCAAATTAGAGCCTTGTACTAGTCGACAAATAAACATTATATCCAACATTAGGGTAGGCGAGCCAAAACTCATTGGTTTTCCCGTCTCTGCTACAGTCTCTGGGGTAATTGAGGCTAACCCTTCTTTGAAGTGCGTCATTGGTGCCTGTTTTAACAATTGCCCGATTGTTCTCCATATGAGGATTATCACTCAATTGCAATAAGCCACGGTAGCACAGTCGGTAAGGCGGCGTGTCTCTTGCCCTGAAATGTAGAGTCAGGAGTTTGAATTCCCTCAAGAGAAAATCTTTTCCTTTCGAAATTTTTTATTTCTATTATTTTCGTGTTGAAAATGTTTTCAAAAGGCCAAGGAGACGTCTGGTAACTAAAATTTGCTTTTGGTGTAATTTTTAAGTTCCTTAGACAATTTCTTAACGTGTTTTGTTGTTCTTCCCTTCCATGAATGTTAGGACCACTAGGAGATTATCGTTGACTAATCAATGTGTCTGTGCAGCCAATTGTTTAAATGCCCGCCTGCTACCCAGAATGGCTGGAGTTCAAATCCCCTCAAGGGCAAATTTTTGGTGTTTTTGTTTTTGTGATTTAAATAGTTTACAATTCTTTTCAATCTCAAGTCACTTTGACAAAACTAGAACGCTTTTTGGAATGGCTTGAATCTGTACATCTATTTTTTCTCATATCTTTTCAATTATAAATTTATTTTCAATTTATCTCTCAACACTAACTTTCATGTTCATTTGGTTTTTCTTTCAATTTTAATTTCATCTTTGATTCTAATTTAAAGTTTTATTGCAGCTGAAGAATTTAGAATAATATTAAAATTTATTTCACATAAAAGATTAATTTCACTTTTACTAATATCAACATTAAGGCCGATACTCTTAGGTACCAAATAAACGGGGGTCCAAGTCAACGGGGGTGTAATTTTTAAGTTCATTAGACATATTTTTTACGTGTTTTGTTGTTCCCTTCCATGAATTTAAGGACCACTAAGAGAATATCGTCCACTATTAAGTATGGCTGTATGCCTGAGTGGTTAAATGCTTGCCTGCTACCCAGAATAGCTGGAGTTCAAATCCCCTCAAGGGCAAATTTTTGGTGTTTTTCATGCATCGTGTAGTCTCTGGGGTAACTGTGATTTAAATAGTTTACAATTATTTTCAATGTCTGAAAGTCACTTTGACAGAACTAGAATGCTAGCAACCGATTTTGTGGCAGCTCATCCTCTGGGGCCGTCAAGGCTTTGACAGGACTTTTTCCACTAGCTGCCGCCAATGGGGTAGGCGAGCCATTGCCCCTTCGTTTTTCCATGTCTCCTGTAGTCTCTTGGGTAACTGGGGCTAACCCATCTTTGAAGTGTGTCATTGGTGCCTGTTTTAACCATCGCCCAATTGTTTTCTGTAGGAGGATTATCACTAATTCGCAACAAGGCACGATAGCACGGTCGGTAAGGCGGCATGTCTTGTGTATGGAGTTGGGCACTGGACAAAATGGCAGGATACATTTTGTGGAGTGGAAAGACGTTTTGTGGCGTCGGTCCAGTGATTCGTGGCGTCGCTTTTCTTATGGTTGTGGCACACAATGGAGGGTCACGTGTATTTTGGTTGTGGCTAATGACTTTTGGTTGTGGCAGCGTGATTGACATGACTTTTAGTTGTGGCAGCGTGATTGACATGACTTTTGGTTGTGGCAGCTTGATTGACATGACTTTTGGTTGTGGCAGCTTGATTGACATGACTTTTGGTCGTGGCGAAAAAGTTTTGGTTGTGGCAAAAGACTTGTAGTCGCTTCATGCATATTCATCTGTAACAAAAGGGCTTTATATTTTATATATATAAAGCACATATTTATTTTTGCGTCCGTTTTCCAACATACTGATTCACATTTGTGGAGGTAGTAATTAGTTCTCAAGCATTTCCATGCGATTTCTCGCATCTGTATCTGTAAGCAATACTGTATACGGTGTATCTCACAGAAGGTTTTTCGTCGTTTTTACTGCAATTTATTTCAATTAATTAAGAAAATGTTACGAAACTTTTAGAACTAAAATTGGGCCAGAAATTAAGAAACTTTTAGAACTAGGCCCCGAGCTAGGTTTCTTATAAAGAAAACGTGTGGCTATACATTGTGCAATAATTTGAGAAGTTTTCACTCAGACAAGTTTCAAAATATTCATAATTCCTGCATTTTTACAGTCGAGAAAGGCGTGAGTAAAAACAGAATAATTTAAATGAAAAATAAATATGTGCTTTATAGAGCTCTTTTGTTACACATGAATATGTATGAAGCGACTACAAGTCTTTTGCCACAACCAAAACTTTTTCGCCACGACCAAAAGTCATGTCAATCAAGCTGCCACAACCAAAAATCATGTCAATCAAGCTGCCACAACCAAAAGTCATGTCAATCACGCTGCCACAACTAAAAGTCATGTCAATCACGCTGCCACAACCAAAAGTCATTAGCCACAACCAAAATACATGTGACCCTCCATTGTGTGCCACAACCATAAGAAAAGCGACGCCACGAATCACTGGACCGACGCCACAAAACGTCTTTCCACTCCACAAAATGTATCCTGCCATTTTGTTCAGTGCCCAACTCCATACTTGTGAGCTACGATCTACGATGCAGAGTCAGGAGTTCGATTCTCCTTGGGAGAACATCTTTTCCTTTCGAACTTTTTTATTTCTTTGATTTTCGTGTTGGAAATGTTTTCAAAAGGCCAAGGAGACGTCTGGTAACTAAAATTTCCCTGTAATTTTTAAGTTTGTTAAACATATTTTTTTAAGTGTTTTGTTGTTCCCTTCCATGAATTTAAGGACCACTAGGAGATTATCCTCCGCTAGGCAATACGGCTGTGTAGCTGAGTGGTTAAATGCTTGCCTGCTAACCAGAAAGGGCAGAGTTCAAATCCTCTCAAGGGCAACTTTTTGGTGCTTTTGTTTTTGTGATTTAAATAGTTTACAATTCTTTTCAATGTCTTTAAGTCACTTTGACAAAACTAAAATGCTATTTGGAATGACTCGAATCTTTACATCAAATTTTTCACATATCTTTTCAATTATATATCTATTTTCAATTTATGTCTCTACACTAACTTTCATTTCCATTTGGTTTTTATTTTAATTTTAATTTCATCTTCGATTTTCATTTAAAGTTTTATTGCAGTTGAAAAAATTAGAACAATATTAAAATTTATTTTAAATTAAAGACTAATTTCACTTTTACTAATATTAACATTAAGGTCAATACTCTTAAGTACCAAATAAACGGGAGGTCCTAATCGTTGGGGGGATTGGGAGTTTTTTCGAATTTTTGATAAACAGGGGGGTCATTATAAGGTCCGGAGTTGGGGAAAATTAATAAATGTAGTTTCACCTTTTCACAAGTGAAATTTTCTTCAAAAATTTATAAATGGGGGGTCCTAATATGGCCCTGCCGGTGGGGGCTAAAGCTCAAAATTAATAAACGGGGAAACGTTTATTTGCCATCTAAGAGTATGAAGATGAATTAAGATGATGATAAAGTTTGAGATTTACATTATTGCATGTGGTGATAAACAACAACATTTACATTAATTGTAAGTTCCAATGTTATTTCAGATTTACATCAGGACTAACATAAAGGTTCAGATTAAGACTGATTTGAAAATGAGCTTCGGTTTACAAATTAAGAATAACTTTAAGTTTAAGTTCAGAAATGAAAGACTGATATTTAAACCAAGACTAACACAGACTAAGACTAATATTAAGATGGGGTTCAAGATTTACAAAGGCTAAGATTAAGATTAACAATAACATTAACATTAAGAGTAAGATTAGGATTAAAATTGAGATTTAGATACTGAGTAAGATTAACATTTAGATGGGTGTTCGATATCCACGGCCCGGCCGTCAGGGCCCTCATTTTGAGCCCCCAGGGCCCTCGGGCCCCCCTATATTTTTTAGTGATATTTTACGTCAAGGTCTCCAAATTTTGTTAAAACAAAGAAAAGTACACGTTTTTATGATGAAACCGAGCAGAAAGGCAATTAAGTACACTTTTTATGAGAAAATGTTTATTAGAAACCTAGATCTAGCCACTCCTAAAATTTAAGAAACTTACAGAAGTACATAAAAAATAATGAAGAAACTGGTGATATTTCAACGCGAGGCAGTTTACTCTTTAAAAAAGCGTACAAGCATAGTCATAAGGTACAAGATTCCTGTTGAACCAAATTGATTTCTTAGGGATTTCCATGAAATCAATACAATTTACGGCAGGCAGGGTATGTGTGCTTAGGAATGTGAATTGCCCCTCGATATTCAAACTCTGTTTCTTACTTGAGTATAAAGACGAAACAACTCATTTCCAACATATTCTTGTATTGCTCTTAAAAAGTTGGGCGATTGAAGAGCATTATTGTCTTGTAGCTTTCAAGAGATCTCAAGTGGGAAAAATTTTTGAAAAGTGTGTTTTTTCATTCCACAATATGTAGTTTACGAAATTTGTACTGTAATATTATCACCATAAATCAAATCTGTGCTTTGAAACTTGAGCTTTTTCAGTGTTCAGATTATAAAACTCTGGAATGATGAGCGGTGACCGCATGCCGCACAGAGAGCAAAAACATGTACATTCAGCAAATTCTATTTTTATGGTAAGTCCTCGCAAGTACAAACGAAATGTTGAAAAACTCCAGGCTGATCTCTTCGTTAAAACTATGGCTATAACAGGAGCAAATTATTGCTAATAAAAAAACCTGGATAAAAGAATGGATATGCGATGCAGGGATGGGAGCGGGGATGCGTGATAAGGCTTGATACTTTGATGCTACTTCTAAAAAAATATCAATCAAAAATTCCCTTTCTGCGATACTTACCATAAAAACTTTTATATGAATTGTTTTGACAAACTTTTGTGGACTTGACAACATTTATCATTACATCATCATTATATATGTACTTGAGTAAGAAATGGATTTTGAGTATCCAGACATCGAGGGACAATTCACTCCTAATCACACACACCCTATCGTAAATTGTATTGATTTCATGGAAATTCCTTAGGATCCTTTTTTCAACAGGAATCTTGTACGCTTTTCTAAGCAGTTAAATTCCCCTATTTGAATATCACCGATTCTTAATTATTTTGATACAGAGATGTTGTTGTTCTAAAAGTTTCTTAAAGTTTATGAGTGGCTACAATCATTGCTAACAATATTGGGGACACTACTGTATCTTATAAGTATGTTTTACCTTGAAAATCCGGTCTCATTATAACATATTTAGGTAATTAGACCCCCCAACTCAATTTTGGGACCACTGGCAACATCAATTTCACCAACATTGAATTGGGGGGGTATGCGTCTTAGAGCGAGAATTTTGAAAAAATTTGAAGTGTCCGAGCTTTTTTTGTGAGGACTGCAGTTATTGTAGATCAAGGTTTCTTATAAACAATTTCTCATAAAAAAATGAACTTTGATGTGAATTCTAGGAATATAAAATGGCCTTTCTGCTCGGTTTCACCATAAAAACGTCTACTTTTCTTTGTTTTAATGAAATTTGGAGACAGACCTTGACGTGAAATATCACTAAAAATATTAGGGGGCCCCGAGGGCTCCAAAATGAGGGCCCCAAGGGCCGGGGCTGTGGATATCGAACACCCCATTTATATTAAGATTAAGGTTAACATTTCAATTCAGGAAGAAGTTAAGATTAAGATTCCACTCAAGTTGAAGACAAAAATTAAGACTAGACTAACATTCAGATTAATATCAAGATTTAGATTAACAGCAAATATAGGCACCTCAACGCACAGTGCCTTTTAGGTGAAAGTTGTTATTGGTGGAGTTCATCGGAGGCGGTGGTCCTTATGAGGCGGTGGTCTTACACGGGCAAAGGCTGTCTCTCTATATTAAAATGGTAATTTCCATGGAAACTGATTTTGTCTTAGCAGTTGCGCCGAAGTGGCCAGTGGCACGACTTTCCCCCTTTTTCACTGCTCTGCGGACCGTGGGGTAGGCGTGTCATTACCCTTTCATTTTTTGTGAACTGCCCTTGCTTCTGGGGTAATTGGGGCTAACCCTTCTTTGAAGTGCGTCATTGGTGCCTGTTTTAACCAATGCCTGATTGTTTTCTGTAGGAAGATTAACACTGAATCGCAGCGAGGCAAGATAGCACGGTCGGTAAGGCGGTGTGTATCCTGAGCTGCGATGCAGAGTCGGGAGTTCGAATCCCCTCAGGGGAAAATCTCTTCCTTTCGAATTTTTTTTATTTCTGTTATTTTCGTGTTGAAAAGGCGATGTCTATTAACTAAAAATTGCCTTTGGTTTGATTTTCAAGTTCGTAAAAATATATTTTTTTATGTGTTTGTTTCTCCCTTCCATGAATATTAGGACCACTAGGAGATTATCTTCTTCTAAGCAATAGGGCCGTGTAGCCAAGTGGTTAAATGCCCGCCTGCTACCCAGAATGGCTGGAGTTCAAACTCCTCAAGGGAAATTTTTTGTGTTTTTGTTTTTGTTATTTAAATAGTTTACAATTCTTTTCAATGTCTTAAAGTCACTTTGACAAAACTAGAATGCTTTTTGGAATGGCTTGAATCTGTACATCTATTTTTTCTCATATCTTTTCAATTATAAATTTATTTTCAATTTATCTCTCAACACTAACTTTCATGTTCCTTTGGTTTTTCTTTCAATTTTGATTTCATCTTTGATTCTAATTTAAAGTTTTATTGCAGCTGAAGAATTTAGAATAATATTAAAATTTATTTCACATAAAAGATTAATTTCACTTTTACTAATATTAACATTAAGGCCGATACTCTTAGGTACCAAATAAACGGGGGTCCAAGTCAACGGGGGTGTAATTTTTAAGTTCATTAGACATATTTTTTTACGTGTTTTGTTGTTCCCTTCCATGAATTTAAGGACCACTAAGAGAATATCGTCCACTAATAAGTATGGCTGTATGCCTGAGTGGTTAAATGCCATGAGTGGTTCCATGAATTTAAGGACCACTAGGAGATTATCCTCCGCTAGGCAATACGGCTGTGTAGCTGAGTGGTTAAATGCTTGCCGGCTAACCAGAAAGGGCGGAGTTCAAATCCTCTCAAGGGCAACTTTTTGGTGCTTTTGTTTTTGTGATTTAAATAGTTTAAAATTCTTTTCAATGTCTTAAAGTCACTTTGACAAAACAAGAATGCTATTTGGATTGACTGGAATCTTTACATCAAATTTTTCTCATATCTTTTCAATTATATATCTATTTTCAATTTATGTCTCTACACTAACTTCATTTCCATTTGGTTTTTATTTTAATTTTAATTTCATCTTCGATTTTCATTTAAAGTTTTATTGCAGTTGAAAAAATTAGAATAATATTAAAATTTATTTTAAATTAAAGACTAATTTCACTTTAACTAATATTAACATTAAGGTCAATACTCTTAAGTACCAAATAAACGGGAGGTCCTTATCGTTGGGGGGATTGGGACTTTTTTCGAATTTTTGATAAACAGGGGGGTCATTATAAGGTACGGAGTTGGGGGGAAATTAATAAATGTAGTTTCACCTTTTCACAAGTGAAATTTTTTCTTCAAAAATTAATAAATGGGGGGTCCTAATACGGCCCTGCAGGTGGGGGCTAAAGCTCAAAATTAATAAACGGGGGAACGTTTATTTGGCATCTAAGAGTATGAAGATGAATTAAGATGATGATAAAGTTTGAGATTTACATTATTGCATGTGGTGATAAACAACAACATTTACATTAATTGTAAGTTCCAATGTTATTTCAGATTTACATCAGGATTAACATAAAGGTTCAGATTAAGACTGATTTGAAAATGAGCTTCGGTTTACAAATTAAGAATAACTTTAAGTTTAAGTTCAAAAATAAAAGACTGACACTTAGACCAAGACTAACAAAGACTAAGACTAATATTAAGATGTAGTTCAACATTCACTAAGACTAAGATTAACATTAACATTAAGATTGAGAGTAAGATTAAGATTGAAATTAAGATTATGATTCTGATTAAGATTAACATTTACATTAAGATTGAGGTTAAGATTCCAATTCGGGTAGAAGTTAAGATTAAGATTCCATTTAAGTTGAAGACTAAGATTACGACTAGACTAGCATTAAGATTAAGATCAAGATACTGATTAACAGCAAAAATAGTCACCTCTATGCACAGTGCCTTTTAGGTGGAAGTTGTTATTGGCAGAGTTCTTTGGAGGCGGTGGTCCTCATGAGGCGGTGGTCTTAGACAGGCAAGGGCTAGTCTTATATACTAAAACAGAAAATGGATTCAGTCAATTTTTGCGTGACCCTGCTGCCAATTGGGTAAGCGAGCCAAAACTGCTTCATTTTCCCGTCTCTGCTAAAGTCTCTGGGGTAATTGGGGCTAACCATTCTTTGAAGTGCGCCATTGGTGCCTGTTTTAACAATTGCCCGATTGTTCTCCATATGAGGATTATCACTCAATCGCAATAAGGCACGGTAGCACAGTCGGTAGGGCGGCGTATCTCTTGCCCTTAAATGTAGAGTTGGGAGTTCGACTCCCTCAAGAGAAAATCTTTTCCTTTCGAATTTTTGTCTTTCTGTTATTTTCGTGTTGGAAATGTTTTCAAAAGGCCGAGGAGACGCCTGGTAACTAAAATTTGCTTCTGGTGTAATTTTCAAGTTCGTTAAAAATAATTTTTTAACGTTTTCCTGTTCCCTTCAATGAATACTAGGACCACTCGGAGATTATCCTCCACCAAGCAGTTTAGCCGAGTGGTTAAATGTTCGCCTGATACCCCGAATGGCTGGAGTTCAAAACCCCACAAGGGCAAATTTTGGTGTTTTTGTTTTTGTGATTAAATTATTTTCCAATTTTTTTAATGTCTTAATGTCATTTTGACAAAACTAGACGACTTTTTGGAATGACTCATATCTTTAGATCTATTTTTCTCATATCTTTTCAATTATAAATTTATTTTCAATTTATCTCTCAACACTAACTTTCACTTTCATTTGGTTTTTATTTCTATTTTAATTTCATCTTTATTTTAATTTCAGTTTCATTTTAATTTCAGTTTTATTGCAGCTGAAGAATTTAGAATAAGATTAAAATTTATTTTCAATTAAAGATTAATTTCACTTTTACTAAAGGCCAATACTCTTAGGTACGAAATAAATGGGGGGTCCAAATAAACGGGAGGGGGTGGGAAATTTTTTTCAAAACTTCAATAAACAGGGGGAGCCTTGTAGGTCCGAGGGTGGGGGGAATTAATAGATATAGTTTAATCCTTTCACCAGTGAAACTGTTTCTTTGAAAATTAATAAATTGGGGGTCCTAATAAGGTCTGGTGGTGGGGGAAAAACTCAAAATTAATAAACAGGGGGACATTTTTTTGGCATCTAAGAGTATGAAGATGAATTAACATGATGATAAAGTTGGAGATTGACATTATTGCATGTGGTGATAAACAACAAATTTAACTTTAATAGTCAGTTTCAATGTTATTTCAGATTTACATGAGGAATAACGCAAAGGTTCAGATTAAGACTGATTTGAAAATGAGCTTCAGTTTACAAATTAAGAATAACTTTAAGTTTACGTTCAAAAAGACTGATACTTAGACCAAGACTAACACAGACTAAGACTAATATTAAAATGGAGTTCAACATTCACTAAGACTAAGATTAAGATTCACATTCAGATTAAGATAAAGAGTAAGATTAAGATTAAAATTAAGATTCAGATTCTGATTAAGATTAACATTCACATTAAGATTGAGGTTAAGATTCCAATTCGGGTAGAAGTTAAGATTAAGATTCCATTTCAGTTGAAGACTAAGATAAAGACTGACTAACATTAAGATTAAGATCAAGATTTAGGTTAACAGAAAATATAGCTAATGCACATATGCACAGTGCCTTTTAGGTGGAGGTTGTTATTGGCGGAATTCTTTGGAGGTGGTGGTTCTCATAAGGCGATGGTCTTACACGGGCATGGGCTAGTCTCTAATATTAAAATGGCAAGTGCCATGGCAACCGATTTTGTTACATTCATTCCTCCAAAGTGGCAAGTAATTCGCCTTTCCGATGTTCACTCTGCTCTGCCTCCCGTGGGGAGGGCGTGTCATCTATGGTGCAGCGGGGGTGGGGGGAATAATCCATCGTCGGAGGTGCTGTTTGCCGTCGGAGGAGCTGTTGGCTGTCGGAGGAGTTGTTGGCCGTCGGAGGAGTTGTTGGCCGTCGAAGCTCTATTATCTTTTGTGATGTCTCCAGTCCCAATTTGAGCTATCGGGGCCACGCCTTGTTTTCGTGTCCATTCCCGATTTGAGCTATCGGGGGCACACCTTGTTTCGGACACCGTTTTGATTTCAGCTATCGGGGGCGCGCCTTGCTTCAACTTGAGTTCTGTACCACTAGTTTATATTATAAAGAGGACGTACAGTGCTTGCGAGAGGCTGTAATGTACTTTGTTGTTCTTATCTGGCTCAGAGAAGCCCTTCTTGTTGTAATGCCGTTTAGCCTGGAATTGTTAAATATGGGAATAGAAAAGATAATGTCAAGATCGCTCTCAAGTATGTGTCTGTGTTTGTGTGTCTCTGCTCTGCCCTTCGAAGAACCTGGAAAAACCCATATTACACTAACGTTGGCAACCATGTCGCTGAAACAAATAAATTTGCGACTGACAGACACCATTTACAGAGAGACATCAACCTAGACCTAGTACTTACAGACTGATGATGTACAGACTTCAATTCGTCCACAACGTTAGCCGACCCAGTAGCGTCAACGGATAATAATAATAATATAATAAAAATAATATAATATAATAATTCCTTTATTTACAGTTGACATAACAATAGCTAAAGCCTAAAGTAAAAATGTTACAATACAGCTAGTAAAAGCCACGCTCTAAAAAGATATATGCTAACATAGTATAAACATATCTGTGCCATCGCAATGTCCGAAGGACAATAATCACCATCAAAATCGTCATCATCATCATCGAAATCGTTATCATCATCAAAATTGTTATCATCATCATCATCATCATCATCATCATCATCATCATCATCATCATCATCATCATCATCATCATCATCATCATCATCATAATCATCATCATCGTCTTCATCATCATCATTATCAACATGATCATCACCATCATCAACATTGTCATTGTCAGTATCATCAACGTTATCATCATCACTATCTTCATCATTGTTATCATCACCATCATCATTACATATCATCATCATCATGATCATGATCATCACCATCATCATCACCATCATCATCATCTTCATCATCATCATTATCATTATCACAATGACCCCAATTGTCATCATCATCATCTGAGCAACAATCATCATTATGCTATTCTCCTCATTATTTATCATCGACATTGTCATCATGATCATGATCATGATGATCAACACCATCACTCATAACCATTATGGTAATAGGGACTCAAAATTTGTTTGTCATGGAGCCAGCCTCCCTAACCAAATTCTGTAGTCACGTCTCAGTAATAAGCAAACATAACCATAACGCAGTTGGTTACTCTCATCTCTTTAGACTTTCCAACTCAAATATCTAATTATGCTATAAGAACGGAGAATATTCTGATAACCATCGAGTTAGAATGAATTTGGCAAAAATATCCACAACGCAACATACGACTCTAATCTGCACCGCGATATCTTATCACATCTCATTATGCAAATGAAAACGTAGAAAATTTTCTGATTAGTGAGGGAGATGAGCAGAACAATTGTGCAAATTGTGATACAAGCACCAAAATTTCAGAAAATA